>CM076578.1:1127515932-1127953929 GCA_034641835.2 Pinus albicaulis | reverse complement strand
ATTCATTCCGTAGACACCTGTGTTTTCCTTGAAGTTGTAAGAAAAGGAAAGTATACCCGAGGTAACCACAAACCAACCTTCGGATGCAGAATCTAGCCAATCTGCATCCAGAGAGGGCTCTCTCTTTATAATTTATCTTTGTTCTTAGAAAGTTTTAGGCTAGTTATAAATCCAAGAGTTTGTTTGAAAACGGTGGAATTCGCCAACTAAGGGCAAGGTTGAATATTTTCAGGCCATTGGGCTATGGATTCAAAGGATGGCTTTACTGGATTTCTATTCTACACACAAGATGGCTTTGTAGGGCAAGATAGCCAAACAGAGAACAATCCTTAAAATTTAAAGTGGATGGAATGGGTTTGAAGGGATGAAAGGCAGTTAAGAATCTTTCACCATGTTCAAAAGAAAGAAATGAAATGATTACAAATAAAGAGCAGTGAAGAATTCTTTACTATAGTAATCAAAATTTTTAAATTAGCGAAGCAAGAGCAATTAAAAATTCGTTGCTTATAACCAATTTAGATGAAAACATTAAGAATAATCACAACTGAAATCATAGTACTATTAAGTAAATTCTGATTTATTATTTTATTTCAATTATTCAGAAATGGACACAATGATATTATAAACAGATATAGAACTTAAGACATAGGATAGAAAGACTTATTGAACTGCAATCCGACACATGAATCCTACAAAAAGTCCTGAGCTTCAAATTGTCATCCAGCAAGCCACAAATATATTTCTCCAAAACACTTTTATTCCAAAAACATCAATGTCACAGCGAAGTAGTAGAATCCACCCTCAATACTCTCTTTGAGGGTTTATTTATACAAAAAATGATTGAAAATATCTCACACTAACCTAGCCACTAATCTAGGGTGACTAATGAATAAGTTACAATAAAAAGGAGACAAATGGTCTCGTAGATAGGACAAAAAGTAATTGCTGGTGTGCTGTTTCCTTCTTTTGTGGATGTGCTGGAGGCAGGTGCTATAATAGGGCTCGATGCTGTCCCTTTGAGTAATTCTTTTTCTTGTTTGATACTCTTTGTTTCTACTGATACTCTTTCAACTGCCCAACTGATACTCTTTAACTTGTGCTCATTATTTATCCTTTACATGATAGTAAAAAGATAAAATTCTCAACCTGAAGATAAATTTCATAAAATGTCCAATAAGTCTTCCCACCATTGATCTTCTGCTATTATGGTTCTTTTAAGTTTTCTTAATGTTTCATCAGCCTCTGTGTATCTGTAAAAAGTGGGCTGATTAGGGAACAAATACTTTATTTCCTGCTCAAGATGAAACAAATTTTTTAACCTGTCGTAGAGATTCCTCCCTGTTGGCAATGTTGCTTGTGACGAACTGATAGAATGAACAGTTGTGTTATGAGCATGTATATCTATTTTATTAACATAGGTTTCCAGGTCCATTATCTTGTCCTCTGAGAGCATAGGACTGGGTAACCCATTGTCCAATAAAACCTGAAATTTCCCTTTAAAAGCATTGATTTCTTCCAGAATATCTGAGCATTTCCTTTCCAAATTCTGCATAAGAGTTCTTTTGGTAAAAACTCTTTTTATTTCTAAAATAGTACCTGTCCTGTCATCAATTCCTAACTCTGCAAGCTGTTGCTTAGTCCGGGTGTTCAAAAACTGTATAAGTTGATTGGCTTGCTCAGGTCTGCCCCTTAATTCATCTCTTGTTTTGTCTATTTCTTCCTGAGCTACTTTGATCAAGTCATTTTGTTCAAAGATCGTTTGAACAAAGGACCAAATACTTTTTATTGACTCAATTATATTATCCCAAAGAATTTCATTTATTTCTCTCAAAGGCTTCTCTAATGAAAGATCTTTTTCTAAAGCCTTAACCAATTTTTCCAACCTTTTAATTTCCCTGGTATTATCAGCAACAGTCTTCTTAGACATATCATATTTCTGCTCCAAATTTACTAACTGCAATTTTGTGGTTTGGAGTTCTGTGACTCTGAGTTTTAAACTTTCCATTTGTTTTACCAATTCATCAGAACTTAAACCAGAAGTGTTTACCTGTGCTGACTCTGTTTTTTGATCTGCTGTTGTGGTACCTGTAATGATCTCTGTTGTGGATGTTTGCATGATATCCTGTTTTTCTCTTAATGCCTGTTCCAATTCTTTCTCTGTTTCACTCAGTTGCTCAGTCATTTTTAGGAGCAACTCCATCATTTCTTCCTGTGAATTTTCCTTCAAAACTTCTTGAGTCTGGGGATGCCTTGAGGCTGGCAATTTCAGCTGCTTTCTCAGTGCAGCGATATCATCATCTTTCTTTTTAATTAGTGCCTCAATGCTTTTGATATCTTTGGGATTGTGACCCAAACTGATGATTATATCTTCCAGAGACTTTATTCTGTTATCTTTTGCCTGAGAAGAAGCCTTCTCAATTTGCAACTGTGTGTTTGTATTATTTAAAGAATCTCGCAGCCTAAGGGCTGCCATGGCCTTATCAGTAAGGGTGGAGTATATCATTTCCCCAGTTTGTCTATGCAACTCTATCTGGTCCAGGGGATGAATGTCTTTTTCCAGGACCTCAAAATTGGTCCTAATATAATCAGATGTTGTCATGGGCTTTGGTACTTTGGATTTGAAATGGCTCATCATCATTTTGCCTTGTTGAATGTCAAATGCTGACATCAATCTTTCCTGATTGTGTGGAGCCATTTTTAAATACTGATCATATACCTTCATTCTCAATGGATCATTCTTGGCTTTTATATTAATGAAAGTTCTCTTGATATCACCTGCATCTGTTTTTGGTGGCTTAAAAGAAGATACTTCAGTACTCAACTGTTTTTGCAATTCTTTTCCTTTGTGGCCTCTGTGTGTTTCACTAACTGTGCCAGTTAGTTGACTATCTTCTCTTTCATCATCAAACATCTCATCAATAATTTCCACTTCTGGAAGTGGATCGGGTTTCTGCTTTTTAGCTTGATGTAGCTCTGAGGATTCTTTGGGAGGAGTAGGATCTGGAACCTGTCTTTTCTTGCCTATTTCCATATTAGATGGAGTTTGCAATTCTGAAACTTCAGGATGATTTACTTGAGTAGGAGAAACCTGTGTTTGATCTGGTGCCCTGGAGGTTTGAGGTTTCTCCGCCATGATGAAAGTTTCAATGACCTGTATTTCAGGTTCTTTCCCTTTGCCTTTAGACTCTACTGCAATTGATGGACTATCTTCCTGTAATCCCTGTTGGAGATTTCCTGCTGAAGAAGTGCCAATGTGAGGTACCTGCACTTGACCAAAAGATTCTAGGTCAAACTTTTTCTCAAGATCTTTCATAATTTTGTTTCTATTGTCTTCTTCATTATCTTGCTCAACTAGTGTTCCTTCCACCCACTCATCTTGGTTAGCATATTGTTCTATTTCAGGAATCCTGTGGTGAAAGTATGGGGATGATTTGTTCTTCATTCTTTTATCACAGATAAAACCGAATGGATCATAAGGAATCCAACGAAAACTCCTTGGTAACTTGCAATGGTTTTGTAGTATATCTTCTGCTTCTCGTTCAGCATCCCTAGAATTGCATATGAAGGGACCTAATTGACTTTTGATCCTGAGTTGGGCTTTCTTTTTTACACTACAAAAATGAGTCATATCAGAATTATTCATTTGCCTGAAATATTCTAAGGCAAAAAGTCTCATAGGCACATATTTTGGCAACCTGAATGGATATAATTCACATCCATATATTCTGATGATTGAATGATTTTGATATAAATACCAATCCCCAACTTTATATGTCCTTGAAAGCTGCAAAGTCTTATTAATCTCATTACTGAGCCTTGGAGGGGGAATTCCTGTCAACAAGGTAGTTGCAGGATATACAAAAAGATCGATGAACTCAGCATAAGAATAGGGAGAATCATAGGAAGAGTGAGTTATGGCAGACCAAAATATAACTGATCTAGGGTTTCCCTTGGCATCAAGATTTTTGACAGGAAAAGGAAACTTCTCTGATTGATAATAGATGATGAGATGGTAAATGACTGAGGAATATTTAAACACTTTCTCATTATCTAGCCTCATGAACTGGTCATGGATTTTATTGGCAATGAAAGATGCAAAGTCATATTTTACTGCAGGAGGTTGCCTAGGAGTAAAGATAGACAACAATACCAGGGTTATTTCATCAACATATTCACTTGTATTGAAACCCATGACAAAGGATATCATATTCAGGATGAGTTTGCCTAAATTATTAAAATAAGCAAAACCATAGGGAGGAGGTCCCTTAGGTTGATGTTCAGGTAACATAAAAGTCTGGCAAATGCATTTCAATTTTTCTGGAGATAGTTGGGTAGACTTTTCAAGTAGTTCTTCCATGGACAAAGGAGTAAGATCTTGATCAGGTTCAAAATGGAGCATTGTATTGATAGCTTGAGGAGTGATGGGGAAAATGATACTCTGGTCAGGAGACAACACTGCCCTTTGAGTTGAATCATAGTTGGAGTGACAGTAGTGGATAATTTCTGGGAAAATACGGACTGAGGGGATAAGATATCTCGGGAAATTGGATTCCCACAATCCAATGACATCCAGACCTTTCGAATAATCGTCTCTGCAGCGACAATAACTTCGAAGGGGACTTTCATCGAAAACTAAGTCTTTAATTTGAAAGTCTTTATCCACTAAGGGCAAGTATTCTAACTCTCTGTGAGGGGCATTCAATGGGGTTACATTCAGGGCTGCCGGAGCTTCCATTTTGGTTCTTGTGTATTCAAAATGGAAGTTTTGGGGTTTTCTTCACAGATCGGGCGCAAATTTGATTCTGGGAGCTTTGATTTTACTTGGAGGAACTAGAATAGACTGATATTAACCCTTTTCTAGACTCTGGCGTGAATTTTTAACACAGGAAAGTGGATTTTTCAGAGAGTTTCGGCAAGAAAATCGAATAAATACCTGTTTAATGGAGAATTTTGAACTTTGCAGGTACTGGTCGATGGCGGATGGATGCTTGGGCACTGGTTTTAACAATGGTGTTCGGAAATTTGGTTGGCGGCGTCTCAATCAGCGGAATTTTCAATTTCTTCAGAGGAGGACGCAGTCGCTTTCAATAGTGAAAATGACAGAAAAACACGGGTTTTTGTTTTATTTACAAAGTCAATGGGAATTTTTATTTTTTCAAGGATGACGTCATCTGGTACGGGGGCATACGTCACTGAGACTGGGCGGTAAGCGGTAAGCGGTAAGCGGTAATTTCTGCACCGCTTTCGGGCGATGGCAGTATTTAACGGGGAGGCAGCGATTCCATTAGTCGACTGACACGTGGTCGGAGTACTATTTCAAAACCACCGTGCCCCCGCTCGTTATCTTTCAGACGCGAGACGGCCAGCGGAATGATCCTGGGCCGTTGATCTTCGGGAGGGTGATCTGACGGTGGACAGGACGTGAACTTGACGGAGTTTTAATGCGCGGGCCCGACAGTGGATTAAAACATGATTAACTTAATTAAATATCCCGGGGGGCGTTTGATTGGCGGAATGAATGGTTATTAATTAATCCTGGTGATTAATTAACCCCATAGTTTATACACGGTTGTGGCAGAGTTAGGGGTTTTTAACTAAGGTTAAAGTGTCGGGCGGAATTAAAATGCTAAGGGAATGGGTTTTATTTTTTCGTTTTAAACATATAAAACTATATGTTAAAACCTTTTTCGATATTTCTTATTATATGGTAATAAATAAATGTCATTTATTCACCATAGGGGTAGGGAAATATTCTATATGGGTATATTTTAGCCAAAGGGTTTTTATTGGGGGATTTTTATTCAACAAAAGGGATTAAATAACTTTGGCCAAAATTTATAATAAGAGGGGTTTTTGGGATATTTAGGTAAGAAGGAGTTATGTACTATAGGATAAGGTCTTTTCACTAGGGATTTAATAAATAAATCAGAAGTTAACATGACAAAGGACAAGGTAAACTCAAAATACTTTAACTATAACTAAGAAAGTGAAGATTTCTGAAGTAAATTGTATCATCTCCATTTCAACACTTAAACATAGAATAGTAAGTAATTTTGAGGGTTTATTATGGAAATTTACATGATTTTCCTAAGTAAAATAGGATTTTACTTAGGAAAAGGATAAAAGTGAATGATTATAATAATGAATAACTTCAAGTACTTAGGTCTTTTTGATCATCAGGACGAGGGTCCGGTCCCTCCAAAAGTCAAGGAAATGCCTTGAGCCCCTTTAATCTCCAAATACCTTAGCACTTTTTAGGGAAATTAGTAAAACTCTTAGGGAAAAAGTGATGTGGGAAGTTAATGATTTTGACTTTGCTTCCTTTGAATTTTCCAGTGCATTTCTTGCTTCAGTACTTGTGATGAAAGTTAAAGATAAAACACATTTAGCATCATCATTCATCATATGAAACTTTGCAACACCATCTACCTACCCTATCTATTTTACCCTACCATTTTCTCTTCTTTATTAGGGTGCATTTGGACTTGCAAACCCTTATCAATCTTCTTTTTCTTTTACATGGCAAATCTATCTAATTCTACCCTTATTACATCCAAGGGCTCAGATTAAACTGTTGAGCCCCTTTTATTATCTCTACCTATCTACTTATCTGCCAAGATTAAACTGTTTGGTCAGATATTTATTCTCTATTCTACAACATGAAATTGAAACATGAATGAGTCAAGTTTAAACAATTTGACTCTTCATAAATTGTGGCAAAAGTCTGACAAGCTGCACACAATTGCTTTATTACAAAAATGAAATAGTAGTGGCATTTGGATTTGCACACTTTCCTTGGTCTATTTTTTGATTGGGGTTCATTTATTTCATTTTCTTGACCAATTTATTTTTCTTACCCTTTGATCTTTCTTTTAGGGTATACCCTCTTTACATTTTTTAAATTTTTTGATTTTTTGGTTTTTCAAGAATATGGAACACCTTTGCTCAAGAAAAAGGTTTGAACATATTGCATAGTTCAATCAAGACAATCATGAAAAATGATACCTATTGGTAAGGCCAACACATTCATTAGATGTTCAATAAACAAGAAGAATGTGCAAGAGAATAATAGAACAAACCATCAAAGAGCAACAATATTAAGGAACACCAGGATTTTAGGTGGAAACCCAAGTCGGGAGAAAACCACCGTTGTCGTTGTCTCAGCCTTCAATATTTTATTATAGAGAAAACATCTTACAACCATGTACTGGCGCAGACTCATACCAGCACGCAGGCACCCACCCGCAGAAGGCTACAACCTTCTCTCGTTTACCAGCCTCTCCTGGAAGGGAGCTACAACCCCCTGCTCTCATTTACCAGCCTCTCCTGGAAGGGAGCTATGACCCCCTGCTCTCGTTTACCACCTCACCTGGAAGGGAGCTAAAACCCCCTGACTGAAGGCTACAACCCTCAGCACCACCATAGACCACGTTTCATCAATTTTCACACTGGATCTAATAGCTTCCATAGAACACAACTTCCAGGCCACTTTTCATCATATTTTCAGACTGGACCCACTCCACACATTTAAGCTCAATCATACATCAAACTGAAACTTATAAATTCATCAATTCATTCAATGAACCATCAACCAATCAATCAACAACTTGATCTTTCATCAATATAATCAGCAGCATAATCATCATTCAAACAACCCAGATCTGTATGAATACATCATAGACAGATAGCAGTAAAACATCAGAACAGATCAGACATTCCATACCACATGCTTCAGCAAACTGTAGTTTTTCATACGCTCTTTCCTTTCACTGATCCCGCGTATATACGCGCTTCCATGCATATCAACCCGCGTATACCTCTGCACATACTTCAGAACTAATTTCACATTCCATACGCGCTTTCGTTGAATTAAACCCGCGTATATACGCGCTTTTACTGTTACAACCTTGCGTATATATCTTCAGCCATTATAGGGCAGCATACTTCTTCAGATCAGATTTATAGTTCAGATTATACCCTTTACTTCAGATACATGTTCGCCTCATCTCAGATCTAAACATTCCATAAACAGATCTAGAAGATACAAATACATTTCAGATCTAGAGAACCCTCTTCATCATTTTCTTCATAGGTGCATCATAGATTCAGATCTATCATCAAACTGTTACCCTTTACATTCAGACATACTTCAGAGTGAAGTATCCATTCAAACCCAGACTCATGCACCCACTTGCACAATGATTTTCTTCTCCTTATATAGATTTAGCCTTTCTCAATACCATGAGCCAAAACCACATCACTTCCGATGGTATTCCTGGACGGGATCAAATAAACAATCCAGCGCTCAATACAATGGGTCAATACCATGGTAAGAACCCTTGGATTTATAACTTTAGAGTGCAATTAGGCATACGCGACTTGGCACGTACTTTTCCGCGTACATACGCTACTTCACCTAAACAAACCCGCATATGCATAGTGACATGTCTTATTCATCATTGCTCTGGCCCTTTCTGAAGTTCCTTTCTTCTGTACTCCTTAGCTGATTTGTAGATACATCATTTGTACATATTTGACACATAGGTTGTAACTCATCAAGTTAGTTTCCATCAATAACAACTTCATCAAGCAGGTTGCTATCCAAAGACAACTTCATCACATCATATAGCCAATTCTCATCTCATCAAGTAGATTACCATCAAAGACAACACATGCCAACAATCTTCACATCAGATTTCCATCATCATCAATCAGGTTGTTATCAAAGACAACTTCATTAAGTAGGTTGCCATAATCTTCATCAAGTGGGTTTCCATCAAGGACAACACTCTGCATCATATTGCCAACAATCGGCAAACATATCTAGCTGCTCTGTATGAACTATCATCCATCAAAGCATGTTCAGAATGCTGAATTAAAATTTAAGTTGGGCATACATTCATAGTAATAAAATGACTAACAATCAACTCATAACATTACACATAACAACAACTAGATTTCATTATCAATGTCATAACAATGTACATCTACTCCGCAGAGTATATTACAGTTTGGTTCAGTCCAACAGAGTTCTCACACAGCTCTCCTACGGATCTTCTCTCTCTATTGGCCTTGTGCTGCACTGACTAACTAACTCCTCTATGCTGGCTGACTGCCTATTTGTTCTTCCGCCAGCGTGACTGTCAACCTTTCCTCTTTTCCTGCTCCGTTGCTTGTCGCTTCTTCTTGATTATTGGGAGTTCTACTGATTTTCCTTGTCTCCCATGTCTGCCATATTCATTGTTCTCTGCAATTTCCGCGCCACCTATCTTCCAGATTTCTGCAACCGTGACAACTCCCTGTCTACCTTGATTGCGCTTTGCCACCTGTTCTCTGCAACTCAAAACTGTTTCTTTTTCAAAACAAAGGCCCCAAAATTATGCTAGAAGATAATATTTTTCCAAGGTATAGAAGATACTTATATGAATGGAAGAGTTGCAAGGAACATGACCATTGCAACTAGCTATTAAGTATAACCAAGACATAGTGATAGAAATAAGAGGCATGGAACAAGTGAAAGGATGCCATCAATATGAATAAAAGGGAAAGGTATGCTTCTTAACCCTATACATAAAGAAAGTAAATTACGTGTTAGAAAACGAGTACCAAGGACAACTATTCCTAAGGCTTGATGTCTAACCTAGGAAAGGTTGTCATAATGTGATTCTCTTAACTTTATGGGAAATAAAGTTAAAGTGAGTTTATAAGGGATAAAGTCATAAAGTAACTTTAAGAGAAATAAAGTCATAATGTGACTTTATAAATATAATGTGACTTTAATAGAAATCAAGTCATAAAGTGACTTCATAAACATAAAGTCATAAGCCTCAAGGGTTTGCTCAATTGGTTGAATTCCCATTGCTAAGTACCTCACCATTTGCAGGTCACAGGGTCAATTCTCCTTGATGCCCTTGGGGTTAGGCTCTGCTATTTTGGTTGGCAGGATGTGGTCCCTTAAGGTTGATATGCCAATATTTTCCATAAAAAAAAGAAAAAAGAAGAAGAATTCATAAGGTACCTTTTGAGTAATTAATGAAAAGGGGACTTAGGGGAAAAGGTGTCTCATGGGTCAATAAGAAATTGGTTCTCCTCCCTTGATATAATTGGCTAATATATAATCTCAACCATTAGATCTTAAGGTTAGGTCTCTCTTCTTAATGAGATAACAAAAGGGAAAAACAAATTGGAGAAGTCACCATTTGAACATTTTGTTTATGATAATTGGAGAGAAGGAGCAAGGGAGGTTGAGAGGAAAAAGTTAGTAGAGGAAGGAGAGTACAAAAAGTATAGGAGCAAGGAAAAATATAACAAATTTCAAGGTACCCTATAGCAGACTACCATTGTACCAACATGAATTTCAAGGACAATAATTGCAGACTAAAGCTACACGATTTTCGAGGGAATCAAGCATAAAAATCGACAAGTTGCAATGTTGTTATTATGTTGTCAGAGTAACAAATATCAAGCATGAAATTCAAGGTACTACTGCACACTTTTTGAAAATTATAGTCATAAATTTGAGGTATTATTTCACACAAGATTCAAGGGGAATGAAAACATCATTTATTGTTTCGAGACAATACTAAAGTTGGCACAAATTTATGAGCAAGAGGGCATAGAAATCGAGGAGCAACTTTGACATAGTTTCCAAGTAATTTTGGGCATGAATTCAAGGAGATAAGTTCATTGTGCTTACTTTAATTAATTTTTGTAATAAATTCTCTGATAATAAACAAAATATCCCTCTCTCTCATCGGTTTTCCCTTCAGGGTTTTTCCAGGGTCATTGGACCAAAAAACCACTATGTTAAATTTGTGTGACTATTGCATTTATTCTTAGCAAAAGTGAATGAGTAGAATATGATTATGTCTTTCATGCTTTAGAAAATATTTGTGTTTAAAAACAAAAACATAAATCTATGTTGGGTTGGGCATTAAACTAATGTGATTCCTAAAATTGAAACGGGGTTGGGCCTACAATTTTCTAGATTAAGTAATAATGATTGAAAACTATGTTGCAAAGAGAAATGTGGTGGATGTGTCTCTCTTGGGTTGGGTGCATCATCTCAATGGAAAAGTATATGAGACGTGGAAGAATTGCAAGTTATGAATCAACAACAATAACGAAATAATTTAAAGTAAGAAATCTAGTTGTGTTATCATAACACATAGTAGAAGCATGGTACAACATGAAACACAAATTTTAAAATTGGACAAAATCCATAGATGGCCAAGGATATAAATTGTTACATGATACAAATGAAATTTTTGTAGCAAAAATAATTAACATGGCCAACAAGTTAACCATGTTAATGGTGGGTGGGGGGGGGGGGGGGGGGTTTCCTTAAATCATCTCTTGCTGATTTGATACATCTCTTAGTATTGAAAATAATTGTTATATACCGAGGGTTTTATAGCATAAAAATGTCGGAAATTTGAGAAAGATATTTGGATAAAATATGCACTAGAGGGCATAAAGAATGATGTAGAGTGCATACAGAATTTCTTGAGCGTGCACACACACACACACACAAACACACACACATAAATACAACATGCACATAGACTAAGAGTAGTTCTTGCATCCTATATACCTAATAAAGATGTTATAATGGTTACCAAGAAAAGGGCTATAAAATAGTTGAAAGTTTTGATGCCACTACTACATGATATTGAAATTTATGAAGAAAATACAAGGACAATAAAATATTGATTAAGAGGTTGGTGAAGGCAACCCGTGAGCTTGTGGAATCTTGCTAGCATGAATGGATTTTTAGGATTTTTTTCTATGAGGTAGTAAGGTTTGAAACTCGTGTTAGTTAGGAGCATAAACCAAAAATATCCAACCATGTTAAGAGTTGGTGTCACCCAGGGCAAGTGCAATACTTGGGTGATTTGATGGCTTGGATGCCCCTTAGTAGTAGTTTCTTAGACCATAGGATAGTCATCAACATGCTAGCCAAAAAAAGGAAAGGATAAGAGAACCTGTGAACCTCTAATAGACACAAACTAATACAGTATCATCAAATAAATTGATGACAACTATGCAGGTATATATTTGTGTTGACGGTGTTGGATACTGCAAACATACGGTGGGTCTCCCCAGTGTGAAGACCCAATTAGACCTCACACCGTTTGGAGTAGGAGCCCTATATGGAGTATTGACTTGGCTGCCATAACCTTAATGTTCATCTTGGTTTGAAAAAATAACGTAAGAGATTATATACATAAACCTTGAATAAACAAGTAAGTTGACATTGTGAAACACTGATTGCAATGTGTAAAAGGAGGCTTTCATGAGGGAAGAGACAAAAGTGAGCCTATATAAGGAAAGTAATTGTAATAACCTAAGAGAGAAACATGAGAGCATACAAATATTCATTATAAAAATAGTTCACATAATGATGTTAAAGTGAATACAAAACACGTAAAACAAGATGAATATTGAAGCCACCAAAATAGTTCAGTACATATGAATGCAAAATATTCCGTAAATATCCCAAGAATTGTCCTAAAACATTTGCAATACATTCATGAAAATGTGTTGTCTCATAAAGCTTCAATTATAAAGTGAAGGATCCAAGTACATAGTTACAATGATGAGACACTAGCTTCAATAGTGGAACATTAAGTCATTTCTTGCTTCTCCAAATAATATTTTTCTCTTCGATTCCAAGTAGAGAAGCCAAGACTAGCTCTCCAAAACTTCAACCTCCAAAATCATTTTTCTTGAGTTATTAGGTTGCTTTTATAACAAATGGGGATGAAATTTCATATCCCCATGACCCTTGAATTACCCTCATGTCTCTTGGACTTGTAATGCGTCCTTTGGAATTATAAACAACTCTTGAACTTTTAATGACTTTTGGAATTCTCCTAGAGACATTTTGTCCATATATGACTAAGTGAATTTTCATATTCCATGTATGACTCTTGTACTTCCACATAATACAATTTATACTTTATTGATACTAGATCATTACATTCCACATGATGTGGCATGACACATGGACACATATTGAGCATTATGATGATACTTTTACAAATTACAAATTGACAATGATGACATGGTCTTCATGATGATGTGGCAATTCAAAGTTGTCTTCCTTGTTGCTTCATCTTACATTCTTGATGATAGATCCGATCTATGTTTCATCTTCTTGAAAGATCCACTTTTTTGCTAGTCAGATTCACCCTCCAAATGGTCTTTGATCAATATCAGAATCTTTTGAGTCATCATGCAATGTCTTCTTTCTGTCTTAGTCTATGATCTGCTTCATATCTCCATGATACATTTCTTTTGTTCTTCTTCCCAGCAAGTGTTTCTTTACGATTTATCCTTGCTATATGCTTCAACATCTCCTTGTCATGTTGAGATAATACTCCTGCGAATGAAGATCATTCATGGCAAGGAAAAAATCATTCTTAAAACATCTATTCTACCACTACTTAGCTCGTGGAACGATCAACTCATGATACATTGTGAGAGGACTAAAAGAAGAAGGCTTGATTAGGAGGGTGCAACCAGAATCTTCAAGGCTCATAAGAGGCTTCCAAGGTGTGCTTGTGTGCTCAAGAAATAGAGAGAGAACCCAAGGGCATACTCCGAATATACGAAGGAGTGAGGCTTCAAGCCTTCAAGGTGCACCCATGCACTCAAAGAGAATAAGAGGGTGCAATGGAACACTCTGTAGAAACGAAGGAGTGAGGATTTAGGCCTTCAAGGTGCACTCATGCGATCAAAGAGAATAAGAGGGAGCAAGGGTGCACTTCGAAGAGATGAAGGAGTGAGGCTTTAGTACTTGATGGGATAAGGGAACATTCCTAAGAGATGAAGGAGAAACACTCAAGCCTTCAGGATGCGATCATGTGCTCAAAGAGGGAAAAATTATTCATGCTGAAGGAGTGCACTCAAGATTCAGGCTTCATTAATGTGCCATGCGCTCAAAGGGAAGGATGAAGCTTCGTGCTTCGTGATTGTGCCATGCCCTCTAAGGCTTCCGGCTTTGTGCGTGCGCCATGTGCTATAAGAGATGAATGAAGCTTCATGCTTAGTGAGTGTGCCTTGTGCTCAAGGAGGGAATATTTCTTCGAGTCGAAGGGGTGCACTCATAATATTGAAGTGCACTCATTGTTCTGAAGTGGGCTCAGGCTCTTAGAGTATGCTTTTTAAAGCAAGAAGGTCCTTATTTGTCCAGAATGCATTTTTTAGAGGAGAGAAGGTCCTTGTTCTTAGAAAGTGCCCTTTTTCATTGAGAATTTTAAGTGCACTTTGTTGTTTTGAAGTGCACCGAGGCTTGAAGGGTGCAATTCTCTCCAACAGTGGCTACTTGTTCATCTGGAATGCACTTTTCACTGAGGGAGGAAACACAAGGATATGCGACTTATCCTTAGGAAGTAATAATGCACTGTGAGAGGGAGGATACCTTATAAAATAATTAGTGCATAGGTATGGAAGGAAATATACATCAATGAGGCTCATGAATAAGTTGCGCTCATCACCTAGAAAAAGGGTTAATGCCTTTAAAACTTGCGTTGGGCTGAAGGACCAAGAAGAGATCTCACAATGGCTAAGTGTGGGATCAACAGAGTAGGATAAATAAATGCATTCTAACATGTCCCAAACATGGATCACACACATAAATTCCATCAATACAAGCCAATGGAATGAACAAGGCTCATGAACAATAGTCACACCTTAAAACAACAACAAAGCGATAGTTGAAATGACACATTACAAAACTTATAGCACAAGTTACGAGAAGAATGAAAACTGTGACCAAAAGGTGCACTTATCTATAAGAATGTGTCTAGTGCATATTCAATGATATGTATGACTATGTAATGCATAAGAGTGCGCCAAAACTAACTTTGGTGATGTACAAAGGTGTGACACATGTAGGAGTGAAAAAAAAAAACAACACCTGCGACATGAGGAAAACATTAAGACGACACTTGAAAAATGGGAATGACCTTAAAAGAGAAACATTCCAAAGTGAAGATAATATGAAAATGACACTTATTAAAGTAAAATCAAGTCAAAATGACAGTCGTGAATGTGAAAGCAACAATGTGCAAAAGACAACAGTTGATAAAACTCACGAAAATAGAAGTACAAATCCAACAAAGTGAGGGGGAATATCAATAAAAGTGCGCACTAACTATTGGAATTAGTTAAACATCGCAAAATAAATGTCTTGATGGATGGTGCTACGCTTGTCCGAGATTGCATAAAGGAAGTGTTCTGATGAATTCATCAAAGACTGAGCATGTGTGTGCAAGTGACTTGAAAACTCAAATGATTTTCAAAACATCAAATGACCATGGACTAACCATAGGATGGCAGACCGTAAGATCTTTAGTAGGCTCCAAAATTAAAGTATAAGAATTTTTTTTGAGGGTGTTGATCACAACAACAACACTTGGTGACACACTAGTATAACTTCAATTTCTCTGTTTAGTTTTGATTCTCTAAGTGCAAGGTCTCAATTTTTTAGGAAGTATTGATTCATCTTTAGGATTACCTCGACTTACCTACTTAACTCGGTTAAATATATAATCCCCTCCATTTCCTTACTGGGTTAAACGCATATCAAGGCTTTCCAAATCATAATTATTTCGATATAGGAAAGGGTAATATGCGTGGCGAGTGTAAGATATTCAGAGTATGATTTTCATCTCTGGTGTTGCTCTGCTGCCATTAAGCATGGATAGTACCCCAACATAGTAACCATAGGAGCACAAGCGTTTCTTTGCTACCAACTAGCTTGGGCAGTACCCTGGTGAAGTCACTTGCTTCACCTCCCTGCGTAGATAGGCCTTTCTCTTCTTTCACCCTTTATTTATTAATTTAATAGGACTGTGCTTTGAAAATTATTATTTTCAATGGGCGGAAGAGGGATCCTAACTTATTGAGAGTAGAGGAGGCTTCCCCTTCAGATAATTATTTATATAACCTCTGATGTTGGTTTTCTCACTTTAGATTTTTCCCTTATCCTTTCTCTACTTGACTGGATCAACAATAAAAACACTATTCAGTTGCAATGTCGAGTTGAGTAATGTGGATCATAGAATAGATACAGGTTTTATAGTTGACCAAAGGATTTCCATTCGAATGTATTGTATTTTCCATTCAAACATCATGGAATTTAAAGATATAAAAACCCAAGAGAGAGAAGGCATAACATATTAGCCAAGCATTGCTTGTCATCAAAATTTCCCTTTTCAAGTTTTTTGCCACATTTTATTTTGATCCAAACATGAACATATTTCATGCAAATTATTATTGAACAAAAAAAAAATACATGAAAAAATTGAAACAAATCCAAAATGACCAAACAAATGGAGGCGGAACATAAAACAACATGCAGGGCATACAAAAAGAAAATAAACAAATGCAGAGACTTGATAGAGAGAAGGATAAAGAGTGGATGCGATGCAAAGGGAACTATATACAACTAAGCCTATTCCTAACCAAATTAGCTAGAATTTCAAGGCTAAGTGTAATGATATTTCTAATGAAGCCACCGTTGTTGTTCCCGACCTACAAACACAACGATACGAGCAATGAAAACCAATATAGAATAATGTGAAAATGAAAAGAAAAGAACTTGAAAATATTGCATATATGATAAAATGTCTTTCTTAAAGGAAGAAGGATGTGTCATGTTACATGACTTTACCCAACCTGTAACTTTACCTTTTCGATGAAAATCATGAGTAAACAAACCTTGATAGCTTCTTGTGAATATACCTACACTCATATTGTCTTCCTTAGCAAACATCAAGAGAGACCATAACTTGCTTTTACAAAAAGGGCTTGCTAAGTAAGATGCTTCTAAATAATGATAGATTGGATCAATATATTAAAAACGTTCCTCTTTATGATGTTGAAACCTTTGACACAAAGAATTTTCAATTAACGGCGTGGAATCCGGATGAATATCTTGTGAGGGAAAATAAATCTGATCATATGGAGAAAGCCTTTGTCAAGATAATGAAGACGTGACATAACCATCAGTCGAGGTTCAAGTGCCTCAACTGCTTGAAAATTATATGCATATTGGGATGATAAATCATAAGGACCAGCTGATGTAAAACAACCATCATTAGGTACGCTAGTGGGAAAATGATTAATTTAATAAAAATTGTCATGATCATATAAATCAATTAAGGTGTAAGATTCTTGGTCAATGGAGCATGAAGATAAATCAATTTGAACTTGATTTAGCAAATAACACCAACATTTTTTGACACTAAAGAGGATATTTGGTGCCATGAAGAAAATAATCAGTATCAGAATATTCACAAGAAGGATTAGGAGTTGATGACTTTTAAAAGAATGTGAAAGGTATGAATCCTTCGACCAAAGATAATTTTTAGAATTATCAAATTCATAGTCCCGTTCATTCATGAAAGGTATGCATTCCAAACTTGAGTTTGATATAAGAGATTTTCATGAAGATAAATCAACTGAAATAGAATATTTAGTCTGATCAAAAACCAAATCGTGAAAGTTGAAAGAGCTATATTCAAAATAAAAAACATATTTCAAGAAGGGATTTGTATTCAATGAAACCATGCTAAAGAAAGAATTTTATGAGAATATCCAAATCTGATTTGGTTAGGGGGATTTACCAGAGTTGCGAGAACCTGACATAACTATCAAGGAAAGTTGAATTTCCTCGACTTCTTGATGAGTCCCGAAACTTTCAAGAATTGTAGAATTACATTTTGAGGATTGAATCAGATTATGCATGATGCATGGAGAGATAAAATCAATAATTTCAACCAAATTACTACTATCCAAGCAGAAACCAACTACACCATTGAATTGGTCAAGATTTACATCTTCAACAAACAAATTAACCAAGTCATAAGGTTCTTGCAATTTCACATCTAAAGATGGATTGATCGGACAAATTCCATGAGTAATCTGGATAGAATAATTTTCTTCATGAAAAATTAGAAATGATAAGGGATGGAATGGATATCCAATGATTTCTTTACCTTCAGTTTCATCACGAATAAGCTCACTACCTTATTTTAATTTAAAATCCAACTCATTAGATGATGAAATTGGGGAGCATGGAGTATCTGCATTACAAAAAGTAGAACACAAGGGATAGTGAGATGAAGTGGAAGTTTCCATAAAAAAATATTCTTTAACTAGATTAGATTCGATATTTAAATATTTCAAAATAAAGTCTCCTGGAGAGACTGGAAGATAAAAAGGTGCACTTGGGAAACCATCATTACATGTAATAATGGAATCAAAGCCATCATAATGGATATTGTCTAAGAATTCAGATTGATTCAACAAATCAATTTCATTAGATTCATCATCGAGATCGTTGGATTCAAAATAAACCAAGGATGGAAAAACTTGACACAGAGGATTTTGAAAAAGAGAAGAAATATTAAAGAAATCCTCTCCTTCATGCTTTTCTACCTATGAAATGTGACTACCTTACTCTTGATTACTGTTTATATTGGAAAATTGAGAATCAGGCAAATCAAGGGGAAATAAGTTATGAGAATAATATGGTAGAGGAGGACAGGAATCCAAATCATATTCAAGACTAGAGTTGTGAGAATCAATATCATCTTGAGGAATGGAAATATTATTCTTGAAAATAGGCTTCATGAACCATTCCAAGGTTTCCTCCATTGTATCTGAATCATAAAAGGTGGACGAAGGTCGAGGAGAAAGAATAGGAATTTGATTTACAAATTTTCCAACTTCAATATTATCACAGGGAGGCACCCAAATTGGTACTGGAAAAGGAGGATGATAACGAATAAAAGTAATAGTAGGTTCCTCCTCTAAATTTGGAGGTGCCTCATAGTTTAAGTTTTTTGGGGAAACAATAACATCTGGGGATTTAAATTCACATTTATTCAAAGAAATCCAAACCAAATGCTCAAAATTTTGCTCAAATAAATCCCAATCCATATCTTCTTCAGGAAACTCATAACATAAGTGAAGATATATATATGAAAAATCCTCAATTGATTCATTAGGCTCCATTATAAGTTGATTAATTCTTTTGTAAACATCTCGGTAATCATATCAATCAAAATCTTGATGAAGCTCCTTAAGAAACTGACAAAAAGAATGAATGGAAGTAGGTGGTAAGGTATGGCACTATTGATTAACACGACCTTCAAGAGTGATGTTGAATAGAATAAACATAACATCTTCATCATTGATTTCAAGAGATTCACAAAACCCAAGAAAATCATTTATGTGTCTGGATAAAAACATACCACCTTTTCCATTAAAATTGAATTGAGATAAGGCATGAACGAGTTCTATGGAGATTGAAAGATTACTAGGAGGTAGATTAGAAAAACACTATGGGATTATGATTTGGGAAAGATCCATTAATATAGGAGATTCAATACAGACTAAAAGAGCACATGTTGTCATATGGCCCTCCTTCTAGCACCAAAATGTTGATGGTGCTGGATACTGCCAACATAAAGGGGATCTCCTCAATATAATTTCTCAATTATAACTCATGCCATTTGGTATAGGATTCCCATACAGAATACGACAGAACTGTCATTTACTTAAATATATGCCTTGGATTTAGCTGTCATCACGAGAGAGAAGTGTAAATGTCCTTTGGAATTAGCAAGCTAGTGTGCCTTGTGAATGTTCGATCGGAGATGTATCAATGTTCTCTTAATGCAGAGGGGAAAATGAAGTGAGATTCTAAGAGATAAGTAATAGTACTACCCTAATTGAGACCACATGTAAGAGAAAGGTTCGTCTAACATCAAGAGAATTAGTTCAAAAGGATGCGACAATCATTATAAACATAACAACACATTTCCAACAAGAGGTATTGAAGTCACCGAAATAGTTCAATTACTCTAGTATTGATGAAAGAAAACATGAACCATAAGCATTCAAAGAATAATACTGGAAACATTCACAATCCATGTGTGAAAATGTGTTGGCCTATAAGGCTTCAATATTAAGAAAAACTCCCAAGATACATAAATATAATGAACACCACTAGCTCCACACTCCCCAAAAGTACTAACTTTCGTCTCTAGTTCCTTAGAATCCAGCCCCTTATGAGAAACAATGATCTATTTATAACTTGAGACATGACCTTTCACATCCTCATGACTCTTGACTTTCTAACTTTTATTGACCTTTGGACTTCTATAACCTTTGGGATTCCAAATGAATTTTGATATTACATATGACTTTTGGTATTAAATGTCCTTTAGACTTCCTTGACTCTTTAGTTCATACACGACTCTTGGTCTTCCACTTATTTGTATTTATAATTATTACAACAATACATCATGACTTCCACATCATTGTGGGATAAGAACATGACATGTTACTATCTGTGATGATTGGGATTGATAGTCACTGATGACATGGAATTTCTTCGGTGGTGACATGGTTGCCACTTGTATCTTCATTCTTCAAGAAAATTTGATTGTTGAAGTCCTCACCCTTTAAAGGGTATTTGATCAAATGGAGTTTTCAGGTGATTTTATCATCAATATTCAAGTGCGTTCTTCATTCTTTCTGTGCTTCCCTTGTTTTTTCTCCTTGCCTGATATTCCTCACGTGTTCTTGCCATGATATTTATGGAATACCTATATCTACAAATAAATCATGATGAGCAATCATTAGCTTTAAAATCTCCTATTATACCATGTTTCATGTATATTTTTTTGTTCGTTCCTTTTCGGTGCGCTTAAGAGGGACAAAATGGGCTTCCGGGCACATGGGCACACTTTGAAAGGTTGAAGAGGAAGGGATTCAAGGCTTCAACATGCAATCATGTGCTCAAAAGGAGGGGGAAATCAAATCAAGGCACATGGCGCAAGTCCAAAGGAAAAAGGGGAAGGTTTCGGGCTTCCCAAGTGCATTGTGTGCTCAAGGGAGAGATGGAGGGCACAATGCACAATCCTGAAGTCTGAAGACCTTCGAGGTGCACTCACGTGCTCAAGAGGATTAAGAGCATGCATGATGCAAGTATGAAGGTTGAAGTTAGGAGCTTCAAGCCTTCAAAGTGCGATCATGCGCTCAAAGGATTTGGAGGGAAATATGTGCATTGGGGAAGGATGAAGGGTGAAGCTTAATGTCTTCTGGTTGTGCCTATGTGCTCAGGGAGGGTACACTTCTTTGAGTCTAAGGAGTGCGCTCAAGGAAGAATTGGTCTCTTGAAGGGAATAGTTCGGAGTAAGTAAGGGGGAAGAGGCTTAAGGAGTGCGCCTTGTGCCCTTGGAGGGTACATGGCACACTTTCAAACAACGAAGGATTCACCATCAAGGATTTAAAGTTTGCTCATGCGCTATTGACCTTAATGAGTTCACTTTCAAACCAAATACTTGTCTAAGTTTGGAATACAAGGCAAGGGGTGAACAAGATGAGTTTAGACATAGAACCAAGTGCGACACATAGCTACTCATCAAGTAAACTTAGACAATATTGAACAACAATTAATATAATTTAAAAATCCAATTTATACGCATTCCCCAAGTGTAGCGAATTTAGTATGTGTGAATATGACGCAAAAGTATTTTTTTATGACAATAAAGATGTTATTACCATGAAATGCACCAAAATATTTTCTGAGCAATGAAACGACACTTGACCTTCTAGCCAACACTGAAAAGCCCCTTTAAAGGGGAATGATTTCGAAGCAATTTTGGAGCAGAGAAGGGAGTTTTCTTCTACTATTCCTAAGGAATATTTTAGTAGATAAGGGGAATATACTTTTTGTAGTGTTACGATAAAAAGGAATGTGTCCAGGTGGTTGATCAAGTATTAGAAATGTGGTTGGATTATATGTTGAGGCATTAGCTAGACCTTTTGTTGATGATGCAATCAACACTCCCCAAAAATTTTCCCACATTTTAATTTTGGATCCTACGGAGGATCTCACAATCCATCGCTCTATGGTCCCTTCATGGTTGATTGATGTTTTGTGATATGTTTAAGTCTTCTTCTTATATTCTACTTGTCAAAGTCACTTGCTAACACATGCACAATCTTGGTTGAACTCATGAGCACACTTTGTTTATGCAAGATTAAACAAGCATAAAATTGTACATCAAGACATTTCCTGTGCAATTTCAACTCATGTCGACAGTCATGTGCACTTCAATTGACAATCTCACTCACTTTTATTACAATTGTATTTCTATTTCGGTGAGTTTTCTCAATTGTTGCTTATGTGCACCGTTGCTTTCACATGTGTTACTTTTACATTTGTGGTTGTCGCCTTTTCTAATTTTAACTTTAATAAGTGTTGTTTTTGTGATATATTCACTCTGGCATGTGTCACTTTCAAGGCCATTCACATTTTTAAAGTGTTGTCTTCATGTTTTCCTCTTGTCGTAGGTGTCGCTTTTGTTGTTTTCTGTCCTGCATCTGTCACACCTTTACATGTCACCAAAGTTAGTTCGGGTGCACTATTATGCATTATACGGTCCTATATATCATTAGAATATGCACCAAATACATTCCTACACATTAGCATACCTTTATATCACAATCGTCACTTCTGTTGTAACTTGTGTTCTAAGTGTCGTAATGTGTGGTTTCAACTGTTGCACTTAGAAGTAAGTGTCGCTTTGTTGTTGTTTCATGGTGTGATTATTATCCATGACCCTTGTGTATCCTTCTATATTTTATTTATGGTTTTGTGTGTGTGATCCTTTTTTGAGCCATGTTAGGATACATTTCTCTCTTTTACTCTACGGGTCCCACACTTATCCATTTTGGATCCCTTCTTGGTCCTTCAGCCTAATGCAAATTGTGAATGCATTATCCCTCTTACCAAGTGAGGAGCTTAACCTACTCATATGCCTAAATTATTCAATCCTACTCACCAATAATGGTACACTAATTCCTTCTCAGGATCACCTCAAAACTGCTGCACATTATGAACCTCCCAAGGGTAGTCACCTAATCCTTCTTGCTTATATCAACCCACTACATTGAGTTTTGGTAACCTATGTCTTGTATAAAACATAGAGAACTCATAGCTAACAACATGGACATCTTCTAGCCTTTTATAGAGCCAAAACATGCAATGAAAATACCCTCCTATCCTCGCAGTGTAGTGAAAACCCTTCTAGGCAAAGTGACTTCCTTCCTTTGGATTATCTCAATTAAAAGCACATTTTAAATGGTCAACTACCCACTATTGTGTAAAAATTTCCTAACCTAGAAGGAAAAGCACATCCAAATCAATAGTGACCCCTTGTTGAAGAAAATTTCACTATATTCCAAGCCTTCTCTTCTTTAGGGAAAATGGTGCAGTCCTGAAGGTTGAAGCCTTCACCCTTCCCTCTTCCCCAATGTGCTCTCCACCCTAACCTATTCCTTAACAAGTCCCCTGAGCACATGCCGCAGTAGGGAAGGATAAAGGAGGCCTCATATTAACCTTTAACTAGTCAAACTACGCTCTCCAGAAGGCCTCCTTTTCCTTTGAGCGCATGGTGCAATAGGGAAGGTTAAAGTAGGGCTTCTCTCTGTCTTTGACTAGTCAAACTGCACTTTCTTTAAGTACTCCTCTTCCTCCCAATGCATGGTGTAGTATTGAAGGCTGATGCTTTCATCCTTCCCTCTTCTCCTATGCACTCTGCACCCAAGTATTTCTTATAACTTTTCTCTCGAGCACTTGGCGCAGTAGCGAAGGCTGAAGGACGCCTTCTCTCAACCCTTGACTAGTAAAACCACACTTTCAATATTCCCTCTCTTTTATTTAGAGCGCATGGCACAACATTGAAGCATGAAGTCTTCCCACCTTGTCCCTTTGACTTCCCCACTACACTGGACCAAGGAGAGATCCTCTTCATAGTGCATGATGCAGTAAAAATGAAAAGTGGAGCCTTCCTAACCCACTGATGAGTTTGACTGCACCCTCCTAATCAAGAATCTTCTTTTAACCCTCCCACAGGCCAATAAGGAGTCGATAATTCCATGATATAGGTAGTGCTAAAATAGATGTTTTAAAGGATTTTTTGGTCTTGTCATGAACATTTTTCATTGGTAGGAGTAAATTCCTAGCATGAAAAGGCAATACTCAAAACCAATAGCAAGGAGTAAGCATAAAGAAACACACGTGGAGAAGAAGAACAAAATAGAGCTATCATTGGGACATGAAGCAATTCATGGAACAAGACGGAACGAAGACATTACATGATGACTAAAATGATTCCGATAATGATCCAAGACCCTTTGGAGGGTGAATATAAAGAACAAAGAAAATATTCCATGAGGATGAAGCATAGATCAAATATTTGGAATATGAAGATTCACATAGTCATATATGGAAAAAAGTCACATAAAGAAGTCCAAATGTCACATATAGAAGTCCAAAGATCATTTACAAGTTCAAGAGTTGTTTAGAAGTCCAAGAGTCATGAGGGTAAACCAATAGTCAAGGGGAGATGAAGGGTCATTCCTCTTGTTATAAATGCAACCTCATAACTCAAGCAAAGTACTTTTGGAGGTTTAAGCTTTGGAGAGATAGTCTTGGCTTCTCTACTTGGCATAGGAGGATAAACTATTCTTTGGAGAGGCAAGAAGTGACTTACTGTTCCAATATTGGAACTAGTGCCTCATCATTGTAACTGTACTTGGATATTTCACCTAATTGAAATTCAATGAGCCAACACATTTTCATGCATGTATCACAAATGTTTTAGGACTATTCTAGAAATGTTTATGGTATATATTGTGTTCATATGTACTAAAGAAATTAAACTATTTTGGTGGCTTTGGTATTCATTTAGTTGAATGTGTGTTGTATTCGATTTAACAATTTTTATGTGAATTATTTTTCTAACAAATCTTTTCATGCTCTTGTGTGTCTCTTTTAGGTTAGTACTATTACTTCATTCTAGAAACTCACTCTCGTTTCCTACCCATGAAGGTCTCCTTTTACACATTACAATTGGTATTTCAAAATGTCAACTTACTTGCTTGTTCAAGTTCTATGTGTATAATCTCTTATGTTATTTGTTGAAACCAAGGCGAACCTTTGTGTTATGGTGGCTGGGCCGATACTCTAGATGGGGCTCCTACTCCAAATGGTGTGACACCTTCCTATTCATCATGGTGAAATACATGATATGATAATATGGTAATATTGAATAAATGGAATGGTGCAATGAGTATTAATGTAATATTCCAAAAATTTAGTCTACTAAATGGAATATTATAGTTTTTTTTTAACACTAGGTAGGTGAATAAGTGGGTAGGGAGGCCCCTAAAACCCTTTTTGAAGAATAATAACACTTTTAATGTGAAAGGAGGAAGAATAAGCAGCTGGATTAAGCACCTTTGGGTGTGAATTAGAGGAGATACATGTTGAAGAGGTCAACTTTGACCAAGTCAACAACGCTGTCATGGAGGAGTGGCATTCATGATGAGACAACGCAGTTTTAGTGGAAGAAAAATTACATGAGCTTAGTGGAAAGTATGGATGGGACCCAATGTGAGAAGGCTCACATACTATATATCGAGGGGATGGCAGCCATTTTTATTCATGTTTTAGATTATCATTTGATATTGGTCTATTTAGACTTTGCTTCCTCTTGTTGTTTAGCAGGGTTGCTGTGCTGTTTAGCATAAGGGTGTTCCTGATCGGGAATCCTTACCTCATCCTCATGGAAGGAGAGGTTCTTTGGGCTGAATTTTCTCATTCTGGAATTCTGGCCAAGCTACCTCCTTCAAATACAACATAGTTTCTATTTAGAGCTGGGTTGTGTTGCAGGGTGCAGCAAAGGAGGAACACATAGAGCTATTTTTGGGCTTGTTTTTCAGTGGAGAGGTAGCCTATCCATTGGAGGATAAGAAAGGATGTCTCTTGGGTATATTTTTACATATTTGGCATCATTCCAACCATCTACCATCCCTCAAAGAGCAGTCACAAACCAAAACTGCATTATTTTTGGAGGCAGTTGCTGGGAGGGTTCATTGAGCTCATTAGGAGGGTCTATTTCTGAGTAGAGGGATCAACCTTATATTTAGAAATAGAATTGGAGGAGGACATCATCATTTCAGATCTGTCATAGCCTCACTCTCTTCAGTTCCAGTTTTTAGTGACATATCAACCCCAGGGTTATTTTTCACATTGTATATTTATTGGTATTTCTAGCAATCTTTTCCGGGTTGGCTAGTGTTGTGTAACCAGCTCTCTTCTTTTCTGGGAATTTATTTGTTTCTTCATTCCAACCATCTACCATCCCTCACAGCGTAGTCACAAACAAGAACTGCATTATTTTTGGTGTCAGTTGTTGGGAGGTTTCTTTGAGCTCATCAGGAGGGTCTATTTCTGAGTAGAGGGATCAACCTTGTCTTTAGAAATATCGTTGGATGAGGACATCGTCATTTCAGATCTATCATAGCCTCATTCTCTTCAGTTCCAATTTGCAATGACATCTCAACCCCAGGGTTACTTGTCACATTGTACATTTCTTGGTATTTCCAGCAATATTTTCCGGGTTGGCTAGAAATCATGTATTATAGCCCACATCTTCTTTTCTGGGAATTTATTTTTTTCTATCAGCCATATTTCATTTATGTATATTTACAGCAGTAGCTACACTTATATAGGCAGCGTTTTCACTGCTCTCCAGCATTCTATACAGTTGCAGCAACTCATGTGTTGATTGTTCTGATCATTGGAGGCTTGTTCTTATTTCTTGAGTGGTCTTGACCCTCAAGATATTTGTGTATATTTTTGCTGATATCTTAATAAAATGATGGCTTCATATTGATCCCTCTTATGTCATGTTCATATTTGTTGTGTTTTACATTATTATGTCTTGTATTGCTTCTATTTCCATTTTGGAATATTACAGTGGTATCAGAGCATAATCTTGGCTCAGCCTGTGCATTCAAGACATTATGCCATTAGGAGGAGAAGATTCTCACAGAAAAGAGAAGATGTACGAAGAAACAAAGGCATGACTCCATTATTTGGAGAAATGAAGGAAGAGAGGATCTCCCAACTTCTTTTCCAAACTGTGAAAAATATCAAGGAAGATCTCAAGGAGATGAAAAGGGAGAGGTGTGGAAAAATTCCAAGAGGGTTTGAAAGTGAAGCAAGCCCCAGCTATTCACATGATGGATGTGGACATTCAGCCACACATGCAGAGCCACAATGCAGTTTATTTCTCACATTCACTACAAGAAGGATGGAGGAAGAAGATGCACCAAGGGAGGAGAGCTTGAGTGACTATCTTTAGGAGTATGAGTCTCAATCATGGAGATTCAAAAAGCACTTGGACTTCCAAGGGTTTTTCCAACTTAAAGAAGATAGAATATCTAGAAACCATAATAGAAGCAAGAGAGGGAGAATATTTCTATCTAACTTTGATGGATCAGCAAAGTGCACAGCTAAGGCTTGGGTGAAGGATCTAGATTCTTATTTTCAACTACACCAAGTCTCAAAAAAGGAGGCCATTAGAGTAGCAGTGTTGTACCTCAAAGTCATGGCCCATGATTGGTGTTCTGCTTCATTTTATCATGAAAATGTAAACACTTATGCAGGGTTCACTAATAAATTAGTGATAATATTTGATATTAAACATTGTGAAACATCTTTTGTTGAAACCAAAAAATCAAAACCTTTGCATGAGTTGGAGAGATCTATTTTTTCCAACTCCACTCCATATTTCTGTTGAAGGGGATAAAAACATGCATGATACCTTGCCAAGGGAAATATCCCCACTTCTTGAAGAGCCCTCTTCTATAGATGAAGACATGGAGTTTCCTCCTTCAAGGGAAGACCAAGATCTATGGTCTCTCATTGATGATGAGCCATTTTCAAATATTGATGAATGGGAAAAGTAAAGAAGAGCTAACATCACTGTACCATCAGGAGGAGATCCATCACCACATGGAGATGGAAAGAGAGCCATTGCTTCCATTAGATGAGCCCTTGTATCTTTGCAAGGAGTTCCAAATGATCTAACATGTGGGAACTAAAGCACAATTCTGGAGCATCATGTATCGGTTATTGTGGATTGTGAATCTTGGCAGATGGAAGGAGAAGGAAGGAGGGATCAGCATCAAGGGATGATGAGCATTCACCCTTATCTATTTCAAGAGGTTTCTGCATGGAAGAAGGAGACTGTATTGCGTAGTGAAAGGAGGGACAAACCAATCCACTCATATATGTAGTCCACTTCAGATTTTGATGTCTCACTACATGGGGGCATTCCACCTGGGAGACCACCAGATCTATAATTGATGAGAGACATATTTCCATTTGGTTCACCACTCTTAGATCCTAGAGTGGTGGATAATTTGGATGGGTCTACTAGAGCACAGAGAGTCTGACATAGAATTAAGGAGGTGAGAGACATTCTCCCATTTTCAGCATTACCCACTCTCACTACATATTCTGCGTTGACAGGAGTTGTTACAGTGATGGAGGATGGTACCACCATGGTGCGAGGGAGATGCTCCATGGATTTGGAGAAATAGAGGATACTTCCTTTGAGGAAGGAATCCTCCATGTGTTGGAGTAGATGTAGGTCACTCATGTTTACATTGGCCAAGATCAGGAGGTTCTTTTTGGATGGTAGCTTCACATGGGAGGCCAACTTCCAAAGGCCACCACTTTTACTTGAGAATGAGAAGCCGCATGATGGGAATGGCAGCACTTTGGAGGATGATTTTGGCATGGGGGATGTCAAAGGAGAATAGAAAATCATGTGGGGAGCTTCAAATTTCAGATCTTTAGCGTTGTCTCTTAGGAGGGTTGATCCATATTGGAGGTCTCAGCTTTTGGTAGAGTACTCCAAGGATCTTGGTGCTTGCATGATTCTTGATGACCCGGAGAGAGATTATAGATACATGGTGGATGATGAGGTCATCTATTCTTATGGCAGAGTCTTCCTGACTAGAGCTTCTGAGCTCAAGGAGACGCTGCTACATGCAACACATGTGGACTTTCTTTCCATGCACTTTGATTCATATCATTCCTTGATAGAGCAGATCACTTGGGAGGGCATCCAACAGGATGTATATTAGCATATGGAGATATGCATAGCCCAGATGATTATGGATAGGTTGTCACAACCACTTCCCCACTCATTGAAAGTAAGGGACAACTTACAGTTGAGCCATTTCAAGTCAATGACCAAGGTACATAGTAGAGGATGTACATTTATGCATGATGATTTGTACTTCTTTACTTTTTGTGAGAAGCATGTTGTACCAAGGCCATTTGCATCATTGATGTTTTCCATGCTATTGGTGGTTTGTGGGGGAGGCCACACGATTATTTGTGTGCACCATTGGCACCACATGTTACTTTTATGATCCTATATTGTAGGATGATTGTGGCAGCAAAAAAGTGGCTGAAAAGACACTTGTTATTATTTGTTCTGAGGCAGGCAAGGGATGCACTGCGTTGGTTCCAAATGTGGAACTATGATCCTCCTTCTAGTTGTCATATGGAAACTTGTTTCTATTTGTTTTTGCTCCCATATATTGATGATGTTCTTATGTTTTGGGAAGCTTTGTTGGGAGGGTGGCACAAGAGTTGAAGATTCCCATTGGGAGCATGATTCTCCATAATTTATATATTTCATGTTTTAGGAGAAACCATGGGCAAACCATGATTTCCACACTACATCTCTTGTCTTCATGTGGGAGGAGCCATTTGGAGAACTTGAGTCTTTTGGAGGGGCACTTCATGGATGTTTTGTTTGGTGGGGTGACTTGGGTCATTCTTGGAGGCCATAATATTTCAGCCCAAGATCAGCAACAGCCCCATACATACCATAAATGGAGAGAGAAACAAATTGGGTGGAAAAATATAATCTCTCCATGCAACCCCAATACATTGCATAAACCGGGGGTGAGGATTTCTTTGATGAGCTACCTAGAATGGCTCATTTCACTTGGATGATAGCATGGGTATGGGAGTCTCTCATGAGGAATGAGATCCCATATGTTTTTCATCACTCCTACCTTGAGGAGGCCATTGGAAAACAAGAAATTTTCCACTTACACCTTCCATCTTTTCATGATGTGAGCCATTGGGCTTGCATACTTGGGAGGAACCATTGGAGGGAAGATTTATTGCAGATTATTTTGAGCAGTGGTGGGGACCATTGATGAGGAGGCTGCAAGAAGAGGAAGAGAGGAATTTTCCTCCACCTTTACAGTTGCTTGAGGAAAAGTAGCATTTTGGAGGGGAGGACTGTAATATCTCAAAAATTTAGCCTTCAACTAAATGGAATATTATAGTTTATTTTATCACTAGATAGGTGAATAAGTGGGTAGGGAGGCCCATAAACCTCTTTGGGAGGAATAATAACACTCCTAATGTGAAAGGAGGAAGAATAAGAAGCTATATTAAGCACCTTTGGGTGTGAATTGGAGGGAATTCATGTTGAATAGGTCAACTTTGACCAAGTCAACAACGTTTTCATGGAGGAGTGGCATTCATGATGAGACAACGCAATTTTAGTCAAGGAAAACTTGCATGAGCTTAGTGGAAAGTATGGATGGAACCCAATGTGAGAAGGCTCATACACTATATATGGAGGGAATGGTAGCCATTTTTATTCATGTTTTAGATTATCATTTTGATATTGTTCTGTTTAGACTTGCATCCTTTTGCTGTGTAGCAGGGTTGTTGTGTTGTTTAGCACAAGGGTGTTCCTGATCGGGAATTCCTACCTCATACTCAGGGAAGGAGAGGTTCTTTGGGCTACATTTCCTCATTCTGAAATTATGGCCAAGCTACCTCCTTCATCTATAGCTCAGTTTCTTTTTAGAGCTAGGTTGTGTTGCAGGGTGCAGAAAAGGAGGATCACATAGAGCCATTTTTGGGCTTGTTTTTCAGTGGAGAGGTAGCCTATCCATTGGAGGATAATAAAGGAGGGATCCTGGGCATATTTTTACATATTTTGCATCATTCCAACCATCTACCATCCCTCACAGTGCAGTCACAAACCAAACTGCGTTATTTTTGGAGGCAGTTGCCGGGAGGGTTCTTTGAGCTCATCAGGAGGGTCTATTTCTAAGTAGAGGGATCAGAATTCTATTTAGAAATACCATTGGAGGAGTACATCATCATTTCAGATTTTTCATAGCCTCATTCTCTTCATTTCCAGTTTGCGGTAACATCTAAAACCCCAGGGTTATTTGTCACATTGTATATTTCTTGGTATTTCTAGCAATCTTTTATAGGTTGGCTAGAAATCATGTATTAGAGCCCACATCTTCTTTTATGGGAATTTATTTGTTTCTATCAACCATATCTAATTTATGTATGTTTACAGTAGTAGCTACACTGATATAGACAGTGTTGTCACTACTCTTTAGCATTCTATACAGTTGCAACAACTCATGTGCTAATTGTTTTGATCATTGGAGGCTTGTTCTTATTGCTTGAGTGGCTTGACCCTCAAGATATTTTTGTATATTTTTGCTGATATCTTAATAAAATTATGGCTCCATATTGATCCCTCTTATGTCATGTTCATATTTTCTGTGTTTTACATTATTATGTCTTGTATTGCTGCTATTTCCATTTTTCAATATTACATATCCTCTACCCCTATTGTGATTACTGGGTATTCTATTATCCTTGATATGACAAAACCCTTGGAAGTTTAGATGCTCCTTGAACCTATGAGATTGAGATTCATATTATAGGAGATAATCACTAAGAGTCTCCTCCTTTTATGTTCCTCCCACCTCATTTCCTATCGCTAGGAATGTAGGCATGGTGGAGCGTTGTGGAATTGGCTATAATGTTGATTGAACACACCAATAATGTGAGATAACAGAACTCTCTCCATGTTGAGACATTATTGGGGTCTCTTTATGTATTTCCATCCTCATCTCCTTGATTTCTCTGGAAATATCCTGCATATTTTGGAGAATAAGTTTTGGAAACTCTCTTCCATCCATTGCTCCATATTTATAGATTTAGTACTCCACAGGATGAGCCAAGATTATGCTCTGATACCACTGTAATATTACAGATTAGGAAAAACAAGAATATAGTAATAAAACTAGAAAATATAGAAAAATAACCATACATCAATAGGAGCATATCATAGAGCCATTTTATTTCACATTATAGCAGAGAAATGAGTACAAGATCTTGAGGAAAAAGACACTCAAGCTAGGAAAAAACAAGCCTCAAATGACCGAGTAAATGAAATATGAAATGTTGTTGCTACATAAAATGTCGAAGAACATATGAGTGCGTAGTAATATGGAGAATAACTACAGGGTGGGACTTAAAACACAAGTAACTGCTGATATAATGCTTATAAAATGTCGGGATCAAAGATCTAGGCTTTCTAGCACTTTTCCAAGACAACCCAGAAGGGGTTTCCAGAAATACACAAGATGAAAGTTGTAGCCCTAGGGTTGAATAATGCACTACAACTGTGTAATTGATAGGAGGTGTCTGATCTGATATAGAAATGGATGATACTCCTCCAATATATCTTCTAGATGAAGGGCTTCTACCCTCACTAGAAAACCAACTCACAGACTTGGGCACTAAGCCCTCCACTGCAACTGCCTGCAAAATAATGCAGTTTCTAAGGGATACTACGTTGTAGGTGATGGATGCTTCTTGGCCTGATGTCGTATAATGGAATAATTATCAAGGAACTTCATTGATAGCCTCCAGAATGAAGGGCTGCTCCCCTCACTGGAAAACAAGCTCAGGAATTGGGTCTATCAACCCTCCACTGCTACTACCCTTCAAAAAAACTTGTAGATTGCACTGTGGATGATGGATAAATATTAGCCTGATGCCGTATGGTGGAAATGAATCTAAAGGAACCTATCTTGAGTGGGCACTTGAATTCCCCCAAGGATGAGGATGGGATTTCTACTCAGAAACACCCTTGTGGAAACAACATAACAAACTTTGCTAAACAGCTAAAGCATGCAGAAAGTCATAAAATATAAAGACATAAACAATAATTAGAATGCCTTATATGGTTTCCATCCCTTCCTTATATTCTTGGTGAGCTTCTTCACCCTTGTTCCCACTCATTAAAGATTCTACTCTCATGCATACACTCCTCCATCTTAACTGAGTTGTCCTCCAATAACTCTCCACTACCTCCATGACAACACTGTTGATTTGGTCAACCTTGACCATATCCACATGATTTAACCCCTATTCACACCCAAAAGTGATTTATTTAGTTGATACAATGATCCACATTCACATTAGAAGTGGTTTTATGTAATATTCCAAAATTAGCATGCAACTAATTGGAATATTGATTTTTGCTGTTTACACCTAGGATATGAATAAATGGGTAAGAAGACACATACATTTCAGAAATAGGGATAAAATCCCTTATTATGTGAAAAGGGATCATTATTATGGTTGGATTTCGGATCCTCATGTGTGAAAAGGGACATTTGCATGTGGACAAGGTCAAGTTTGACCAAGTCAACAGTGTTGGAATAGAAGGTGGAGATCATCTATGGAGACAACGCAGAGATAGTGGGAGGAAGATTCCTTGGTGGAGGAAAACCTAATGAGTGGGACCCAAGGTGAGAGGGATTCCATTTGTATAAAAGGAGGGCAAGGTAGCCATAGCAAGACATGATATGGATTATTGAATTTGTGGTTTGCATGACTATTGTGCTTTCTTCAATTGTTTAGTTGAGATTATTGTGCTGCTTAGCACAAGGCATTCCTGTTTAGGAATTCCTTCTCCTTTCTTGAGAGACCTCTTGAAGGAGCTTTCACTTCATTTCTCCACATCCAGGCTTGAGGCCAAGCTACCTCCTTCAGCTACAACGCAGTTTCTGTTTAGAGCTGGGTTGTGTTGCAGGGTGTTATAGTGGAGGATTCACCACACCACTTCCGGAGCTTATTTTTCAGAGGAGGAAGCTTTATTTCCTTTGGGAGATCAATGAGGAAGCCTTTGGATAAGATTTCAGATCTTGGCACTTAGCTAACATATTTTCTTTCACCTATAACACAGTATCCCTCAGTGACTGCATTATTTCTGTGACCATTTGCATTGAGGGGTTGTAGTGTTTGTTTGGAGGGTGAGATATTCAGTGTTAGGATCAACCTTTCACTTCAAAGATCCATTGTAGGAGGTTCATTCATCTCATGTTTCATATTCATCCATCTCCATCCAGTTCTTGAGTTGCAGCTGTTATTCAGTCCTAAGACTGCAACTACGACATTTTTTCCATTTTGCATATTTCAGGAAATCCTTTTCGGATTGTCTTGGATTTGTCTTTGGGGGTTTATATATTTTCTCCCAACATTGTATGAGCTGTATATTTCCATATCCATGTATTGACATACTCCAGCAGTATTTGTCTCTAATAAAACTGCGCTGTCATAGCCTTGGGCATTTTCTGTGTAGCAGACTACTTCATATTTCATGTACATGCTTTCTCGAGGCTAGTATTGCCTAACTTGAGTGATTATTTCCTCAAGATCTTGTATATATTATGATGTTGTAACATTAATATGATGGCTATGTGCTCTTCTTACATTTTATGATTTGATTTATTACTGCTACTCCAGTTTTGTTTTCATGTATTGCTACATCCCCATATTGGGATATTACAGTGGTATCAAAGCATAATCTTAGCTCGGCCTGTGGATCTCAGCCATTATGCTATCAAGAAGATAAGAAGAATAAGATAAAGATGAGAATGATGGAGAGAATTAGCTTTATCTCATCTCTTTTTAGAAGCAGGAAGGACCTCAAAAAGGAGGTCAAGCAAAGAAGAGGAGAAAGAAGCAGTGGGACTATGCCCTTTCCTTTTGAAAAAGAGGAAAAATTGCAGAAAGATGGAGGACACTTGGATCACAAGATCCTAAGTGAATATCTTGTTGAGTACAAATCTCAACCTAGAGCCTTCAAGGAGACTATAGCTTTCCCATAGTACATTCAGGTGGAGGAAGAAAGGAGACCTTGCAGCATAAGGAGAATCAAGGGCAATAGGTTTCTATTGTCTACTTTTGATGGGTCATCTATAGCAAGGGATTGGGCAAGGAAACTAGATGAATTCTTCCTACTACATCTAGTGGTAGAGAGAGAGGTTGTAGAAATTACAGTGCTGCATCTTGTGGGTGAAGCACACATTTGGTGGTTCAACCATTTGAGTCATGCAAGAGTGACTACTTTTGCTAAATTTACTCAAAGGTTGATCATAAAATTTGGTAAAGAGAAATTAGAGGAGAAGCCCTCACCACCATTAGAGGAGGCATGTACCAGCACTGATAAAATTATGGAGGAGCAGCCATCATCTTCAGCAGTTGGGGGAGCCAACACATTGGAGGAAGGAACTTTTACAACCTTAGAATATGTTCCCAAATTTCACCAAGGTATGCCTAAGTTTCCACTTCCTATTATTTCAACAAATATTATGGAGGGATATATACCATTGCATACTGCTAATCTGGAGCAATAGAATTTCACCGCACTGTGAAATCTTGAATTTTTAAGGGGATGAACCATCATCCTCATGTGCCATTGTTGAGTTGCACACAACACTTGAGGTTGGAGTGTGAATCATTGGAGGATAGGATGAACCTTTTCCAAAACAAACTCATACAAAACCATATGTTCATCCTTGAGTTGGAATATAAGACAAAAAATACACCATTGAGGAGTTTTACAACACTGTCATTAAGCAATAGTAAGGAGGTTTTACCTCCAGCACACTTGGATCCCTATGGATTCAAGAAGGGCATTGATCTGAGATCTTCTCTAGGAGATCCCCAAGGAGTTGCATTTCAACATCCCATGAAATGCAAAAGGATAAATCTGATTTGGGAGGATGGTAGTCTTCATTGGAAGAGTACCAAGGTAGAGCAGAATGGGAGGCACCTACATGTGGATGGATGGGTGTGGATGGTGAGCAAGAGGTTGGAAAGCTACTTGCAAATCTATGATACTGGGCAGTAGGAGGCTTGGCTGCGTTGGCTACTCTTGAAGGAGTTTGGCCATCATGTGACATATCTTCTTTCAAAGGGTGTGTGGGTGGAATAAGTCTGCTAGGATACTTACATCATAGGGCAGCAAGGAGTATGGATGCATTGTGTTGATATGAAATTTTTCATATCAATCATTATGTTTTCACCACATGATTTGTATGATGGAGGTATGAGGAGGAAACAAAAACTATTGTTGCTTTGGTTTTTCTTGGGAGAACATGGGAAGATATGCTCTCATACTTTGCATGATGTTGCAGGAGTAGGAGATGACACTATCATGGTGCAAAGGGGCTAATCCTTAGCCTTGGATGATTAGGAGGTACTTCCACTTTGGAAGGAATCTCCTATATATAGCAGCATTGTGAGATATGTCTTTGACAATGAGCATGTCAAAGAATGGCGCTATGAGTTGGCAGAAGCCTATTCGCATAGGCCAACAATGTTGTCACTTGGGAGGTTGGGATTATTGATGGAGTATCCCCATGATCACTTCAAATTTGATGCACTTGGTGGACAAGTAGGAGGTGAGGGTGATGGAGTAGTGGATGGAAACATCTATTACAGAGATATGATCTTCTTAACTTGGATTTCCAAGAATAAGAAGGAGGATTCAGGCAGCACATGGTTCATTCCTCTTCATGGGAGTATATCATACCACTATGGAGAACTTATTCATGGATCCATATATCATATTATTTCTAGTAGATGGTAAGATTTTTTTTTTTTTACATTTATTGATTATCTAACACAATATTTGCATACTCTTACCATTTCTATTCAGTGCGTTGCTCCACAAGAGGGCAAGCTTCTCTTTGGGCTCCATGGTCAATTTTGGGCCAAATTATATGATGGAGACCACCATATTTTATGTGGCCTTGGGAAAGTGTTTCATTATTCTTCTATGTATGCTCAGTTGATTCACCAAACCATTTACTATTCACTAGTAGATTTGATGACATATACAACTAGCTATTTGTCAAGAAACAACTTTCCATGTTATTTTCTAAAGAAATAGTTATGAAAAATGCAATGTGATCACTTGGGAAACTATTGGTACCTTTCAGCACTACATGAAACCTTCAACATTCTTCTCATTTGGATTCCATATGGTGGTGATTTCCTATCCATCATATATGGGACAGTTTGGGCCAGCATGATTCATAACGTTGGAGAGGAGATCTTTGGAGATCTAGTCTTCATCTTGCAACTTGAGGGCAACATTATTGCAGCCAAATATCAGCAGATACTCTACAATTATCATAAGTGGAGAGGATAAAAATGTGGGTTAGGGTATTTTTTCTACCATGTTCAGTTATTCAGCCCACCTACATTGCAAGAGCCAAAAGTCGAGGAGAATTTTCAGGAGTTTCCATGTTGGGAGGTAACTCATTTTGTATGGATGATAGCTTGGGGATGAAGGATCCACATGGGAATGATGATTCCCAATACATTTCAGATCCCATGCCTCAAAGGGCCCTCTAGACAGCACCTTATTGCCTCCTTGAGTATTATAGTTATTCATGATGATAGCTATTTAGCTAGCTTGCATGTTTGGGAGGGGCAATATGGAGACTTATTGATGAGACAACATCTCATTCCTTGGAGGAGTTTATCATATGTGGATGCTACAGCAAGAGGAGGGGAGACTTCTTAGTACTATCCTTGCAGCATGGAAAATTTTAGGGGCTAATATTCATAGGTGGGCTAATTTTCCATGATTTTTCCAAAAAAGAGATTAGCCAATTTCCCTTTTTACTAAAACTGATTCGCCCAAATTTTAAAATATAAAATTATTTTACCTTAAAAATTGCCAACATTATATAGATACGATATATAAAATCATTATAAATTTGAATAATTTTACAAATATATCAATAAATATTTTATAATTTGCATATTAGGGACTAGTGAGATTCGCCAATGTTTTAAAATTCAATAAATTTTTCCATCCTTAAAATTTTCCCTGCCTTGGAGTTGCTCGAGTACAAGCAACATTTGGGAGGGGAGGACTGTAATATTCCAAAATTAGCATGAAGCTATTTGGAATATTGATTTTTGCTATTTACACCTAGGAGATGAATAAATGGGTAAGGAGGCCCATACATTTCAGAAATAGGAATAAAATCCCTTATGATGTGAAAAGGGATCATTATTATGGTTGGATTTCACACCCTCATGTGTGAAAAGGAACATTTGCATGTGGACAAGGTCAAGTTTGACCAAGTCAACATCACTAGAATAGAAGGTGGAGATCATATATGGAGACAACGCAGAGATAGCGGGAGGAAGATTCCTTGGTGGAGGAAACCCTAATGAGTGGGACCCAAGGTGAGAGGGCTTCCATTTTTATAAAAGGAGGGCAAGGCAGCCATAGCAAGACATGATATGGATTATTGAATTTGTGGTCTGCATGACTATTGTGCTTTCTTCAACTGTTTAGTTGAGATTGTTGTGCTGCTTAGCACAAGGCATTCCTGTTTAGGAATTCCTTCTCCTTTCTTGAGAGACCTATTGAAGGATCTTGCCCTTCATTTCTCCACATCCAGGCTTGATTGCAAGCTACCTCCTTCAGCTACAACGCAGTTTTTGTTTAGAGCTGGGTTGTGTTGTAGGGTGTTACAGTGGAGGGTTCACCACACCACTTCCAGAGCTTATTTTTCAGAGGAGGAAGCTTTATTTCCTTTGGGAGATCAGTGAGGAAGCCTTTGGAGCAGATTTCAGGTCTTGGAACTTGGCCAACATATTTTCTTTCATCTACAGCACAGTATCCCTCAGTGATTGCGTTATTTTTGTGACCATTTGCAGTGATGGGTTGCAGTGTTTGTTTGGAGGGTGAGATCTTCAGTGTTAGGATCAACCTTTCACTTGGAAGATCCATTGGAGGAGGTTCATTCATCTCATGTGTCATCTTCATCCATCTCCATCCAGTTCTTGAGTTGCAGCTACTATTCAGTTTTAGGACTAAAACTCCAGCGTTTTTTCCATTTTGCATATTTCAGGAAATCCTTTCTGGGTTGTCTTGGATTTGTCTTTGGGGGTTTAGAACTTTGCTCCCAACATTGTATGATATGTATATTTAGATATCCATGTATTGACATACTCCAGCAGCAATTTTTGCTAATAAAACTTCGTTGTCATAGCCTTGGGAATTTTCTGTGTAGCAGTCTACTTCATATTTCATGTACATGCTTTCTTGAGGCTAGTATTGCCTAACTTGAGTGACTATTTCATCAAGATCTTGTATACATTATGCTGTTGTAACATTAATATGATGGCTATGTGCTCTTCTTACATTTTATGAGTTGATTTATTACTGCTACTCCAGTTTTGTGTTCATGTATTGTTGCATCCCCATTTTGGGATATTACATTTTATTCCTACTAAAGAGATTTATTGGTATCTCTACCCTCTTATTCATCTATTTAATTAAAAAAAGGAAAAATTAATATTCAAACTAGTTGAAATATAATTAGGAATATTATATATGTTGCATGGATTTCTTGGTCATCTTCATAACACTGGTTGTCCATTTGAGAATTTACAAACTCTTCTTTTGTCTATAAGAAGTTTTTAATCTGTTTATCATCTTGAAAGATTTTCCAATACTAAACATTATCTGGGACAATAGTGTGGTGTTTTACATTTATCTCATACTTATTATTAGAGTACAATGGAATTTTGAACATGTTGGCCAAAGTGGCTAGAGAAACAACAATAACATTGTTGTCTCTTGGAATCAAAGATAAAGTGTACTCAGAAAATGTCCTGAGGATGTCTAGCACTACGTTTTGGTAAGCTCAAATCCTTGGATGCTTGGCCCAGTATTCCCCTTTGACTTGTTTTATCACTAACTTGGAGTCGCCATATACAAAAATCTTCTTTGTACCCAGCTTCTTGAGAATTTTCAGATCGACTATCAAAGCTTCATAGTCAGCTTCCTTGTTTGAATATTCGAAGGCCAGCTTGTAGGAGTACATTCGAACATTGGGAAGGATTTTTAATGACTGATTTACAAGGTTGTGAATCCACACTCCAATTCCATCCCCTTATTTTCCCAAAGCTCCATCGAAGTCCATAGTCCACAAACTACTTTCCTCATCTGGAAGTTACAAATAGAATGGTTGAAATTTGCTTCCTGTTTGAGATACCTCTGTTGTACCAAAGACAAAGAGTACTTCTTGAATATTCCCCATGAGCTATTGGATTCTAGTCTCCCATGAGCCCCACATGTTGAGTAGCTACCATCCCTTCCCAAAATGAATTCATTTAGAGGGAGGAGACACAACTCCTATCTATTGCATGAGATATTCAAATGGTTCTCTTGCAAGTATATTAGTAAAGATATCTACCAATTTCTCTTTAGTGGCCACATATTCAAGTTTGACAGTATTGGATTCAACTTTTTCCCTCAATAAATGCAACTTGATATGAATATGCTTAGTTTTTGAATGCATAACTAAATTTTTTGAGATGCTTATGGCACTTGTGTTGTCACACATTATTGGAATGGGATCAGTTAACTCTAACTAAATATCTTTTAAAGTCTGCTTCATCCATAGAATATGTGTGCAATAGGTAGCAGAAGTGATATATTCTACTTCAGCAGTCGACAAAGAAATGGAGGTTTGTTTCTTGCTGACCCAAGACACCAAGAATTTTCCCAGGAAGAAGCTTACACCCGAAGTATTTTTTGTAATATTCCTAAATTAGCATGTAGCTAATTGGAATATTAATTTTTCTCTTAACATGTAGTTAGATGAATAAATGGTTAGGGAGGCCCATAAATCTTTCTAGCAGAAATAAAATCCCTCTTAATGTGAAAGGGGATCATATTCATAGCTGGATAAAACACCCTCATGTGTGAACAAGGGCTAATGCATGAAGACTAGGTCAAGTTTGACCAAGTCAATAGAGATGGAATGGAGGGAGTGAACCATAAATTGAGACAACCAGTATGAATGTGGATTAGATTAGATAGTTAAATAAAAGTTGGATTGAAGACCCTTAGGTGTGAAAAGGGGCTGGAGAAGGTTGAAGAGGTCAACCTTGACCAAATCAAACAACAATGTTTTGGAGGAGTGTCTTTAATAATGGGATAGTGCAGCTTTGGAGGGAGACTGATTGGGTGATGATGGAAACCCTAATGAGTGGGAACCAAGGTGAGAAGGCTCACATTATTTATAAGGAAGAGGATGGTAGCCATATGAGGTTAGCTTATGAATATTATTTTGATATGTTTGTTTATACTTTTTCTTTCTTCAGTTGTTCAGCTAAGATTGCTGGTGTTGTTTAGCACTAGGTATTCCTGTTTAGGAATTCCATCTCTTTCCTTGAGAGGCCTCTTGGGAGAGTCCTGATCTATCATTCCACATATTTGACATTCTGGCCAAGCTTGATTCTTCATCTACAACGCAGTTTCTGCATAATATTGTGTTGTGTTGCAGGGTGTTGCAGTGGAGGGTTGAGAAACCCACTTTCTGAGCTAGTTTTTCATAGGAGGAAGGATTCCTTCTCTTGGGAGATCAACAAGGAGGGTTATTGGGAACATTTAAGATCTTTGGCACCGGTCCAACTTATCCCCATCATTTATAGCGTATTTTTAGCTAGGAATTGCGTTATTTTGGAGGGCAGTTTCAGTGAGGGATCTTGTGGCTCTTTTGGAGTGTTTTCCTGTGATTGAAGGGTTCAGCCTTTCATTGGAGGAGACCTTTGAGTAGATCTGCATCATATATATATTATTTCAGCCTTCTACCTTCATAAACTTTAGTTTTCAGTGACTCTTTGGTCCTAGGGCTGTAGATCACCATTTGTATTTGGGTGTATTTCCAAAAACGCTTCCCGAGTTCTCTTGGATTTGTATAAAGGAGACTAGATCTCAGTTTTTGAGAATTATTGATTAATATAACAACAGATCTATTTGTCTCTATAATTTTTTAGTATAAACCCTCATTAGAATGCACTTTCACTTGTAGCAGTATTTCTGTGTTGCAGTAGTTTTGGGGTTGCATTGTTTTTGGGCTATTCTGGGTGTGGGAGACTTGTTTAACTCATATATCATGATTTGTTTCTGATCTCCTTTTGGATTTGGGTCCTATAATGAATAAAAAATGTATCGATGGGCTGTTATTAATTATTATAGCATATATTTCTGAAAAATGCATTTTCTGTGCTTATATTTCTGATTTCCCCATTTGGGAATATTACAGTGGTATCAGAGCATAATCTTGGTTCAGCCTGTGAGTTTTCAGCCAATATGCTATAAGAAGAAGAAGAGAAGGAGAAGAGATCTAAATGATGGAAAGAATGAGATTTGTCTCATCACTTTTAAGATCTATGAAGAAACTCTCCAAGGAGGTTAAGCAGATGAAAAAGGTGAGATGTAAAGAGACCTCTAGAGGGTTTCAAGAAGAGGAAGGTCCATGTACCTTCTATTATCAGAAGAAAGAACTAGTGTTGCAAAGAGCTCCAAATAAATACACTATGCCTTTTCATTTTGAGGAGGAAGACAAGAGGCATGGAGATGGAGGGCACTTGGAACATGAGATCCTAAGTGGATACCTGGAAGAATATAAGTCCCAACCTGGAGCTTTCAAGGAGAATCTAACTCTCCCACAGTTCATTCAACTTGAGGAAGAAAGGAGACCTTGCAGCAATAGGAGAATCAAAGGCAATATATTTTTATTTTCTAATTTTGATGGGTCATCCACATATAAAACAAGGGATTGGGAAAGGAAGCTAGATGCATTCTTCCTACTACATCTAGTGGTGGAAAGAGAGGTTGTTGAGATTGCAGCACTGCACCTTGAAGGTGAAGCAAAAATTTGGTGGTACAATCATTTGAGTCATGCAATAGTGACTGCTTTTGTAGATTTTACTCAAAGGGTGATCAAAAAATTTGACAAGAAGAAATCAGAGGAGGAGAAGCCTTCACCACCACTTGAGGAGACTTGTACCAGCACTGATACAACTATGGAGGATCAACCATCAACATCAGCAGTTGGGGGAGCCAACACATTGGAGGAAGGAACCCTTGTTGCCATACAAGATGTTCCCAAGCTTCACCAAGGTATGCATAAGTTTTCACTTTCTATTATTTCAAAAAAATTTATGGAGGGTTGTGGAAATATGCCATTGCATGACCAAGGGTCAAAACATATTGCTGATCTGGAGTAGCAGACTTTAACTACGCTGTGCAGCCTTGAGTTGTTTAAGGAGGGGATAAACAATCATCTTAGTATGTCATTGTTGAGCTGCACACAACACTTGGGGTTGGGGTGTGGCTTTTTGGAGGATAGGATGAGATTTTTCCTAAACAATCCAATGCAGAACTATATGTTCAGAATTGATCTTGAGCATGGGACAACTCATACACCATTGTGGAGATCAAAAACACTGTCATTGAGAAGCAGTGATGAGTTGGGGGCCCAATTATTATTAGAGAATTCTAATGACCATTACACTTGTGTGACATTGGATGAGCAAATGATCAATGAGAGACATCTTGTCTTTCATCATTGTAGTGGATCTTTTGGGATGAGCATTGTACAACCCTATGAGGAGGTTTTTCCTTCAGCATACTTGGACCCTTATGGATTCAATATGGTCCTTGGCGTGGGATATTCATTGGGATATCTCCAAGAGGTTGAATTTGAACATCCCATGAAATGCAAAGGTAGAAATCTGATTTGGGAGGATGGTATTCTCCATTGGAGGAATACCAAGATGGAGCGTGGTAGGAGACACCCACATTTGGATGGAAGGGTGTGGATGGTGAGTAAGATTTTGGTGAGTCACCTACATATCTATGACACAGGAAATCAGGAGGCATGGCTGCGTTGGATACTCTTGAAATATTTTGGCCATAATGTGATATATCCTTCTTCAAAGGGTATGTTGGTGGATAAAACTTGGTAGGACACTTGCATCATATGGTAGCAAGGAGTTTGGGTGCATTGTGTTGGTATGACATTCTCTATTTCAATCATCATATCTTCACCTCATGAATTGTATGATGGAGGTGTGAGGGGGCAGCAAGAGTTATTGTTGCTTTGGCTACTCTTGGGAGAGTATGGGTAGATTTTTTCCCATACTTGGCATGATATTTCAGGAGAAAGGAATGGCACAATCAAAGTGCAAAGAGGCTACCCTTCAGCATTGGAGGATCAGGAGGTACTTCCACATAGGAAGGAGATTCCCACACATAACAGCATGATGGTGGATGCATTTTCCATATGACATGTCAAAGAAGGAAGTCATGGAGTGACAAGAGCCTTATCACTAAGGCCAACAATGTTGTCACTTGGAAGTATGTTTCTATTGATGGAGTGTTCGAAGGGGAGTATGCATCCCTCTATTTTGCAGACCTTTATGAGGAGATTCTCATGGGAGGGTTCATCCATGGACCTCACTTTCAGCCTACTCACTATGCATGGTAGGAAATGTATTTTTGTATTTATTGATCATTTCATAAAGTATTTGCATCTTCTCACCATCTATGTATAGTGCATTGCTCCACAAGAGGGCAAGATTATTTTTGGGTTTCATGGTCATTCTAAGACCAACGTTTATGATGGAGATAACCCTTCTCTACATGACTTTTGGCAGGTGTGGTATTATTCTTATTATGCTCAGCTAATATATAATGTCATTTACTACCTCCTAGTAGATGAGCAAACATGCACGTATAGTAATTTGTTGAAGGACAACTTGCCACATGATGTTCTAAAATAACAGTTGGAAAGACTGCGCGATATCCACTGGAAAAAACATTGGTACCATCCAAACTTGCACATAACCTTCAAAATTTTTCTGATTTGGATACCATACGGTGATGGTGTACCATTAACTTTGTATGGGATGGATTGGGCTAGCATGATTCATGATTATATGGAGAGGATATTTGAAGATCCAGTCTTCTTCTTTCCTCTTGAGGGAAACATTGGTGCAGCCCAAAATCAACAGCTACTCTACACTTATCATAAGTGGAGAGAGAGAGACAGTGTGGGTTAGGCTATTTTGTCTACCATGTTCAGTCAGTCAGCCGCACCTACATTGCAGGAGCCAAAGGTGGAGGGGATTTTTCATGTGTTACCATTTTGGAGGGTGGCTCATTTTGTATGGATGATAGCTTGGGTATGGGAGATTCACATGGGGATGATAGTTCCCAACATATTCCAGATCTCATGCCTCAAGAAGGCCTCTAGACAACACATTGTTGCCTCCATGAGTGTTTTACTTCTACATGATGATAGCTATTTGGGATGGTCACCAAAAGCTAACTTACATACTTGGGAGGGGAAACTTGGAGATGTATTGATGAGACAACATCTTGTTCCTTGGAGGATTTTATCATATGAGGATTCTACAGGAGGAGGAGAGGAGGATCTTCGGTTCTATCCTTGCAGTTTCTTGAGCACAAGCAACATTTGGGAGGGGAGGACTGTAATATTCCTAAATTAGCATGCAGCTAATTGGAATATTGATTTTTCTCTTAACATGTAGTTAGATGAATAAATGGGTAAGGAGGCCCATAAATATTTCTAGCAGCAACAGAATCCCTCTTAATGTGAAAGGGGATCATATTCATAGCTGGATAAAACACCCTCATGTGTGAACAAGGGCTAATGCATGAAGACAAGGTCAAGTTTGACCAAGTCAACAAAGATGGAATGGAGGGAGTGAACCATCAATTGAGACATCCAGTATGAATGTGGATTAGCTTAGATAGTTAAATAAAAGTTGGATTGAAGACCCTTAGGTTTGAAAAGGGGCTGGAGCAGGTTGAAGAGGTCAAACTTGACCAAATCAAACAACGTTGTTATGGAGGAGTGGCTTTAATGGTGGGACAACATAGTTTTGGAGGGAGATTGATTGGGTGATGATGGAAACCCTAATGAGTAGGACCCAAGGTGAGAAGACTCACATTGTTTATAAGGAAGAGGATGGCAGACATATGAGGTTAGCTTATGAATATTATTTTGATATGTATGTTTAGTCTTTTGCTTTCTTCAGCTGTTTAGATAATGTTTTTGGTGTTTTTTAGCACTAGGTATTCATGTTTAGGAATTCCATCTCTTTCCTTGAGAGGCCTCTTGGGAGAGTTATGATCTGTCATTCCACATATCTGACATTCTGGCCAAGCTTCAGTCTTAAGCTACAATGCAGTTTCTACAGAATATTGTGCATGCCCATAAATATTTATAGCAGCAATAAAATTCCTCTTAATGTGAAAGGGGATCATATTCATAGCTGGATAAAACACCCTCATGTGTGAACAAGGGCTAATGCATGAAGACAATGCCAAGTTTGACCAAGTCAATAAAGATGGAATGGAGGGAGTGAACCATCAGTTGAGACAACTAGTATGAATGTGTATTAGATTAGATAGTTAAATAAAAGCTAGATTGAAGACCCTTAGGTGTGAAAAGGGGCTGGAGCAGGTTGAAGAGGTCAACCTTGACCAAATCAAACAACGATGTTATGGAGGAGAGGATTTAATAATGGGACAGTGCTGTTTTGGAGGGAGATTGATTGCGTGATGATGGAAACCCTAATGAGTGGGACCCAAGGTGAGAAGCCTCACATTGTTTATAAGGAAGAGGATGGCAGCCATATGAGGTTAGCTTATGAATATTATTTTGATATGTCTGTTTAGACTTTTTCTTTCTTCAGTTGTTCAGCTAATATTGCTGGTGCTGTTTAACACTAGATATTCCTGTTTAGGAATTCCATCTCTTTCCTTGAGAGGCCTCTTGGGAGAGTCTTGCTCTATCATTCCACATATCTGACATTCTGGCCAAGCTTGATTCTCCAGCTACAGCGTAGTTTCTACAAAATATTTTGTTGTTTTGCAATGGAGGGTTGAGAAACCCACTTTTTGAGCTAGTTTTTCATAGGAGGAAGGATTCCTTCTCTTGGGAGATCAGAAAGGAGGGTTCTTGGGCACATTTCAGATATTTGGCACTAGGCCAACTTATCCCCATTATTTACAGTGCAGTTTCAGCTGGGAATTGCATTATTTTTTAGGTCAGTTTAAGTGAGGGATCTTGTGGCTCTTTTGGAGTGATTTCCTGTGATTGAAGGGTTCAACCTTTCATTGGAGGAGACCTTTGAGTAGATTTGCATCATATCTATATTATTTCAGTCTTATATCTTCTTTAGCTTTAGTTTTCAGTGACTCTTCAGCCCTAGGGCTGTAGATCACCATTTTTATTTGGGTGTATTTCCAGAAACCCTCCTTGGGTTCTCTTAGATTTGTATAAAGGAGACTAGATCTCAGTTTCTAAGAATTATTTCTTAATACAACAACAGATCTATTTGTCTCTATAATTTCTGAGTATAAACCCTCATTAGACTGTGCTTTCACTTGTAGCAATATTTCTATGTTGCAGTAGTTTTGGGGTTGCATTGTTTTTGGGCTATGTTGGGTGTGTGAGACTTGTTTAACTCATATATCATGATTTTTTTCTGATCTCCTTTTGGATTTGGTTCCTATAATGAATAAACCAATGGATCCATGGGTTTTTATTGATTATTATAGCATATATTTCTGAAAAATGTGGTTTTTGTGCTTATATTGTTGATTTCCCCATTTGGGAATATTACATTTTTTCTATTATCAATGCTTCCAGCCCAATCTGCATCAGTATATGCCTTCAATTTGAATTATTTTATTTTAGCATACCACAGTCCATACTCGGTTCTCCCTTGAAGATATTTGAAAATCCTTTTGACAACAATAACATGAATTTCATGCGGAAAAGCCTAAAATCTGTCCAGAAGTCGGATGACCTGCATGATATTTGGCCTTGACGCTGTAAGATACAATAAGATTCCTATCATGGATCTATATTCTGTTCTATTTACCAGGGGTTTCTCATATTCTTTGGACAACTTGCAACCTGTAACCATGGGTGTGATTACAGGTTTGCAGTCTTCCAACCCAAACTTTTTCAGAGTTTCTCAAAGATATTTGGACTCAGAGATAAACACTCCTTTCTGAGATTAAGAGTTTGCAGTCCAAGAAGAAGGAAAACTCTCAAATCATGGACATTTCAATATTTGTTTGCATATATTCTGCAAATTGATGCCGCAGTTGTTCCACGTCGTTGCCAAATATTATGTCATCTACATACACCACTACAATCAGTAGATGATCACCTTCATCCCTTATGTATAAATTACTATACATAGTGCCTTTTCTAAAATCTTTCTGGTGAATGTATTTATCCAACCTCTCATGCCAAGCTCTCATAGCTTGTTTGAGTCCATATATATCCTTTTTTCAGTTTTCACACAAACCCTTCATCTGTGATGAGAATAAAACATTATGGATGCTCAATGTAAACTTCTTCATCCTGATTTCCATTGAGGAATGTAGACTTCACATCCATCTGATATTCTTTGACTTAATTTAACACAGTTGAATCCCAAAAATGATATATAATATAATACATTATGAAAACCCCTAAATACTTAAACAAAAAGAGTGAAGGGAGATCTAATTGAATGGTTCATGAGGCACAATACTTTCTAAGGTTTTTTTGAAATGGGGTAGCAAGCTAAGTGGGCTTGATTGTGGGAAAAAATACACAGTTAAGCATGCTTGATCCATAGGAGATCTTGGATGGGAAACCTCCCGAGAAGTCCTAGTTATCGGGTGCAAGCCCCGGGAGTGATGATTGACACTATGTGATTCATTTCACTAGTTTAAATCCCACTTCTTGACCATTGTGAGCATCAGCCAATGCAATGAGTGCTAAGTTGACTATTCAAAAATCATGAGAAATTAGTCAGTTACGACTACCTCTCATGGAAATGGTCATATATGAATGACTTAATTTAACACATTTGAATCGAAAAAATAATATCTAATATAATGCACTGTGAAAACCCCTCAAACCCCTCAATATTGTGACTGGAAAAGGATAAAAAAATATGATTGCTTCTAGTCTAGGCACTAGTACAGAGGTTTCCTCGAAATCTATTCCCTCTATCTGAGCATATCCTTTGCGGACTAAACAAGCCTTGTTCTTCATTACTTGACCTTTTTCATTCATATTATTTTTGAAAACCCATTTGGTTCTGATGAAAGTTTTCTCTCTAAGCCTTGGAACTAGCTCCCAACTATCATTCTTTTCAATTTGATAAAGTTCCTCATTCATTGCTTTCAATTTATCCTCACAAGATTGATAGGGATTATTTGGTTCAATCTGTGATAACAGAGCCAAATTTGCGCAGATCGGATTTCCAATAAGTTTCCTTCGAGTTTGAAAACCATGATTTTGATATCCCAATATTTTACTTTCAGGATGATATTTTTGTGCATACCTGGAGGGTGTCTTTGGCCTTAAGGTTGTGTTTTACTTCTCATGTTCGCAATCTGATCTTTTTTCTTCATGATCTGAATCACTTATCTCTGAATTTTCTTCATCCTTGAAGTTTATCTCTGCTTTAGAGGATTCATGTTATGCGCCCATCTCATCCACTATTACATCAATGTAATCCTAAATACTATTTTTCCATTTGTTATAACATTTAAATCCTTTTCTTCGAATATACTACCTAAGTAATATTCCCTCGTCAACACAAGAATCAAACTTTCCAAGATTCTTATCATTTATTTTGATGAAGCACTTGCTTCCAAACACCTTTAGATGTTTAACTAATGCATGCCTTCCCTTAAAAAAATCATAGGGATTTTTATTAATATTAGGCCTAAGTCGAGTTCTGTTGGATAGATATATCGCTACCTGTGCTGCTTCTCCCCAAAATATGTGTGACAAACCTTTTCCATCCAACATTTCTCTGCCCATTTCGTGGACCGTTATGTTCTTCCTCCCCACCACTCCATTTTTTTGTGGAGTTATGGACACAGAGTTCTACCTTCTGATTCCATGTTCTTCACAGAATTCCTCAAACTCTCCTGAGATGTACTCTCCTCCTCTGTCTGATCTTAAGAATTTTATCTTCAAGTATTTCTCATTTTCTACTTGATCCTTATACTTCTTCAAATGTTGGAATGCTTCCGATTTTTCTTTTAGAAGCACAATCCAAGTGGCTCTGATGAAATCATCAATGAGCAACATGAAGTACCTTTCTCCTTTTAAGGTCTTTGTTCTATTTGGGCCACAGATGTCTGTGTGATTGATATCCAACAGTCTATATGAGGAGAACTCTTTTGCCTTGAAATGGGTCGTAGTATGTTTTCCAAACTGACATGACTTACATATGGAGTTATTGAGCTTTAATAGTCTTGGTAGTTCGTTAACAGATCCCATCTTGCTGACTTTTACCAAACTGTCAAAATTGATATGCCCTAACCTTTTGTGCCATAATAATGTTTCATTTTTTTTCCTTAAATAGAATTTGACTCTAGAGTCGTCAAACACATATACATTATTGTGGGTTCAGATTTCCCTTCCCACCATTTTTTGTTATTCATATTGCGGATCTCAGTATTTTCATCAAAAGGTCACATCGTAGCCATTATCACGCATCTGTATAACACTGAATAGATTGTGCTTGAGACCTTCTACATATAGCACATTTTTTGCTTCTGTATTTGGATCAAGACTCACTACACCTTTACCTTTGATTCTTGTCGGAGCATTGTTTCCGAATGTGACATTTTTTCCTTTGTCCTTTTCCTTTAGTGACGAAAAATTTCATTTTTCCCCAGTCATGTGTTTGGAACAATCGCTATCCACATACAATTTGTTTTCTTGATTGTGAGATAATAGGGAAAGTCCATGCTACATTATCTTCTTATTTTTTCGTTTCCAGCTCCCTTCATCATTTTTTATTATTGGTTATATGACATTTTTCAACTTAGACACGTATTCAAAATTGCATCTGCACTCACTAGATTTGTGCACAAAATTATTACATTTGAAGCATTCTACTTCACTTATAAAGGGAGAGAAGACATTTTGATATATGAGAGAAGATCTTGGAAATTTGAAATTCTGTTATTTATTATATATATAATTTTCATCTCTTTCAACTTTATTCATTCTACAATCATAAACTTTGTGTCCAATGATATGACACTTATATCAATTACCATAAAATAGATAGGCATGCCTATTGTTTAAAATGTTACATGTTTGTGCATGATAGTACCTGTGATGCATGTTTGATCAATTCATTCTCCATTGATGATCACCTCTTTATCCTTCTGTCTTTTTATTTTCACTGACCTTCTCTCGATGCTTCTTTTCACAACACTGTGATTGTTTGAATCTTGCAAACTTGAAATTCATGCTCCTCATGGAAGAATATTGTTCTTCTGAGTATCCTAGACGTGTTATGATTCCTAAGGGTCTTTGGATATTTATAATATGATTTATTTTTCATGTTCCTTCAACGAATTTCTCATTTAGACCATTCTCGATCTTCCTCCCCTCTAGAGCTGCTCTTAGAGAGACAATCTCTGCCTCAAGACTTTTATATTTCTCTTCCCATTCATGGATTAGATATTCAAGTACTTATTCCTTTTCCTTTTCTTCTTCTAGCTCATCTTTCAATGAGAGAGTCTCATCCCCGTATTTTCTTGGGATTGTTTCCTTTTTACCTTGAACAACTCTTGTCTTAACTACTTGTTCTCTTTTCCTAGTTTCTAACATGCCCCTTGTTTTTATTCTAGAAGAAGAAATACGCTATTATTGATCTTAATAACCTCTTCAAGTTTTTATTTTTCATAAACAAAATCCTCATTATTTGAGTTATACATTTCTCTTCACCACGTTGCAGTTGTTCCTTTAGCATGTTATTCTTATTCCCTGCTTTCTTTAACTCATCAAGGACACTGATAAGTTCACCTTCAAGGCCAACTAATCCTTCTTCTTCCTCTTCTTCTTTAGATTTAGCGGTACTATTTTTCTTGGATTATGTTCCAAATGGCATAAGCAGATATTTATCTTAGTCATCCCCTGAAGAGTTTTCACTATTTGATCCTGGTGTTGAGCTATCTTCTTTGGAGTAGTACCCCTTTTTCTTGTATAACATTTCTTTTATGTTTTTTTCTGAGGCTTATTTTCCAGTTTTGGATCATCTTCATTTTAAACACTTTCCTTGTAGAGGCATTTGGAAGAAAAAATTTCATACTCTTCCTCAATAAATCATTTAAAGGGAAGCTTCCCTTTATATTTTCCTAAGCCACACTTCAATGTTTTGGCCAGTTGAGCCAACTCTTGATCAGATTCATAGCTGGAGCACTCATGATGTTTTTTGAGCTCCTTTCCCTTTTTGGACACTTTAATTGTCACTTCCTTTGGTTCTGACATCTCCTTTCCAACTCTCATCTCATAGGAAGTGAGAGGACCATGCAACTAGTCCATCTTGAGATCTTTCAAATTAGCCATTTCTTCAATAGCTAAGGCTTTAGCATTAAATCTCATGGGAATATATCTTAATATTTTTTGTACAACCATTTCTTCCTTGAATTCTTCACCTAGCCCTCTAATCATATTGGTGACTTCATCGGTCCTGAGGAAGTATTCTACAATACTCTCATATTCACCCATTCCTAGGTTCTCAAACCTCATTCTGAAGGTTTTCAACTTGGTCTGCTTGACGTCGTCATCCCCTCCGTAACTCTGGGTGAGATTTACCCACACTTCCTTAACATATTTACAATGCATAAATTTTACAAGTTTTAATTGACTAAGACCAAAAAGAATAGAATTTTTGGCTTTAACATTGTTTCCATATAACTTCTTACAATCTGTATCAGTGGGAGGAATATTAGGGACATTATAATCTACCAGTACTGAATTCCACACCTACTCCAAGTGACATTAGTTAAGATTTCATCCTTACTTTCCAAAAGACAAAGTTTGTCCCATCAAAGACTGGTATTGTGCTTGAATAAGCCTCTTGGTTCTCTTTCCTAGACATAATTCCTTATGGATATACCTTCCAGTGGTTAGAATGTTTCTTAAGGACATAGCTCTAATACCAATTATCGGTATAAGGAATTACTAAGAGGGGCGGTGGGCGGGGTGGGGGGGGGGTGTGTGGTGAATCAGTAATTGTATGATTATTTTCAATTTTATCTTTTTGAAAATGTTCCTACTTAGTCCCTTTAATTTCGGTTATTTTATGAGAGAATTTATTCACAAATATATGAGCAGCAAGTCATGAGAATTCATATATTCAAGAACATTTCTCAAGATCAACACATACACATATAGACATAGGTATTTTTACGTGAAAACAAAAAGGGTAAAAACCACCAATTTGTTATTGTTTTAAGATGTAAATTAAGCACCCACTTAATCAGAACAGTTTGTTTGTGAGAACCCAGTCACTAGAGTCACCAACCCCCTTAATATAGAAAGCACCAACTTTCCAAGAGGCACCAACCTCTTTGAATGTAGGCCACCATTTGTTTTTTCAATTGTTCTCTTTTTTCAAAAAAAAATTAAACTGAAAACATAGGACTGTTACAAATAAGGAAAATACTAATTCACTCAATCACAACACTTCCTCCTGCTCTAGGTCCCTTACTGAATCATCGATTCTACCAGTATTTCACGGTCGATCCTTCTACACTAAGCGCATCTCAACACATGATCAACACTTTGTTGTCTCGCAACACATTTTCTATTGCTTCTCACTCAACACTGCCTCTGTGCTCTCCCTCTCAAACAACACTCAGAACATAGAAAATTCAACAATTATGTTTGATCTTATTTTCTCAATGACTTCCGAGAGTTTTTTTCCACTGTTGCATACTGCCCTAGTCTTGTCTCAGTCATTCACGCCCAGAACACTCAAGTTTTTCTTTGTGTGACACAAATTGTTGCCACTGTGTCTTCCTGATGAATTCTATCACAAAAATAATTATAGAATGGTCACTAGAGCACTTATTCTAACCAAGAAATAAATTATTAGTCCACCTGCATACTCCAAGTAGGCTCACCATGCTCATTCATGGCTTCTCAAGCCCGAACTATACTTCAGCATGCCTTCTCGGCACTCAATTTAATTCACTGAGTAGTGCATAGGAATATTAGAGGTAGATTACTCCAGAACTCAAAATATCCTTCTCTCAAATCAACTTGTGCAATCATGGTCCTTTCTATCTTGACCAAATCCTCTCAACTGTCGTCATTCATTTTATGAGCCAACTCTGTTGTGCACTACTTTAATTCATTATCAGTCCATCTGTCCTTGAATACACCTCTATGTTGTAACATTAGACTATTCACTCCACATAGTTACACCACCGGAGCACTTCATATTGCAACTTTCAAATATGAAACATTGCGATATTTTACTCCTTGAGTTCCTTTATTCCTTTAGTCTTCATATCTCTTAGAACTAATTTTCCATAGGACTGTGAGCTGTGATCAGAGGCTTTCGTGCTTAAGTCCTAAGGCCTTTAACCTCCCGCCATGGGATACTCTCCCTATGTATTTGAACTGCGCCTATGGTTATCTGAACTCACCTATGACTGTGTGTCAACATTACATTGGCCCCCCCCATCGGAACTTTCCTCATGAAAATTTGCAAAGAGGTTGTGGGATTCTTCATTTTTCGATATTCTGACCTTCAATATGACATCACGGTCACATCATCACTCCACGTGGTACCTCCATAGTGATGCCACATGTCACCTAAAATTTTCCCACTAGGGCACCCAAAAATACTGAATCTGTCCACCACATGTCTTTTCATACCATGACGTCATGCTGACATCAACTTCCACTTCATATTTTTAGAGCCAATCTCATGCTACCATGTGTCCTACTAGAGGAGAGAGATGAGGACCCTATAAACCTTGGTTTTTCAGTAGGTTCCTTTGTTAATTATTCTTTGGAATTTATCGGTGATTTACCTCTTATTGGCATGAAGGATATCGCAACATCTTAGAGCAGCTCTGTCATGAAGTGTCGATACTCCACACCCCCAATGTTTCGACATCCCGAGCCTCTAATATTTTGATAACCTAGGCCTCCGACATTTTCTAACCTCTGATACATCCATATCTGATTCTCTGATATTCACTGACCTCTTATAACCAAAATCCTCCATCTTTCGATGCTCCCATATCCTCCGGCTTCTGATTCTCTGATATCCTCCGGATTCTGATGCTCCAATATCCTCTAACTTCTGATGTTTTTATATGATGGACCTATGATGTTCCGACATCATGAGGTCCTGATGCTCCAACCTCCAATATTTCATCCTTCTCAAGGCTTCAAGTCCTGAACTTCAGCACCACCATATCTTTTGATATAGGAACCCATTTTTGAACTTCTTCATATTGTTGGAAACGTCTTCCAAAGAAATTTCCAATGGGTAGGGACTGATTTAGAATTTGAGAACATTTTCTACCTTTGCAGGTGGCCCCAAACTTCCTACCACACTCTACTTCTCGACCCTCTGCTTGTGCTGACATCCCAACCATCATAATCACCATTTTATGGCTTTTCAATAAGCCTACAATTATGATGATTCTCTACCAGGAGCCTGCATATATCAATGGATCACCATTGACTCTTGTTTACATCAATTCCAAAAATAATACAACCACCCACTATCCAACATGATGTTTTGAAATCTCCTTTTATCGTTATAGTGATGAACCATAATCACAAGAATGACAAAGATCCATCTAAAATTGGGTCAATATTTAGCAGTGAGTTATGTGAGATCCGACTATAGACATCGGTCCAAATATTTTATTCTTGACTACAAATACTCTTTGAATTGGTAGGGAAGAATTCTAATGAAGAAGAGATCAAGGAGGAAGTAGATGGTATCAAGTTTGGTGGAGAAAATTTTCCCATGGTGGATCGTCCAAGGAGAATAAATAGGAAAATATGTCAAAGGCTTATGGATCCATGTCAATTTATAGAAAATCATCGTCAAGAAAGAAACAATAGTAGGAACTTGGTCACAGAATCGACCAAGGATATATTATTTGATCAGGATCCATGTGCATCACTGTGGAGGGGCATCCATAAATTAGAACATGATGTCGGTGTTATGTTGGGGCTCAAAGGGAAAATTTTTGTATTGGAAAATTCTGGAGCATCAAAGGTGGTGAATGATGGAGTTACCATTTCTCATACCATTTAACTTTCCAATGACATGGAAACATCTAGGGTGCCCTAATCTGAGAGGTTGTGAGTAAGGATTTGAAGCTACTATTGGGTTCCATTAGGGGAATTTTGAGGTCTAAAATGGGCCTCCTAAGAAAAATGTACAAAAAAAATAAAATTTATAAGAACCAATAGGATTCAAGATGATGATGTCAACCATGAGGGATGATTCACCATTTTTTAAGTAAAAGGGTAAAAATATTAAAAAATAATAAAATAATAAAACTACTTCTTCAACTCGTATTTTCAACTTATCTCCCAAATGTTTTACTCAAATTTCAAGCGAGAGTACTTTTTGGAAGAAAATTTTAATTCCTCATTCAAGGAGTACCCATGTTGCATACTTTTGATGGACCCTTCTAAGAAAAAAATGAGAAATACGTGAAAAATGTGATTGCAATCATGTTTTTCATGTATTTCTCATTTTTCGCTTATTGGTCCATTGAAAGTATGCAACATGGGTACTCCTTGGATGAGGAATTAAATTTTTCATCCAACGAGTACTCTCGCTCGAAATTTTAGTAAACAATTTGGGAGATAAGTTGAAAATACGAGTTGAAAAAGTAGTTTTTTCTTTCTTCCCTCTAAAATCTGATGATGTCATCAAATCTGATTTTATTATTTCCACTATTATTTTATAATTTCCTTATAAGGCCCATTATATACCTCAAAATTCCCCTAATGAAAAGAAACTCTCTTCTTAGTATAACCCTAATACATCTACCTCATTATGAAAAAAAAAAAATTAATATCTCAACAATGATTTTGAGATTAGAAATTTTAATGCCTTAGAATGTTTTGAAAATAAAAATATATATTCTAAAATATAAGGTATTAGAGATGGTATAAAATACATGAAAATTACGGGTGATTTTCCATAAATGAAGAAATTTTTTAATAAACTTGAGGAAACATGTGGAAAGGTTCTTGTTGTTTCAAATTTAAAAGTGACTCTTGGTTATTGGTTGGCTATCGAGCATCGAGCATGGTGTAGGATATTGAAATGGTTGATAGAAGGTACATTAGTTGATGTTTTTTGTGCACATATTGATAAGAAGGTGGTGTCATGTATTCATTTTTTAACTAAGTTATTTTCAAAAAATGCTCCCAATAGTGGGAGCGATGATTTTGAAATGGAAATTATGAAGGAAAGAAAACAAGGACATGTTATTAAACAACTTGTTGAAATTCCAATAGATCATCAAATTTATGACATATTTGACAGTGAACTATCCAAATTATTGGTTGTTACAGAGATATGGAAAAAATATAGATATAATGATAAGAAGAATTATTATAGACTCATTAATATGGTCTCAAGGTTTGGTTTTCACTTATAGGAAGTAAGTCAGAAGAGATCAATGCTTTATCATGTCTAGACACAAATAAATCTTAATTCCTATAATGGTATAGGAAACAATAACCTAGATGCAGAAAGAGAAGTGGGTACATATGAAATTGGTTCACATGGTGGAAAAGATATTATATTAGTGGGTGATTTTTGAAATGTCAGTTTAGATGTAAGGATGCATCAGATGATAATTTGTGAAAGGGTTCAAATTCTTCATTCCATTAATTCTACACCTTCATTACTTCGAGTTGGTCAAAAATATCCTTATATTGCAATAAAAATTTCCAGTACTCAAAGGAAGAAATTAATATTGGACAAAATTTAGTTGGAGATGTTTCTTTTAAATATTAAAATATATATGTGGCCTAAATACTTTGAAAGGGGAGAAGCCACAACCATGGACTAAAAAAAATTGACTCATGCTTTACAAAGAATTTAGAACAGGGTTCATTATGATTCAATTGTAGTAAGTGTGATCATTGAAAGTAAATTTGGATGAAAACATGTAACTGAAGTTGTCTTATACCCATATGTTGAAGAAGGCCCAGAGGTTTATGGGAAAATTCATGAAAAGCTAAGGTATTTTGATATGCAAAGTCATTGAAAGGGCTTGACTAGGTCAAAAAATTATGAATTTGTTCCTATTATAATTGGTATAAAGATAACATCTAATGTAAACCCTTTAGAGTGCAAAATAGTTAGAACAAAATCAATGTGTTCCAATGGTTTTATCCCAATAAAGATGGTTTGTGTGAAATTTTTGCATCATTTCTTGTGGAGTTATGTGAACATCTTACTAGATTGGAATGATGTGTTGTCCTTAATAAAACATGGTTAAAACATATAGAATCCTAACATCACATGAAAAATATTTTCCTTACACACTATCATTAAAGTGATGTCATTTGAATTGTTTCTTCAAGTTGTTCATTCTGTGAAGAAAATTGGGGATTTGGTTGAAATTTCTAAGCATCGATTTTGCCTATGGGAGTTCCCAGATGAGGAATTTAACATCCTTATGGATATCCATGTAACTGGTCATCTCGATTTTCTCATTGATGTAATAAGGATCTTAAATTTACACCACCTTGTAATGGTGAAAGGAAATGGAGCATAGGTTGTTAAGACAGTCTCATAAGCTATTTTTACATATGCAACGGAGCTCATGAAAAAGGATGGAGATCCTAGACTATTATTTCATATGATGGCCACAAAATGGAGAAGGCGGGAGTTGTGTTATTTATATAAATGTCCATAAATGGAGCCATGTTGTTTCTTTCTTGGATAATAGCTTCTATAATTGATTAATCATATATACAGTTGGGTATTCCATATTCTCTTTTGCACCAAATTTTATAGAAAATGTTATGCTATATTTTTCTGCAAACACATTTAAAATCTCATTTTTATCCTTATACAAGCATCTATTTTTCCAAAACATGAATTCCAATTATTCCCACCTGTCTCTCAATATGAGTCGAAGAGACCACTCTCCAAGCCCACATCAACATTTTCTTCTATAGCTACACTTTTTGAAAAGATAAGGAATGAAAAGGCAGGCTTACAAGATAATTAAAATGGTAGTGAGGAGTCTAATAAAATAAAGGAAAGGGATGGCGTTGTGGAAGAAAGGGGTTTAGGAAAATTCTACTTGTAATGACCCTCTCCAGCAATTGGTAACATTACTAAACTAGTACTGCATACAACATTAATTTATCTGAAATTACTTGTGGAAGCATACATGCTTAATTTTTCCATAAATTTTAACATGTGCCTGGAAATTATAATTATCATGAAGTGACATATTACATGTCTTACAAGAATTAAATATCACATAAAACATGATTAAACAATATAATGGAAATAATTTACATCAACAACATACTGTTATATTTCCTTGAAGTTAGGGTTTGAATATAAGAACATTAACTAAAAATAACACATGCATAAAAAATTATGTATTGAAATTTGAATAATTATATGATATTAAGGATTTCACTGGCTACAATCTCTCCACATTCCACCCAACTTTATACCACGTGGCTAACAAGATCAACCATAGGTCACCCCCAAGTTGAGCCAACAACTCTAGGAAAAAGTTGTACAACAAACTGCAAAACCCTGGCCACGAAACCAACCCCAGCAACTTAGTATCTAGCCACAAGCTCATGTTACCCTTACCAACAACTAAGTGGCATAATATGAGCCCCTCAATTATGCCAACCTTCCAAGGTGACTTACAATTGGAAATAACAGTCTCATCCTGCAACTCCAAGATCCTCGTTATTGTCTAGTGTCCAAGTGTTGAACCACTGAACCAAAATAAACCTAATGGTTGATGCTAGAGCCGAAATAAGACTCTCTGAATAAACTGATTTTCCCACCAAAAATCCATGGCACTAAGCCATAATCAAGGCTAACAAACCCTTATATCCACCCAAATCTTGGATTGACTCAGGTGCTCACACAAAATTTGGATGCATCCCTTTGTTATGATTAATTAAATAACCACACTTGAGCTAGTTTGAGAGTCCAACCCCAATACTCCCTGAATCCTTATTCATTTAACTGAAATTCCTCTCCATCCAACCAAGAATGGTGGAATGAATGAATCACAACAAAAGTTCCCTTTTTATTATATACAAGGTGTTATCTCACCTTGTGGCACTTTCCAAAGTCACATGGGAAATGGGGTGGAATTTTAACCAAACCAAGCCCAACTATTTCCTTTCTTGGATTTTTTCCCCACATACTCTTTCCATGGGGTGGGCTCTATAGCCAAACGTATTTTATTAATATATAAAAATATGTACAAATTTACAATATTTCCATCGTGTCTCCCTTAGCTAGTTAGCCACAACCGACACATTTGTCTCTAATGTAACTACATGGGCACACAAGATGCATAATATATCATCCAACTCACCAGCATAAGATTCAAAAGTAAATTTATTTACATCATCGAAAATAGGTAGGGGTATTACATTCCTCCCTCCCTTATTTTATGCACTTCCTTTAGTGCATCACATATACAAATATATACAACATCTTAGTCAAAAGGATGAGGGTATTCTTACCTCATGATTTATAATTTCTCCTGGTTCACATCCTTAGAACCAATCATGGTCCATTGCACATTTACCATACCAATGGCTTGATTCTAGAGAATTTTGACTTTGTTGTCCAAAATTTCCATTAGTTGAACCTAGAAATATCCATCGGGTTCCACATGAATCATTTTCCAATCAATAACAATCTTAGTATTTTCAATGTATCTTGATACCAATAGGGAAAAATTTAAGGATGGAAATTCATGTTAAAGTTTAGAAAACTTGGAAAATCTTACTAGTCCCTAACATGCAAACTATAAAATGTTTAACGATGTGTTTGTAACAATATTCAAATTTCTAATGATTTTATATATTCTCTATAAAAATTTGGCGATTTTTAAGGTAAAATAAATTTATGATATAAAATTTGGGCAAATCATTTTTACAAAAAATAGAAATTGGTGAATCTTTTTTTGGAAAAAACGTAGAAAATCAGCCCACCTGCGAATATTAGCCCCTAAAATTTTGCTTGGATACCAATTATTGTATGAAAATTATACCATATGTAGGTAATCCTCCCATTTGGATGGTTTATCCATAACGTACATTTGTAACACATTTTCACTTATATTATTAACTCGTTATATTTTCCCATCAGACTCAAGATGATACGTTGTGCTAAAATTTAGACTGGTACCCAATCCTTTAAATAAACCCATCCGAAAATTAGATGTGAATTTAAGATCTCTATTTGAAAATATTTCCTTAGGCACCCCATGAAACCTAGCAATTTCCTGCATGTAAATATCTACAATATTATCCACTTTATACACTAGCTTTACTGAAATAAAATGGTCAACCTTGGTGAGTTTTTCCATCATTGTCATTATAGGAAAATCGATAATAAAATGAATTGATACCACCTCCCACTTCTACTCAATAATGGGAATTGGTTGAAGAAAACCAATTGGTTGTTGGTTCTTGGCCTTAAACCTCTAGAATTCAAAATATATGGCTATGTAATTAGCCACTTCCTTCTTTAAACATAGTGACTAAAACTATTTTTTTATTATTGTAAGATTTTTTTGGTTCCGAGGGTGATCAACATATGGTACAATGTGTGTTTTCGGAATAATTAATTTCTTTATTATTGGTATATGGTACATAGGCTCAGCCTCTAAATAAAATAATTCTATCCTTTCCCATATTGTAATCTTCATACCTTGGTTGTACATTAATTTTTCAGAAGTTATTTTTAATTTCTACATACTACTAGTTTGAATTTCCATCTTGTAAAATTATTCTCTTTAAATCCATTCTATCATTGTTAATTGATGTGACATGAATAATTTGCACTCTCTAGTTGAGCCCATTAGCCACCATATTTTATTTTCCTTTAATTCATTTAATTTTGAAATCATATTCAACTAGTAATTCTAGCCACCTAATTTTTCAGGAAAATTCAGTTATTCAAATAAATGTCACAACCCATAATAATCAGTATGTAACTCAAATATCTAGCCCATGAGATATTGTATCCACATCTTAAGTTTTTGAATAATAGTTCAAAGCTCCAAAATGTGGTCGGCATAATATTTTTCGTGCTCCTTAAATTTTTTGGACTCGTAGCAAATTAATTTCCCATTCGGCATGAGCACTCCACCCAATCCTTATTTTCACATATCTTTGCACACCAAAAAAATATGCCTTTAGATTGGAAATTTTTAATACTGGAGATTTTCTCAATAAATTGTTTAATTGTTGAAAAGTTGCTTCACATTCAAGTGACCATTCAAATTTTACACCCTTCTTCTGCAATGATGTAATTGAGTGTGCTATCTTAGATATTTGGTAATACATATCTAGGCCCATATAAAACATGACTTCTATAACATTCTTTGGTGTTGTCCCTTCTCTGATAGCTTTAATTTTCTATTGGTCCATATCTATTCTATCAGCTTTGGAAATAATGTGACCCAAGTAATGGATTTTCTTTTGGTAATAATCATTTACTAAAATTACCATATAGTTGATGTTGCCTTGTTGGCATTATGGCTAATATGTTGTCCTTAATGGAAACCTGCATGTCAAATATTTCCTTGATATAAACCTAGTTATAAAATCATGATGATTATAGAGTTTTTGCATATGCCTTGAATCTTGGTAAAAGCATTGCAGAGGATAAGAAAGTGTATTGAAAACTTAGTCACAAGATGCATGGAAAGTCTAAAGTTTGAAAAGAATAAACGACCCCTGTGAATAATAGTCACGTACATACACAGGTTTGATGAAAAAAATTTGTGTGCATGATCCTTTCCATTGGAATAAAAATCCAGGATATTTTCCCATGGTAATCACCCACATTATTGTGAAGGAAATGTCTATTTTATCCCATCAACAATTAGAGACAACAATTACCAGAGGATTTTCCTATGGTATTGGCAAGGAAATTAGATATATAAGGAGAAGGATATCAAATAGTTGAGTGTGTGCATTTGGATAGATTATTCATGTGTGATCTGATCTAGAACATGTCTACACCAAGGAACAAAGAGAAGGCTTATATATGAGAGATATAAAAGTATGTTAAAATCCAATGGATATGATTAATTAAGTTGCATCCTCAATAATTATTTTTTATTTTCATAGAGGTGTATGTAGGGTAAATGAATGATCATAAATTATTTGCAATAGCATATTTTAGTTTGATGTTATCAGTTCTGCAATCTGTGTGCTTGAGTTAATGAGAAATCTGGTTGTATGGATGTTGTGTTCCTGAATAGCATGTCCATACAAGGATATACTTCAGAATAGTCATGTATACATTCTAAGATAGTATGTTGCTACTTGATTTGGGTTGTTAACAATGCTTTTCCTACGAATTGATATATGTGATGAGGTTTTCCTTGAATAAACATAATGATTTTCTAGAGATTATTTGGTATTCAATATATTGAAACTTGTACACTAGTTTTATGCACAAGAAGTGTGTATAAACGTTGATCCCTTCAATGAAATTCAATTATATATTCTAATTTGATCAGGGTCTATAGTGCTGGTTGGTTACAACACTAAATTGGTTTTGTCTTATTTGTTGTTGATTTCCAATGATGTCTTAATATGGATATTCAACATCTATTGATGATTTGAGGTTGGTTATTAGTGTGGAGGTTGATTATTGATATGGTTGTAGAGGTTTATTAGTATTTAGTGAGCATGTTTACTTTATGAGTATTCATTGATTAGTTTGTTTTATTGATTCAGTTGGTATTTCACGATTGGAACAATGGTATTCGGTCTAGGTATTGGTATTCATTAATTAAGTTTTTGGATTTTTGATATATGGTGAGTATGGGTGGTACCTTTCATGTTTTGATGGATCATTATAGCTGGATCTAGTGTGAAAATTTGGAAACATGGTCCACGGAGGTTCTTAGGTTTGGAGCTTCAAGTAAGGGAGGCAGATCTTCCTTCCAGTAGGAGCCAATAAACTTGATCAAGTGGTAGTAGCTCCCTTCTACTAGGAGCTAGAGAATGAGTGGAGGTTGTAGCCTCTCATGGGAAGGATCTTGTGTGCTAGAAAGAATTTGCGGCAATACAAAATTGTAACAATATTTTCTTTATAATAAATAAGAATACAGAGACAACAACAACAATGGTTTTCTTGCACATTGCATTTCTACCTGAAAACCTAGTTCCCTTATTTGTTTATGTGTTTCTTAGTTGTTGTGGTTTATGTTCTATTTACTGCTAATGATTAATGAATTATGAATGGCTAATGAAATAATGATACAATGGTTAAGTTATTAAACAACTAATGGAAATTGTGAAAAATTGGTAATTTTCACGTATTCAAATTTCATTCACTGAAGGCACATAAACATGTGAGTTTCTTAAATAAGAGTAGCATACACTTATCTGAATTTGAAATTGAAGGTTAAGAGAAATAAAAATATTGATTCACTCCCTCCCATGTCAGTATTTTTCCTAACAATTGGTATCAGAGCAGGTCTCTCCAGTAAAGCGTAATCGCTTAAGAGTATATCAAGATCATGGGAAAGAAGCATAAGAAGAAGGAAACATAAATGAATAAGTCAATCCAGATAAATTTTGATAGTGACAGTGATGTATTAGATTCAGTAGCAACATCAACAACCATAGATCAAGAGATACTTAAGAAGGTCATAGATTTAGAAGCACGTCATTTTTATTGATCAAGGATGAGGAAGATAGTGAAGATAGTGATCAGGAATCATCAGGTTTTGGTTTTTGTTTTAATTGTAGATGTGATTACCATTGTATGATTTACTTCCCATTTCCTTTCTCGCATAGTGATAATGAATAAACTAATATATATCTTTTGGATAGAATTGGAGGTAATAATTTTGTAGAGAAATCAGATTCAAAATATGGAAAGAAATGAAAAATCATGGCCATAGAAGTAGAGATTAAAATTATCACAGTTCAGAATAGAGATCATCAAAATTTACTACAACTTTTTGATGAAATTATTGTCACTACAAAGAATAAATTTTCAGGCTAATGACTCGACTAGAATAAGGAAGAGAAATTGAAGAAGGAATGAGGAGGTAGTATAAGGAAATGGAATATCAATATTGAAAACTAGAGGATGAAGTAGATTCGTTGAGAAATTAAATTGGAAATAAAATAAACAAGGAGGCAATGAGAACTAAATAATATACAACAATCAAGAAGCTTAAAGAAGAACCAAATATTGTGAAGGACTTGAAGCATAAAGTATATCTCTCAAATCTGGTCTTAAAAAAAAAAAATGATATGAGGAGATACTTCTGTTATCACCAAATTGATCTCGATTGACTTCTCATCAATCAACCCAATGTAACTCTTTCAAACCACTTCTAATTGAAGATTAGCCTCTTTAGTTTGAGAGGGCTCTCTCAAATGGGGTTTATGATTTTCAATAGAAATAATAGTAGATGGCTAACTCTATGAATTGTGACTTGGTTTTTGTGTGATTCCAGGTTGAAAAATGAAGGTTTGATACCATTGGGATATGGAGTCAACATCAATACTCTTAATGATAGTAATTCTTCACATGCAAGCCGAGGAAAATAGAGGTTTTTAACAAAGATGATTCATACACATAAAATAAGGAAAACATACTAATTTCACCCCTAAAGGAAGTCAGAGCATAATAGTATGAATTTTGAGTAATTAGAGATAAAATTAACTGCAAGTGATTAGACATAAAGATATAGAGAAATAACACATTAAACACCTCATGAGAATCTTAGGTTTGGAAGTAGACTGTCATTGTACATCACTGATAATGGACAAAAACATACAAGCAACAATTTGGTGCAATATTCTCCAACCCTTTGCTCTTCGATGTTCAGTCTATAAGTAGACATTATTTACAATGTAAATGATCTACCTAGTTGGCTAGATATTCAAATTCTAACTCTGACACCTATCATAATTGAAACTACCTACTTGAAACAGAAAAAAGGCAGAAATACTTTAAGAAATCAAACTCCTAATAGGACTCTATATCCTATTTATTACATTCAGTTTTTATAACAGTGAAAAATTTACATGATAGATATCACATGTTCGAGGGACAATTCACCATCACTTTACATATTTAAAACACCCCTAGATCTATGGAACACAATCCTACTTTTCAAGGATGGATCACCTTCACTTTAATCATTGTTCTGCCTGATGAGTTGGATGTGTGACATTCATTTCAAGTCGTGGGACTCTACTGAGATGGCCCACTAACATGTTGGAGGTCTCTAGCTGACTGATGTGCTGTTGGAATGCTAAAAATAATTCAAAAATCTCCTCACTACGAAATAGGGAAGTTTAGGATGTTTCGTAGCGAGTTTTCGTAGCGTATGAAAACCTGCTTTTTCACCTATATACTTACCACATTTACTATTCAAACACCTTTACTAAACTAAGACACCTTTAAAAAAATCAATTTCCCTCCATAATACTTGACAAAACTAAATTTGAAGGCAAAAATGCACCTTCAAAATTTTCGTAGTGTGTTTCTGGCTTCAAGCCTGAAGCACGCTACGAAACTGTCCAAAAAACCAGAATTTGCTGAATTCAAGAATGTCTTCAAAAATTCATCTCCAGAGGTAAAATTTAGGTTCTTTTTAAGTCATGAACCGCATTAAACATATTCCAAGTCAATTTTTTATTCTTCTGGTATTTCTTCTTCATTCACAATCAGTTGGATGATGGGTTCTTCTACCACTCTCACCTTTAGCCCTTTCTTTTCTAACTCCACTTGAATCAAGTCTAGCTGCTCTTGAAGATCTTCCAATTGATTCTTTAGTGCTCTATTTTCAGATTGTAAGTGAAATTTCATCCTTCTATTATGTTTTACCTCTCCTCTTAATGGCTGAGTCCATGTCAGCAACATTTCTGCATTGTCCAAGGATTTTGAAACACTTGAGACTTGTTCATCCCATATTTTCCTCATCTCTTCAAATTGAAATTTCTCAATTTTGTGCTTCTTTGCCTCTAACTTAAAATCTAATATCTTCTTACTTGCTTCCTTCAACCGTTCTTTGAGGGATTCTACCTCTGATTTTTCAACTATTTTATCTTTTCTCTTTTTCTACTTGATAACCACTTCCTCCTTTCCTGATGGAGATAAATCTAAGATGCTTATTGACTAAGAAACTTTATTGATTTTTTCTGTCTTCTTTCTCTCCATGGCCTTCTCTGCATGTCTAGTCATTGGCTTCCTTGGCTGACATATAAAACCAGCATCATCACCTGCAAAATCTAGTTTCTTAGCAGTCTTACCTTTCTTCATCTTTCTTCATCCATCTTCAATGTCTTAAGCTTTCACAATGGGTGACTCTTCAATGTCAATTGCATGAAGGATATCCTCCAAATTTCCTTTAGCCAACGTCTGGCTTCTAGTGACTCTCTTGCTGCCTTGTTTTTTGATTGTATGATTATGTTTTGCAGGTGTTGCTTGAGGTGTGTCAGTCTCTTGCAAATGTTATGCTCCCATGTTCACTGGTTTTGCAGGAGATGATCTATTTTCTTCTTCAACTTCTTCTGCCATAGCTGGTGATGAATTAGTTATAGGTTTTGAGGCTTTATTTGGAGTGACCACGTCAATTTCCAAACCACTCATGAACAAGAAATAAATCCAATCTTTGTCTAACATTCTCAATTATTCCAACACTAACAACTTAATTATACCATGATGAAAAGAGATGCCTCATTGCCCTCATTCTTAATTTGAACCTTATTTGACATTTTCCCTAGAATTTTGTATAAATAGAAAGGCAAGTCAAGTGACCGCTTACCTACAAAATTTAGAAGAAGTCTGAGATGGTATGAGTAGACCATGTGAAATCTTCCTTCACAGGTAAATTATTTTTGAATGACCATCAACATTTTTGCATAATTATCCTTCATAAAACTCCTAGGGATAGCATTTGTCAAATAAACTACACTGTGTTCTTGCTTGATAAAATATTTGCAATCCTGCATTGTAAATTTGATACCTTTAAACCACTGTTCACCACCTCTAGGGATTCCTGTAGTTGATGATATGCTCTCTGGTGTCACTATAAGGCTCAAAGTTCCAATCTTTGATGTTGTTCCTGTGAATCTGGTGGAAAAATCCTTTGAAACTTGTAAATGAAAGCCTTACAACCTCTGGCAGAATTGCAAGAAGCCAGTCCTTCTGAAAATCTCCATAGAAGTAGGGTCTTCATTGAGAAATTTCATATCCATGGGCCCATACCTATGACAATGACCACCCTTATTTGTTTTATTTCTTGCAGGCATTGATAATTTATAGTCTTCACTTCCTAGCTTGTTGATGACACCTACAGAATTTGAATTTGAGAGCAACCTAGTTGGCTCGGTGAAGCAGCTCTCTAGGGATCGACTCACATGCAAGGATAAACCACAATATGACAAAATTATAATTGAGGTGAGGTTTAAAATTTTAACTGATAGCTCGAGTTTCAATCATAACACATGCAAGAAAAAATGGTAATGATGACATCAAACATGGCTATGTACATTTGAATTTTACCATGGCAACCTTGAATGACCTCCACCTTTACTGCTCTAATCAAAAAATGACACCTCATACAACTCTGACAAGCCAAGTTAGAAAAAAAAAAATTGTAGCGGAAACAATTAGGCTTATGACAGATTCTCTGCAAAACTATTAGGTAGTTCCGCAGCGAAATAAGTTGTTTTCCTATGTAAAATGCTACGAAAAACTAAAAACCTCACCGGTGTGCCCTTTTGGGTTTAAATGTAGGGGGAATGACAATTGACATGATATGGGACTGATTTGAATGAAATGGCATAAATGGAGGTGATCATAAAATTAGGATAGGCTTAAAAATGAAAAAAAATTCCGATACCATATTAAAATGGCTTAAGAGACCTTATCCATTTGGTGAGTGACCTGTATGACCCTATCAATAAATGTTTCACAACTTAATGAGTGATAAAAAATTCAATCAATTGAAGAACAATAAATGAGCTTAAACAAGAGATCATCGATTTAATAACATGATTATAAAACACAAGAAGAGAAAAAAGAGTTTTAGGTAAGTATATTAGAAGGTAAACTAACATAAAAGAATAAGAAATTGAGACTTCAAGATAGTTCTAAAATATTGGATAATCTTCTTAACAGTCAAAGGTATCCCTCCATTAAATTTGGCCTTGGATTTCATGACAGTGTGAATTGAGAATCTAGATCACAAGCTTGTGCAAGAATCCTTTAGGTTAATAAAAAAACTCAGAAAATATTGGTAAATAATTAAGAAATCAACCAAAACAACAACCGAGAAAAGTGAACTTTCAAAGTAAATCATTTTTTTGCAATAATAGAAACCATAATATTTACTCACCTTTGAACAATGATATTGAATGTTTTATCCACCATAACCATGGACACATTGCAACCAATTACAGAAGAAAATTTTTAATATCTTAGGAAAATAGTTACTTCATAGGAAGATCATCATCTCCCAAGTATTAAAGTTTCTTTCAGGGGTATTGTTTTTCACGCAATGTATTTGGTCACAAATCTATTGATTACAATAGGAGGAACATGAAGCAGAAATATTATGATTCTTTTGATCCATTCTCTGGTTGTTGGGAAAAATACTGAGAGGGGGGCTGAATCAGTATTTAGAGCTTATAATATAAATTCAACTTTTCTTTGAGCAGATTTCCATACGCGGTTTTTATGAACTGAAATAGCGTATGCACGCGGAAATGCAGAATGAAACTAGCGTATATTGATTTCCAGAATTAGAGACAGTTCACAGAAGCAATATTATAAACGGATTTATCAGTTATGTATCAGGTTATGAGCAATAATCAACAGAATAAAGCATCACACACATGAACACCAATATTTAAGGTGGAAACCCAATTCGGGAGAAAACCACCATTGTTGTCGTCTCTATTTTCAATCTTTATTATATAGAAAAAAAATTACAACGTTGTACTGATGCAGACTTACACCAGTACGCAGGCTTCTACCTGCAGAAGGCTGCAACCTTCTCTCGTTTTCCAACTGCAACTGGAAGGGAGCTCCAACCCCCCTAATCTCATTTACCAGCCTCTCCTGGAAGGGAGCTTCGACCCCCTGATTTCAACACCAGCTTCTACTAGCAGAAAGCTTCTACTTCAACCCTCAGACCCACTGCAGACCATGTTTCATCAATTTTCATACTAGATCAAACAGCTTCAACACAACCCTTCACTTAACATTAACAAACATACTTTGCCCAATACTTCAAACAGAACAGTGAGACCACTGTAACCAGAATATCAGAAATAACCTAGACTTCAGAATAGATATGCAAATACAAGCTCAACCCTGAACATTCATAATTCAAATAGCATACGCTACTTTTCTTCACTGAAGTTGCGTACATACGCGCTTTCATGCATACCAACCCACGTATACCTCTGTGTATTTTATTCTTCAGAAACCCTAACTGCCATACGCGCTTTTCATGAAGAGAACCCGCGTATATACGCTCTTTTTCTGAAACCAACTAGCGTATAGATCTGTAAAAAATAAATTTTGTAGAACAGACCAGATCTATAAAACTTAGCCAGATTTATTCATTTTCTTCAGCAGACTTGCGCCACTTCTTCATGATTTCGTTAGTCGATCAAAACAGAGATTCATCATCGTCAGATCTAGAGATATTGAACCATCATTATATCCATGGGTGCATCATATATTCAGATCTATCAATTAAGAACAGAGTTCATCCATGTAGATATTCCTTAGAGAAATTTATTCATCAACAACCCTTACACATGCACGCCTTGCACTATGATCTTCGTCTCCTTAAATAGATTTAGCTTTTACCAATACCATGAGTCAAAACCACACAAATTCCGATGGTATTCTTGGACGGAATCAAATAAACCATACAACGCTCAATACTGTGTGCCAAAACCATGGTAATGCCCCTTGGTATTATAATTTTGGAGCACAAAAGGGCATACGCGACTTGGGACGTACTTATCCACGTGTATACGCGACTTGGCCTTTGCAAAAGCATGTATACATTGTGACATATTATATTTATCATTTCTCCAGAATTTACTGGAATTATTTTCTTTGTAGATACATCATTCTTACATCTGTAATACATAGGTTTCTATCCAAAGCAAGTCAGTTTTCATTAAGGACAAATTCATCAAGTAGGTTTCCATCAAGGACAACTCATTGCATCATATTGCCAACAATCTCCCCCTTTGGACTTGATGGCAACCATGACCAGAAATAAATTCAGAATTCAGCAACAACATTCTCCCCCTTTGACATCAAGGGCAAAGGGTAGATCAAGATCCTTTGTATCGACAATACCATGCTCCCCCTAAGATCATGCTACATCTTCAAACATAAATTTTTAATGAAGTACATGACTCTATGACCTTTCCTATCACCAAGGACTCATACTTACATCAATGATCCAACCAAGTGAATTTGCATATGTGACTTAAGTACCCAACCAAGTGGGTTTACATATTTGAACAAGTCCTTACATGACTGAATATTACAATTTTACATCATAGGTCTCAACATGACCTTTTTCATCAAATTACAGAAATGACTTATAGAATCAAGATCAAATTTTCTCATGCATGAGATCAAACTACAACAAATAAATAGAATGCCAACAATGCATCCTTTTCATATGACCAATGCTCCCCCTTAGCTTGTGCATTTTGAACACTTTCAACAGCAAATCATCAAGGCATCTTCATCAGAAGTATTAAAGAATGAAACAAAAATATGAGGGCTGGAAAATCACCAGAGAGACCCAACAGTACTACAGTTGTGCTGAAGAATGCTGACCCAGAAAAATTTGTTAGCAAACACTCATACGCGGTTTTCTGTGTATAAAATAACGTATATACACGACTGTCCTTCAGGAAATCCGTGTATTCCAGCTTCTGAATTTAATCTTCTGAATTTAAGCAGATCTGATCTTCTGAGAGGCAGAGAAAACTCCCAGCTTTTGTCTGAGATATTCGAACGCTTCCCTGGGTAAAGGTTTCGTAAATATATCAGCAACTTGTTCTTTGGAGGGAACATACTCCAACTTCACCTTTTATTCAAGCACTTGTTCACGTAAGAAGTGATACATGATGGGAATGTGCTTGGTCTTGGAATGCATAACAAGATTCTTTGAGATACTGATGGAACTTGTATTATCACACATAATGGAGATAGGAGGTGAACATTTGATTTGAATGTCTTTTAAGGTTTGCATCATCCAAAGAAGTTGAGTGCAGCATGATGTGACAACCACATATTCTGCTTCTGCTATAGATAAGGCAATAGAGCTTTGCTTCTTGCTGAACCAAGATACTAGCTGGGGCCCCATATAGAATGCACCACCACTAGTGCTTTTCCGATCATCAACATTTCCAGCCCAATCTACATCAGTGTAAGCATGAAGAGTAAGATCAACATTATTTGGGTACCATAGTCCAAAGTCTTGAGTTCCTTGTAGATATTTGAATATTCTTTTCATAGCCTGAAGGTGAGAATCTTTTGTATTATCTTGGAATCGTCCAACAATCCCAATGGCATGCATAATGTCTGGTCTTGTCCCAGTGAGATAAAGTAGACTTCCTGTCATAGATTTGTATTCTGGTTGATTCACCGTGGGGGAATCATCATTAGAACTGAGATTACATCCGGTTATCATTGGTGTAGTTATAGGTTTGCAATATTCCATGCCATACTTCTTCAAGATTTGCTTAAGATATTTTTCTTGTGATAAGAATATGCCATCTGTTGCTTGTTGCACTTGTAAGCCAAGAAAGAATGTTAGTTCCCCAAGTAAAGACATTTCAAATTCTTCTTGCATAAAACGATTACTGGCTATGAACTCTTCATTACTTCCAAAAGCCAGTATCATCAACATATACAACCACAATCAGCCGTTTATCATTTTAGGTTTTAGTGTGTAACTTGCTATCAACGGACCCCTTTGAACATGACAGTGAAATGTTGCCCAGAGACGATAATACCGTGCCCTTGGAGCTTGTTTGAGACCATATAGAGCCTTTTTAAGTCTACAAACAAGTTTTTCATCATTTCCCAAAATGAATCCTTCTGGTTGTTCTATATAAACTTCTTCTTCTAGGTCACCATTGAGAAAAGCAGATTTAACATCCATTTGATAAACTTTAATTTGTTGGAAGCTTGAAAAAGCAAGGAACATTCTTATGGCTTCAAGCCTGGCTACAGGAGCAAAGGTTTATTCAAAATCTATACCTTCTTGTTGAGCATACCCCTTGCAAACAAGTCTAGCTTTATTTCTTATAACATCCCCATTCTCATTTAACTTGTTTTTGAATATCCATTTAGTTCCAATGACATTTTTGTCATGAGGTCTTAGTACTAATTCCCAAGTGTGATTCTTTTCAATTTGATCAAGCTCTTCATTCATGGCTTGAATCCAACATTCATCTTTGCTAGCTTGATTGACATTGTGTGGTTCAATAGTGGATAGAAATTCCAGATAGCTAGAAGATCCCACAAGATTCCTTCTTGTTTGTACACCTGATCCCTTTTCTCCCAAAATTTGAGATTCTGGATGATTCTTTTGAACATATCTGGATGGAGCTTTTTCAGATAATTCATCTTCGGGTTCTTCATTGGGTTCACTGTCAATATCATTTCTATTTTATGTAGAAGGATATATGTCATCATCATCTTCATCTGTTATTTGTTTTTCTTCTTTTGCAGCTGCAAGAGACTCATCAATAACAACATCAATACATTCAACAATCTTCCGAAGTCTTTTATTGTAACATTTATATTCTCTACTCCTAGAGGAGTAACCAAGAAGTATTCCTTCATCTGCTCTGGGTTCAAACTTGCCAAGTTTTTCATCATTATTTTTGATAAAGAATTTTCTTCCAAAAACTCTAAAATGCTTCACCGTGGGAGGATTACCATACCAGAGTTCATATGTAGTTTTGTCACTATTTGTACGAACATGTACTTGTTAAGAATATTCTCTTGTGTGTGCGCTTCCTCCCAAAAATGTGTCGGTGTTGGGAATGCGTCGGCTTGACTATGCTTATTTTTATTTGTACATTCTGTTCTCACCATTGTTTGTCGGTGCTAGCTACTGTTGTCTTTTTATGCCATATTGTTCACAAAATTCAAGGAATTCATCTGATGTATATTCTCCTCCTCGATCAGATCTAAGACACTTGATTTTTAGATCTAATTCATTTTCAACCAGTGCTTTGAAGATCTGAAATTTCTCAAATGCTTCATATTTGTGTTTAATCAACCCAATCCAACACATTCTAGAGAAATCATCAATGAATAAGATATAGTATTCTTCACCACGTGGTGACTTTTTCCTCATAGGTCCACATATGTCAGTATGAATGAGTTCAAGAGGATTACTTGATGATCCTTCCTTGGCATTAAATTGTACTCTGGTTTGCTTACCGAATTGGCAAGATTTGCATATGATATTTTCAGGTAGAGTAATATTGGGAAGATCACGAACAACTTTAAGTACAATCGTTTGTTGATACGAGAAAGAGAAAGCCTAGGATGCCCACAACCTTCTGTACCATAGCCTTTTAGAAAATTTATAAATAACATTAAATCTTTAGGTTCTTGATACATACAGATTGCTTGGAGTTCTTTTTCCTTTTATAATTGTTTTACCTGTATCAAGATCACGTGCCACACATTCTTTTGAACTAAAGACAACTTCAGTTCCTTGATCACACATTTGACTTACACTTAACAGGTTATGTCTTAATCCATCCACATACATGACATTATTAGCTTTCACCTTTTCTTTTAGAAAAACAGACCCTTTTCCCTTAATAACAGCAGGTGTATCATTTCCAAAAGTAACATTCTTTTCCTTTTCTAAGGCATCATATGCATGAAGTTTGTTTTTGTCACCTGTCATGTGTCTTGAGCATCCACTATCAATGTACCATTGATTTTCTTCACCTTCTGCAAATAACGCTATGCCACAATTTTCAACCTGTAAATCCTTCTTTTTCCATACTTTAGAGCTTGAAGGAAAATTCTCTTTTGGCTAAACTTTGCTCCTACATTCAGATTCTTCATGGCCAAAGTTATTGCAATAAGCACATTCAACTTCATTTTGAAGAGGAGAAAAGTTGTTATAGGTATTCATATTTGTTTCAATATCAATCATTTTCTTTCTTTCTTCTCTTGTCATGATGGTTTTATATGCAACACATTGAACAACTTTATGACCAAAATTGTGACATGAGAAACATTGTCCATTGAAGAAGAAATTTCTGCAATCAGGAAATCTTCTACTTGAATTTACCTGTTGATTGGTGTTTCTTTGAAAGATATTCCTGTTAGTGTTCTTTTAATTGAGATGATCATGCTTTACCTGTAAAGATTCCTTATTCCCTTGCTGAGTGTCAGAATGTTGTATACCAGCTGTAGCTGCTTTTAGATAATTTGGTGCTGAAGCCTGAGAAGATTCTCCAATATATCCAAGACCTCTCTTTATAAGAGGAGAACGTTGTACCTTGATAATTTCATCTAAGGTTTCAGATCCTTTAGAAAATCTAAGATTCAGAGTCTTTACTTTCTCAAGTTCTTTTCTTAGACTTACTACTTCATACTCTAATTTCTCATTGTGTTTCTCCTTTTCTTCAAGCTGATTTTTCAGAGTCTCTATGGTTATTTTACTTTCTTCTAAGCATATTTTGAGTTGATTATTTTCATCAAGAAAATAATTGTCCTCTAGAGCATCCACAAAATTATCCTTTTCTTCTCTAGATTATTTTTCAAATGCCATGAGAAGTCTAATATCTTGTTCACATTCTTCCTCACTATCAGATAACCCATCACTGTCTTCATGAGTATAGTAACTTTTTCTAGTGCTAAACCAATTCTTATTCCTTCTTGCTACTTCCTTCCCTTTTTCATGTGTTTATTTATGAGGACACTTAGCAGCATAATGAACAACTCTACCACAATTAAAACATTTGAAAGGAAGCTTACCTCTGAACCGTCCTGTGCCAAATTGAAGTTTCTTTACAAAATTTACCTCATCTTCTTCTGAGATATATCCTGATCCTTCTGTTTTTTGTACTTCTTTCCCTTTTGTAGAAGCTCTAAAGACTGCTTCTTTGACTTCATATGGTCCTCCTATTCTCATTTCATATGCAGTTAGTATGCCATGAAGTTTCACCACAGTAAGATTTTGAAGATCCTGTTTTTCTTCAATAGCAGAAACTTTTGACTCAAATTTTGTTGTTAGTGATCTTAAAATTTTCTCAACCAAAGTAGATTCGGATATTATTTCTCCTAGATTTCTCATACGATTTACAATATCATCAAGACGTAAAAAGAAATTGGCAATGCTCTCCTCATTATCCATTTTTAGATTCTCATATTGAATTCTGAGAGTTTGGAGTTTAGCACTTTTTACCTTTGCATCACCTTCATAACTTAGAATGATTTTGTCCCATATTTCCTTTGCTGTATTCAGCTGCATGACTTTGACAAATTCCAATTCAGTTAGACTTCCCAATAGAGCATTGACCGCCTTTGCATTTGTTTCATAATTCTTTCTTTCCGTCGGATCTGTTGGTACAACAGCTGGATATTGGTATCCTCCTTCAACAATAGCCCATACATCTACTCCCAGAGACTGAAGATAGGATCTCATATTTTTTTTCCAGAAGATTAAATTGTTTCCGTTAAAAAGCGAAGGCCTGATAGATGTTGTTCCATCTTGATTGCTCATCTTGCTTGATCTTCCTTCTAGTGGCTAAGATTTTTTGGAAGGACCTGCTCTGATACCAATTGTTGGGAAAAATACTGAGAGGGGGGATGAATCAATATTTAGAGCTTATAATATAAATTCAACTTTTCTTTGAGCAAATTTCCATACGCGGTTTTTATGAACGGAACTAGCGTATGCACGTGGAAATGCAGAAGGAAACTAGCGTATACTGATTTCCAGAATTAGATATAGTTCACAGAAGCAATCTTATAAACATATTTATCAGTTATGCATCAGGTTATGAGCAGTAATCAACAGAATAAAGCATCACACACATGAACACCAATATTTAAGGTGGAAACCCAATTCGGGAGAAAACCACCGCTGTTGTCGTCTCTGTTTTCAATCTTTATTATATAGAAAAATTTTTAAAACATTGTACTGATGCAGACTTACACCAGTATGTAGGCTTCTACCTGCAGAAGGCTGCAACCTTCTCTCGTTTTCCAGCTGAAACTGGAAGGGAGCTCCAACCCCCCTAATCTCATTTACCAGCCTCTCCTGGAAGGGAGTTTCGACCCCCTGATTTCAACACCAGCTTCTACTGGCAGAAAGCTTCTACTTCAACCCTCAGACCCACTGCAGACCATGTTTCATCAATTTTCATACTAGATCAAACAGCTTCAACACAACCCTTCACTTAACATTAACAAACATACTTTGCCCAATACTTCAAACAGAACAGTGAGACCACTGTAACCAAAATATCAGAAATAACCCAGACTTCAGAATAGATATGCAGATAAAAGCTCAACCTTGAACATTCATTAATTCAAATAGCATATGCTACTTTTCTTCACTGAAGCTGCGTACATACGCGCTTTCATGCATACCAACCCGCGTATACTTCTGTGTATTTTATTCTTCAGAAACCGTAACTGCCATACGTGCTTTTCATGAAGAGAACCTGCATATATACGCGCTTTTTCTGAAACCAACTAGCGTATAGATCTGTAAAAAATAAATTTTGTAGAATAGACCAGATCTATAAAACTTACCCAGATTTATTCATTTTCTTCAGCAGACTTGCACTAGTTCTTCATGATTTCGTCAGTCGATCAAACCAGAGATTCATCATCGTCAGATCTAGAGATCTTGAACCATCATTATATCCATGGGTGCATCATATATTCAGATCTATCAATTAAGAACAGAGTTCATCCATGCAGATATTCCTTAGAGAAATTTATTCATCAACAACCCTTACACATGCACGCCTTGCACTATGATCCTCGTCTCCTTAAATAGATTTAGCTTTTACCAACACCATGAGTCAAAACCACACAACTTCCAATGGTATTCTTGGATGGAATCAAATAAACCATACAATGCTCAATACTGTGTGCCAAAACCATGGTAATGCCCCTTGGTATTATAATTTTGGAGCGCAAAAGGGCATACGCGACTTGGGACGTACTTATCCGCGTGTATACGTGACTTGGCCTTTGCAAAAGCGCGTATACATTGTGACATATTATATTTATCATTTCTCTGACATTTACTGGAATTCTTTTCTCTGTAGATACATCATTCTTACATCTGTAATACATAGGTTTCTATCCAAAGCAAGCCAGTTTTCGTGAAGGACAACTTCATCAAGTAGGTTGCCATCAAGGACAACTCATTGCATCATATTGCCAACACTGGTCATGTAAATTCTTATACATGTAACAAGTTTGGCCATGTAGAAAAAGCATGAAGGAAAAAAACAATGAATTCATATAGGCAACAAGTAGATTCCCTCCAAAGAAAGAAACCATATAATAATATTGTCATCAAAAGACCTGAAAAAGATGGATCCACCAACACTACTCAGAAGAAAGAGGACCAATTAAGGTGTGGCCTTGCTCCATATTCATTTGAAGAAGAATATCAATGGTACATAGATAGTGAATTCTCTCATCGCATGTCTGAAAATAAGATAAAATTTATCTCTCTTAATAAAAGCAAGTGTTGTAAGATTATTCTAGGAAATAGTGCATATGCAAAGGTAGAAGGTAAGGGTAATGTTGATGTTGACATCAAGAATACAAAAGAAATTAATGTACTAGTGGTTGATGGACTAAATGAAAAAATTATAAATGTAAGACAAATAGATGATAAAATAAATGTAATTGTATTTACATAAAATAGATGCAAAATTATAGAATAAGACATTGAAAAACTATAGAAAAAGGATTTTGAAACTTAGACAATTTATATGTTCTAAAGACGAATCTAGGAAGAAAGAAGAGGTCTAGATTGCCTTATTTAAATTGAGAGTAAATGTGGTCTATTTAACTTAATGTATACTTTTAATAGGGATTGCAGAATTAAATCTGAGGTACATAGCCTCATGGAAAGCAGATGATGAGTAGCAGGTCCACAGGATTAGTGGAACATAATCTCAATGGGAGCCATCGTAATGATTTTCTATGCTACTGATGTTACATTTTATGAAGTAACTTATATGGCATGTTCAGGGGGATTTGTGGCCATGAAAAAATAAGCATTCTATATTTTCTACGTGTTATGAAACCAACTCAAAAAATAGAATAAAAGAGAGATCAACACCTTAGAAATAAGCCACTTTGAGGCGGAAACATCCTTTACATCACATAAATGAACAATTCTTGGATGATACAAATGAAAAAACCTACTTCTATATATAGGATTCCATGGAGTCACAATATAATCCTATCCAAACTAACAATAATAATGTAAGGGCACAATAATAACAATATTGGGTTTATAGGGGTACAACAATAACAATAAGGGGGTTACACTAACAATAATAAGGAACTACACTAGTAATATAGGGACCTAACATGCCCCTCTCCTTCAAAAAAGTGTTGTCCTCAACACTTGAGTAGGTATGGATGCTTCTATATAAAATTCTCATCCTCCCATGTAGAATCTTCAATGGGTAAGTTCTTCCACTTGATGAGATACTTTGAAATTGATCGATTTTGTAGCTGTCTAGTTCTTGTTTCCGTGACTGCTTCAGGTTCCAATATGTTTTTCCTTCCTCATCAAGTTTTGGCAATATTGTTTGAACTAAAATCTTGTCACCTATAAGTTTCTTTAAGAATGAAACATGGAAAACTGGGATGCACTTGCAAAGAAGCAGGAAGCTCCAATTTGTATGCCATAGTACTAATATTTTGCAACACCTTGTAAGGACCATAGTACTTTCGCGATAATTTATTATCCTTCTTAGCTTGCTTGAGGGACATTTTTTTGTATGGTTTTAGCCGTAAAAATACCCAGTCTCCTACATCAAAACTTCTCTCGCTTCGATGTTGATTTTCCTATTGTTTCATTCGATTTTGTGCCAAATTTAGGTTATCCTTTAAGAGTTGGAGAACTTCTTGTTGATGCTCAATGTAATATTCCACTGCTTGAACCTTAGAATTTTCTCATAAAGATGATGTGATGGATGGTGGATGATATCCATAAAGTGCCATAAATGGGGTCATTTTTGCTTCAGTATGGAAGGAATTGTTATACCACCATTCAACGAGAGGTAACTAGTTGACCCATTGTGTTTTCTTATCATATACAAAGCAACGAAGATATCCTTCCAAAAATTTATTCACTATCTCAGTTTGACCATCATATTGAGGATGATAAGATGAGCTATCAGGTATTTGAGTACCCAAACAAGAAAATAATTCCATCCAAAAATTTCTAGTAAAAATGGGATCTCTATCACTTACAATAATCTTTGGGTTTCCATGTAGCTTTTGAATTATTTCCATAAATGCAGTAGCAATTGTACCTACCTTAAATGGATGAGATAATGCATGAAAGTGTGCATACTTGGTAATTCTATCAACTACCACCATAATGACACCTTTTCCTTCAGAGTTAGGTAAACCTGAGATAAAATCCATTGAAATATCCTCCCAACATTGACTTGGAATGGATAAAGGTTGTAGAAGACCCGGGGTCTTAATTGTCTCAACTTTATTTTGCTGGAAAACCAAACATTCCACCACAAAATTTTGAATATCAGATTTAAGGCCATCCCAAAAAAAATATTTCTCCAACCTCTGGTAAGTTTTTAAAAATCCTGGGTGTCCTCCTAAAGGAGAAGTGTGAAATTTCAAAAGAATATTTTGTTTTATTTTGGAATTCTTACAAATATATAAGTGATATTTGTACCATAAGGAATCATTTTTCCAACTAAATGTATCAGATGTACTAGGATATTGCTACAAATTTTGAATGAGTGTCCACACATATTTTTACTTCTTCCATTCATCCTTTGGTTCAATTATCCAATCTGGTTGGATAATATAAATGGCACAAAGTAATGCTTCCACCTCTTCATCCTTTCTTGAGAGTGCATCTGCAACAACTTTTAGCTTCCTTTTTTTGTAGATTATTTCAAAGTCATAACCTAGCATCTTTGGGACCCATTTTTGTTGCTCTTATGAAGATAGTATTTTTACCAAAAAGTGTTTAAGACTATCATTATCATTTTTTACCTTGAAGTGTCTTCCCATTAGGTAAGGTCACCATTTCTTTAATGCATTTAGTATTAGCAACATTTCCTTCTCATAAATATATTTCTGTAAATACTTTGCTTTGATTGGATTACTTTTAAAAGAAATGGGTCTTCCTTCTTGCATTAAAACAACACCAATTCCATTTCATGAGGCATCACATTCCACAATAAAGGTTTTTGTGAAGTATGGCGTAGCTAAGACTGGTGCTAGGTGCATTACCTCTTTAAGATGTTCAAAGGCCTTAGTTGCTTAAGGAGTCCATGAAAATTCATCTTTCTTAAATAATGTGATAATACCCTGTTAATACCCTGTTATTTACAAAATTGTGATAATACCATGTTAACCCGAGAAATCCTCGCAACTACTTTATGGTTGTAGGGACTTTCCATTCCTTCATCGCTTCAATTTTGTTAGGGTATACCTTGACACCCTCGTGAGATACAATATGACCCAGATATTCCAGCTCTTGTACTCCAAAGAAAATTTTTGATGTTTTTGCATATAATTGTTTCTCCTCCAATAGTTTGAGCACCCTATAAACATGTTGAACATGATCCTACCAAGACGTGTTTTATATTACCATATCATCAAAAAATACTAGCACAAATTTTCTAAGGAAGGGTTTGAAAATGGAATTCATCAACCCTTGAAATGTAGAAGGCGCATTGGTAAGGCCAAAAGGCATGACCAAAAATTCATAATAACTCTCATGATTTCGAAATGTTGCTTTCGAAATATCTTCAGCCTTCAGTCTAATTTGATGATATCCTGAACGAAGATCCAACTTCGTAAAATAATTTGCTCCATGTAATTCATCCAATAATTCATTAATCACATGAATGGGAAACTTATCTTTAATAGTGAGCTTATTGAGCTCCCTATAATCTGGACACATGCACCATGATCCGTCCTTCTTCTGCACCAATACTACTGGAGAAAAGAAAGAACTTTGACTAGGTTGAATTATACCAGCCTCTAACATTTATGCAATCATACGTTCAATTTCTCTCTTTTGGACATAAGGATATCTGAAAGGCCTCATGTTCAGAGGAACACTTCCTGGAATCAAATAAATAGCATGATCATGATAACGAATACATGGGATTCCTGTGGGAGTTTCAAACACCTTGGAATGATTTTCCAAGACTTTTTGGAGATCTGGAGAAATAGATGATTTTGATGTTGGAACTTCTAGTGAGCATAATTGTGAAATTACGCCTCATTGTTATTTCTTCATAATATTTTTCATGACATTAGAGCTTATTATCTTTCCTGGCTTCCGCTTGATACCCCATAATTCGACTTCCTTTCCTTCCGAAAAAAATCTCAAGAAAATTTCTTGAAAAATAAAAGCTACCATCCCCAAATATTGTAACCATTTTACTCCTAGTACAACATCAACACCTCCCATTGGAATGGAAAGCATTGGAATTTTCAATAAATTTTCCCTCATGGTTTGCCTGATATTATGTTATTTTCCAGAGAAATTTATAGTTCCTCCATTTGAAACCATCACTTGACATTTTGGTGTTCGGTATAGGAAACAATTCAATTCCTTAGCTACCTTACAATGAATAAAATTATGGGTACTTCTCGAATCAATCAACACTATTACCTTTTTCTTCTTGATATGTACTTATATCTTGAGAGTTTGAGGAGTGGTAATTCCTGCCAATACTTTACATGATACGGTAGGACTTATTTCTTCTTCTTCTAGGGTTGGTTCCTAGTGTATATCCTCTTCTTTTGTATTTTCTTGTTCATTTTCTTCCTCCTCTTCAAAATCTATGTAAAATAATTTCTTCTCAGCACACTTATGACCTTTAGTGTATTTTCTATCACGTCTGTAGCAAAGCCCTTTTGCTCTTTTTTCTTCCAATTTTTGTGGTGTCAATATTGTAGGTTGTGGAAGTCTAGGAGTAGCAACACTTCCATCTTTATAGATGTGAGTGGTAGGCTTCCTTGTCACCATAATTTTACATTCAATTTTTCTTGCCAACCTGAATGCCTTGTCCAATTAATCAGGTTCCCAAAGGCAAACCTCATGTTGGATGTTATTCTTTAAAGTCCCTATGAAGACATCAATCCTATGTTCCTCTGGAATATCAGTTACCCTTATATTCAATTTTTGGAAGTCCTCAATATGCTCCACCATTGAACCCTTTTGATTTAGATTTATCAATTGGCTAAAGAAGGTGTTGCTCTTTGTATCATCATAATGTGCTATCATTTCCTCCGTAAAAATTGATCAAGTGATAATTTCTTTATGAGAGAAAATCCATTGATACCATACAAATGTATTTTCTTTTTTAAATGTAAAGTTTCAATGCATACCTTTTGTGTGTTTTGCACATTATTGAGATCAAAATATTGCTCCATCTATAGTATCCATGTTACAGGATCCTTAGCATCAAAATTCCTCATATCAAACTTTGGAATATGGTGGTTCTTCCATCCAACATTAGAGTTTATGAAATCAAAATTAACATATATTTTGTTCTCATCATGAGTTTTCTCTGCTATCTTTTCGCCATTAGGAAACATTTCTTGTATCAACTTTTTCAAACCTTCCATGTCTTCTTTTAGATCATTCTTCATGTTTTCCATGTTGTCTTTAACTTTTTTAATCACTATTAGCTTCCATGTCATCCATATTAGCTTCCATGCCATCCATCTTAGCTTCCATTCCTTTCTTCAAACTATCCATCTTATCTTCCACTCCTTTCATCAAAACTTCCATTTCATTTTTTGTTGCTCTTTGCGGGCGCGAAATTTGGTGCACTTGCTCTTGTAATTTTGATATGTCATGTTGCACTTCTTTGTCTTCACGAGTCATAGTAGAGCCTTCTGAAGGCTTAATGGGTGTTGAATTATTTTTAGGGGGGATTTTAGAACCCAATACTAATATTTATTCTACAATATTCCCTTGGAATCAATTCAAACTGATTTTTCAAACGAGACTTATGCAATTCGAAAAAAAAATACACACCTTTTTCTTGGTTTTGAGGAGATTGATATTGAAACTGAATTATCTCTGTGATTTAGGATATTCAATATCTAAAATTCAGACCTGTAGAAGCCCTCTAAATCTTCTTTCGAATGCCATAGGTCAGAACTAATTTGGATTCTTCAAGTCAAATTTATGCCCAATCTCCCATAATGGCCTAATTATGGACTGGTTCAGTAGAGCGAACTTGTACAACATGCAACGTGTCACTTTTCCCTCCTTCAGCTCTAAAATTGATTCAAAGAAAACTACAGTTTGTGCACTTATGGACACTTTTTACAAAATTCCAATCCAATGCTCAGTGAGAGAGTTATGACGATTTTACCACGGTCACCTCTTTGAGATGAAATTTAGGAGCTTGAAAAAACCCTAACTTTCACAAATCATATCTCCGAGAATATGGTGAAACAAGATCTGAAAATTGTACACGAAGTTCCTCATGATGTCGACTTCACGTGATAAAAATTTAAGCTTCTAAACCTTCGTAGAAAAAACATTATAGCGAAAATTCCACGATGACCTTTCTGGAGTAGCGAAACCCTAGAATCCAAAGCTCTGATACCAAATGTTATGAAACCAGCTCCAAAAATAGAAGAAAAGAGAGATACACCTTAGCAATAAGCCACTTCGAGGGGGAAACCTCCTTTACATTACATAAATGAAAAATTCTTGGATGATACAAATGACAAAACCTCCTTCTATATATAGGAGTCCATGGGGTCACAATATAATCCCAGCTGACCTAACAATAATAATGTAAGGACACTATAATAACAATATTGGGGTTACAGGGGTACAACAATAACAATAAGGGGGTTACACTAACAACAATAAGGGACTACACTAGTAATATAGGGACCTAACACTACATGTTTCTTATGAAGGAAAGTCATGTATGTACGTGGTTCCACACTTGGATAATCACATATGTTTCTCTGTGGTGATAAATAAGTGGCACAAATTCAAGGGGATATTTTCATATGCTTCCACCAGTTCATGTTTTTCATTATGAGTCTAACATTGGTTTGTTGCAGTTTGCTGATGATGCTCATATGCTACTTAAGAATGTATGAAAGAGTCATTAGAGAACATTTGAGGTCTAAAATGGGCCTCCTAAAAAAAATTAACCAAAATAAAATTTATAAGAACCAATATGATTAGAGATGATGATGTCAACCATGGGGGATGATTCACCATTTTTTGGGTCACAAAGTAAAAAGATTAAAAAATAATAAAATAATAAAACTATTTTTTCAAGTTATATTTTCAACTTGCCTCCCTAATGTTTCACTCAAATTTCGAGTGGGAGTACTCATTGGATGCAAGATTTAATTATTCATCCAAGGAGTACCCATGTTGCATACTTTCAATGGACACTACTACACGAAAAAGGAGAAATATATGTAAAAACATGATTGCAATCACATTTTTCATGTATTTCTCATTTTTTGTGTAGTAAGGTCCATCTAAAGTATGAAACATGGGTACTCCTTGGATGAGGAATTAAATTATGCATCCAACGAGTGTTCCCGCTCGAAATTCAAGTAAAACCATAGGGAGATAAGTTGAAAATACGAGTTGAAAAAGTATTTTTTCCATTTTTCCCTCTAAAATTTGATGATGTAATCTATTATTATTTTATTATTTTATAATTTCCTTAGGAGACCCATTTTAGACCTCAAAATTCCCTTAATGGTTGGTTCAAAAATTTGTTACTGGTATCAATATGTCCCTTTGTTATTTATGAGAAGAAGATAATGTAATAAGAGTTAGTGGGCACAGGTTCAGGGGGAGCATCCTCTCCATTTCTAATGGCTCATTGTTGGAATTATGGGCACTTCTTATTGCATGATGTTTACTATGATTATTTCATATTATTGTTGATGATTTTTCTTCTCCGATTACTTATTGTTGATTGGATATGTGTGTGTGTGTGTGTGTGCTATTGTCACTATGTCACACAATGTCTTGGATTGCATATGTGTGTGTGTGTGTGTTTGTGTGCTATTTTCATTATGTCACACAATGTCTTGGATTGCATATTTTGAAGATATTTATGGCGCCTAGTTATTTCTATTGTTGCATCCAATGAAGAGAATGTATATGGTATAAAGTGTTCACTAATGATATTCAATATGTTGTTGATTAGTTTATATGTTGTTGATAAAATTTTATTGTTGTTGCAAATGCTCTTCATTTATATATCTAGTGTTGCTATGGATATTCACTATGCAATGGATGTTATGAATCTATCACATGTATGTATCTTTATGTAAGGGTTATGAAAAGGCCCATATTGTAAACAATGTCATGTATGAGCTATTGGGATAAAGTCATGTCATGTATGAAACCCATTATTTTTAGTTATTGATGTAAACATGGGATAATAGAGTCAATTTTCATTGGAGAGGTCATATGTGTTTATGGACAACCATATAATTGATTCATAAAGCATTTTATTTACATATATATAGAAGGTTTAGTATATTATCAAGGGGATAATGGTCAATATGATAGGTTATTATCATATCTAGCAATTGTACCTCTTGGTTTATATCAACAAATTATATTTATAGTGTTGATCATAACAGAGGGAGTACTTCCATCAGCTTGGTTCTACCCTTTTCCGTTGATGTCAAAGGGGGAGAGAAATTTTTTCGTTTACAAGAGGTTGACATCATGCCCAAAGGGGGAGATTTTTGGCATTATGGCCAATATGTTGTCCTTGATTGCAACCTGCATATAAAATATGTCCTTGATGTCATCCTAGTTATAAAATGATGATTACTATAGAACTTTTGTAGATGGCATGAATGATGGTACAAGCATTGAATGAGGATAAGGAATATTATTGACAACTTAGTCACAAGATGCATGGAAAGTGTGAATTTTGAAAAGCATATGATACCCCTGTGAATAATAGTCGCATGCATACACATGTTTCATGAACAAAAGTCGCATACAAGATCCTTCCCATGGAAAATAAAAAACCAAGGGCTTTTCCCATGGTAACCACCAACAATATTGTGATAGCAACACCTATTTGATCCTGATAACAATTACCAAAGTATTTCCTAGGGTATTGGCAAGGAAATTGGCTATTTGGAACATGTATGCACCAGGGAACAAGGAGAAGGTTCATATCTGCCAGATATAAAAGTATATTAAAAGCTAATGGATATTTTTAATTAAATTGAAACATAAATAATTATTTATGATTTTGATAGTGGTGTATGCAGGGTAAATGAATGATCAAAATTTATTTTCAATAGTAGATTTGAGTTTGATGTTATCAATTCTGCAGTTTGTGTGCTTAAGTTAATGAGAAATTTTTTTGTACTCATGTTGTGCTCATGAATACCACGTACATACGTAAATATTCTTTAGAATAGTAATGGATACATTTTGATATAATATGTGGTTTCTTGATCTGGGTTGTTAATAATTGTTTTGCTACTAATTGATTTATGTGATGAGGTTTTCCATGAACAAACTGAATGATTTGCTAGATATTCGTTGGTATTCATAATATTGAAATCTCTACATCGGTTTTATGCACATGAAGCGTGTATATATTTGGATCCCTTTAATGAAAGTCATGTATATATTTTAATTTTATTAGGGTCTATAGTGTTTCTTGGCTATAACAATAGATTGGTTATGTATTATTTCTTTTTGATTGACAATGATGTCTTAATCTAGATGTTTGGTATCTATGGATGATTTAAGGTTGGTTATTAGTGTTGATTTTGATTAGTGATATGGTTGTAGAGGGTTAATTAGTATTCAATGAGCATGTTTAATTTATTAATATTTAGTTTTTTTTTTTCTTTAGTGATTCAATTGGTATTCAGTGATTGGCACAATGGTATTCAGTGTTGGTATTGGTCTTCAGTAATTTAGATTTTCGTATCTTGATGTATGGAGAGTATGGGTGGTGACCTGCATGTTTTGATGGATGATTTACAGGTGGATCCTGTGCCAAAATTTTGAAATGTGGTCCATGTAGTTGTTGAGGGTTGGAGCCTTCAGTAATGAAATCAAAGCTTCCTTCTGGTAGGATTCTATAAACTTGATTAGGGGGGAGTAGCTCCCTTCTAGTAGGATTTGGATAACAAGTGCAGGTTGTAGTGTCCTACAAGTCGGATCCTATGTGTTGGTAAGAGTTTGTGCCAGTACAAAATTGTAAGAATGTTTTATTTATAATTAAATAAGAATACATAGGTGACAACAGTGGTGGTTTTTCCCCACATTGGGTTTCCACCTAAAATCCCAGTGTCCTTATGTGTTGATGTGTTTCTTATATTTTATGGTTTATCTACTCCTTATTTCTCATGATTAATGAATAATAAATTACTAATGAAATAATGATGCAATGGTGAAGTTCAACAATGGTGGGAATTGTAAAAAAATATTAATATGCACATACGTGGTTTTCATTCACTAAAGGCACATACACACACAAGTTTTCTGAATAATAGTAGTGTAAACTTATCTGAATTTGAAATTGAAGATTAAGTGAAATAAAAATACGGATTCCGCCCCCCACCCCCCCCCCCCAAATCAATATTTTTCCTGGCATCCCTAAGTACCTATAAGACCAATCTCAAATGTTGTTGATGCTCCTCTTCAAATTTAGAATAAATTAAAATATCATCAATAAAAATAAGGAAAAAATTATCCACATATTCTCTGAAAACTCCATTCACTAACACATAAAAAATATTGGTGTATTGGATAAACCAAAAGGCACCACTATGAACTCATAGTTCCCATAATGAGTTCAAAATGTTGTTTTGTAGATATCTTATTCTTTAATTCACAACTTATGATATCTTGTTCTCGAGTCAATTTTATAAAATATTTTTTCCCCATAGATTTGATTGAATATATCATCAAGTCTTGGTGTTATAGGCCATTTTGTCACATCTAGTCAACCATCCTGTAAACTGTATCAATCAACATTGTTTTAACCATTAACATCATCATTGCACAAATCCCTAAGCATGACTCTCCTTAATCCGAAAGTTGCTTCCCGGAACTGCCTTAAATCAACCTTTCTAAGCACCGACGCATTTGTAATACTGTGGACCTACGTTCACCAACAGGTTACTCCATCTTAGGTAGATTTGATCACCAATAGGTTTCCTTGTTTTGGGGTGCGTTGATTATAGAAATTGGGGAAAAATAAAAATATTTCCAAAGCATTCTCTTCGAGAATCTTCCAAGAGTTGTTACAACTATTTACCTCGGATAAAACTCTTGAATACTATCCTATCCTACCTTGGTGTTTCCATCCCTTATCCTTTGATCCTGTTCTCCCATCAAGAGTGGGTCTCAAAGCCTATATGGGTAAATGGATAAGAACTCCCAACTTACTATCCTCTTCTATATATTTGTGTCCATCCACAAGGTAGGGGTTAGATTTTGGAGATAGATTCTACCCTCATGATGCTGCTATGAAGAGCCATTATTCCATGTATTAGGGTGATTAGATGTTCACTTTGTGGAAAATAAGGAGCAAGCCAACTTGGAGGACCTCTTCTACAAGATCAACTCCTATATTTGGTTGTAACTTACTCCATTTATATTACTGCAAAGATTTATTTTTTTTCCTAACCAGATGTTGTAGATAGTTAGCTTGTGTCATTTGATTGTGAAGGTTCTAATTATAGTGATTAGAGCCAAGATTGGAGCATTCAAGCCAAGGGAGGAGCGAAGAATACAATGGTTCAAAAGTAGGCTTCACCCCATTATTTATTTACTTCAAGGGAAACATTAGATACTTTTACTTTCTATTGTTCAAGGCTAGGCCACCTAGTCTATAGAAGATACTTCTGTCAGCAGTCATAGATTATTTATAACAAACTAGTGACTCCATTTGGGATCAATCTATGACCTTAGTAGTTTCTTTGTCCTTAGTGTTTCTTTTACCTCTTCTTCATACCTTTATTGACATAATCAATCAATAACAGACCTAGGAATACCTTTCATTGAGTTTCAATTGCAATTTTTTTGCTAGAAATTTCTATTTCTTCACCAATGCTCCCTTTGGTCTAGGGATAGAGCATTGCACCCCTACAGAGCCCTCTTTGTCCTTGTGTTGCATAGCACTGGTGCCTCTTCTGCACTTGCGTTGGCCCCTATTCTTGCATGGATTTTCTCTTTTTTCTCTCTCTCTCTCTTTGATCAGCCTTTTTCCAGCTACCCTTCCTTGAGTCTTTGAGTGTCTTGTGGTCCCTTTGAAGCCTCCATTTGGTTATATTTTCTTTTTGAGTCCCTTTGATAAGGATTTCTTTAGATTTTCCTTTTTTCTTATCATTAGGTCATTGGAATTTTTTTTTTGTTTGATCATTAAGTGCATGCATGAATTTGTATTTTATTCATGTTTCTAAAAAGTTAGTTTGAATCAGTGATTATACATTTCATCTTAGTTTTCATCATATTTGAAAATTAAGAGGAATGGAAAAGAAAAATATTTGAAATGGAATATAGGGTTTTGTGTGTGCATCAATATTGGAACAATTACATTAAAAGGGAAGTGCACTTTGCATATTGTTTTCTGAATTTTATATGTTGCATACACTTTGTCTCTTCCCTCCCTTAGACAGATTTTCATTGAAATAGAAATAATTCTTTTCTTCATGCTAGTTTTCATTTTAGGGAATTCAGGTGAAACTCGTGGTGAGCCATAAAACTAAAACTTAATCAAAGATAAACGTTAAAATTTATTGAATCAACCTAAGGAGAATTTGTAACATTAATGCAAAAATTTAGAGGTCTAGGCTAGAGACGTGTTCCAGCATCATTAAACGTAGAATTTTTCATTGTTTTCGAGAATTTTATACCAAGGGTGATATAATTTTCCACGTATGGAAGTGTATAGGATCATACTCCGTGTACAATCAGGTATATTGGATGGCACTGCATGCATGAAAAGTATATGAGAATTCTCTCATCGAACAATTACACATTAGACAACACTACTACAGACTGCACTTCCACGTTTCATCAAGTATATTTTGGACGTCCCCTGTAGGTTGTTATACTCTCCATAGGTAACCAATTCGATGGCCTTGTATACCATGATACAACGAACACACCATTCAAGGATATTTCCTTCATGTACGTTAAGTCTTGGTTCGCCATGGTGTATATTGCAGTTCATGATTTCTTGGTAAACCTTTATGCCTAGTTTTACCCCCTTTTCATTATATTTTGTGCTAATTATTAAAATATATTAACCTGACGTGGAAGAACAAACACCCCCTCTTCGTCGTTCACATAGAATGAAAAATAATCCTCCTCTTCCACTAGAGAAAACTCCTTACCTTTTTCAGAAGCATAAAAAGACGCAAACTACCAAATAGGGAACTTTGGGAACTACTTCTAGTCCTCCTCCTAACATTGATCCACCATACCCATACATCCCTTTGATTTCTGAGCCTGAGATTAAATCTACTCTTATCGGTGAATCTGACACAATCGAAACAAAAGTACCTAAATCCTTGTTTCCTGAGGTCATTGAACCTTACTTCATTGAGTTTGATACCTTATTACCTGAGGTGCTTCAGTAATTTTCGAATGTTGCTTCCTCTTCCCTTCCTTTGTCTCAGACACAACTACAAGCCATATATCTTGGACATGGCAGTGAGCCTCTTCCATACGGTCTTGTGAGTATTGAAGAGATCTCATAGGAAGAAGTTAGAACCTTGTGCCTCCACTCATGTTCATTGGAGAGTATTACATATTTATGAGTATTTTCCTTTTCCTCCTCTTTAAAATCCTTCTAAATCTTCTTTACCTGATTATGTTCCTTTGAGTTCACCCGTGAGTTTCTCACAGAAATCATCTTTGGGATCATTAGCCATGACCTAATACACTATATTTGTGCAACCTGTCTCCACTATGGGTGAGAAATTGAATGTTTCCTCATAATCCATTTTCGCGACATCACCAGAGACTCATATTTATGGTGTGCCATCCATCTCGCCTAGTTATCAGTCATTATATAGTACATTGTCTGGTACGACATCCAATCCTTGGACTTATCCCATGAAACATGTTTCTAGAATTCCATGTGGCACTTCTCTAATGATTGCAATACAGTCTGATCCTACTCCTCCACCCACACCTATAATTGAGCAGCAGGTTGGTCCTTAAATTAGTGGACACCTTCAATAGCCCAATTCTCCTTACATTGGGTACTCTCCATCTAGTGGTCAATTTCCTAAATCATACCCTCCTCCCTTTGTAGGGGAGAAACCTATCGTTGGTGCACCTCAAGTTAGTGTTAAAATTTTATTAAATCCAGCTTATTCTGGTTGACTGCTAATGTTTGGAAATCTACCTTGCATGTCCAACTTGGTTCTGTTGTGGGTACATTTCCACATTCTCAAGCTATACCATCTGCATCCCAAATTCCTATTCACAAATCTGTACCTTTACAAGCACAAATAAATGTAATCCAACCTTTACAAGATTCTATTGTGACTAAATTTTTTCCAATGGTATCTGGCATCTCCTCGATCCTACATACCTAGCCTTTGCAAGGTAACTTACAGTCTCAACAACTTGGACAAGGTATATTTAAAATTCCTATAGGACAAACTGCATATGGTATGGCGCAAACCCCCAGAAAAATTCCCTTATGTGGGTATGATGCACAATCCCACAGGGAAAAAATATCAAGCTTTTCAAGGTATCCCTCACACACATTATTTAGGTCAGAAAATCCAAACTCATTTGCTCCATCATTTTCAAGGTTATCCTAGAGCTAGGAATTAAGGACATGTGTATACTCGTTATCAAAATCCTCCTTATTATGGTACCCATGCTCCTCTTTATTAGAACACTCCTCATTATGGAACGCAAGTACCTATTTCTCAGGCCACCCCACCTTATCAAGGCTACCCTCCTCCGTATTTTAACAGAAAGTTTCCATTTGTGAAAATATTTTCCGTTTCTGGCAACCCTTGAACCAAAATAATTGACTCAGCTCATGAATGACCACATCACTCATTCTCCTTGATGGTTGGTAATTCCTACCAAATTTCCCTTTGAAATTCCAAAATTCAAGGGGAATCCTAGATAATACCCTTCCACACATGTAATGACTTATCATCTATGGTGTTCATCGAACTACCTTAATGATGATTTGATTTTATTATGTCTTTTCCAACATATTCTTATAGGTACCACAACTAAATGTTATATTGAATTACCTAGAGCTTTGTTTCATGATTTAAGTTCCTTAGCCACTACCTTCCTTACACATTTCCAGTCACCCATTAGATATGAGACTAGAACAAAACTTTTGACCAACTTAAAGCAATCATAATCCACTCACATTTCATATCACATTCATGAGTGGCGACGTTATTGCTGGTTGGTTAAGACATATGTTACCCATAAATTGTTAGCTGAATGGTTCACTAAATATCTATTAGAACCTATAACATATTATGTGTCAAAAAGTGGATTCATTACTGAAGAGAAAGTGATTTATCTTGCGCAATATTTGGATCTAGTTTATACCCAATCGGGCACACTTTACGACAAAATACCAAATTCTATGAGGCTTTCGAACACTGTTCCTCAAATCCTTGGTAACGAATCTCATGTTGTTGATGGAATGATTGGTTCTTCTATTTTGTTGATCTAGGTGAATATCGGTGGCCACCCACCTACTCCATTTGGACCCACACCATCAATTCTTGTAGTTTTTCACATTCAGCACAACTTACTATTTTTAGCAGGTTTTCAGGTCCTGCACTCCCGGAGCCGTTTTGGGGCCTTAATGATCTAGGTGGATATTGGTGGCCACCCACCTATTCCATTTGAACCCCCGCCATCAGTTCTTTCAGTTTTTAAGTTGCAACACAACTTACTATTTTTAGCAGTTTTTCGGGTCCTGAACTTCCGGAGCCATTTTGAGGCCCTAAACGACGTTTTTTTGGGAAAATTGGGAGCAGCATCACCAAAATTTGTACTCCTCAGATAGATATTTCTAACAAGCTATTGAACATTTCAAATGGAGATCTAATGCCAAAGTTACGTCCCTGGGAAGTTGAAACACCAATTTACCCAAAAGGGACCCACAGTCTCCACTGCTTCTCAATAATAAATAGGCCCTCGAGCCTCATTGTAACATAGTTCAGAGGCCTGTATCCACCACATATATTCTCATAGATACGCTACCAGCACCCTAGCTAGTTTATTTCCATTCTGTCTGTAATAAAATTTCAGTTCTTTGATATTAATGAAATGAAGTGTTATTTCCACTGCATATTTGTATTTATGGTTATACGTATATTCTTTTGCATTCCTGCATAAATCTGGATTAGTGGTATCAGATTGGTTTGCTCTTTCTCTATTTTTCTTTACATGTCCCCAACGTGTTCAGGGTATAAGGAGTTAGGGCTCGATCTGGTTGAACCCTTGCAAGATTAGCCTAAAAAACCCCAACTACTTCCCATGGTGGAAGAAAATAAAGACGAGGGAGCAGAAGATCCTATCAAAATATTGCTCAGGGAGGCCCTCGGGAAACAACGGAATGCAATGATGGATAAATTTTCTCAGATCCTTCAATGATTGCCCACCTACGGCGCATTTGCATCCAATAGCCACTCTAGAGGCGCCAATCCCTTCAAGGTACATGTAAAATTTGACATTCCTGTATTTGAAGGCCAGATAGATGCAGACGCTGTAGATATATGGTTAAATTTTCTGGAAGGGTATTTCTCGGTCCATGATTTCTTTGATTGAGAAAAGATTATTTTTTCACTCCTCAAATCCACTCCCCATGTCAAAGACTAGTGGGAAACCCACTGTGAGCAAGAGGGTGAAGGAGAACCCTCTCCGTTCTCAGCCACACCCACTTGGAATTAGTTCTGAGACAACATCAAGGAACATTCTACCCCGTGGGGAGCTATGAGGAAAGATACATCCAATGGACCATGCTGCGACAACAAAGGGATGAAGATGTGCATGAACTAACGAATTTGTTCCATACCCTGGGCACAAAGTTGGGTATTAAATATTCATAGAGACATTTGGTGCTCAAGTACCACGGTTGTCTGCACAAACACATTCAGGAGGAAATGGAGTTCCTTGATATTACATCGCTTAGCACGACATATCGCTATGCCACCAAGATCAAGAAAAATTTAAGCAGAAGAAGCGAGACTGTGGATCTGAGAATCCAAAGCTAGGGAAAGGTGCCCCCGAACCATAGAACAAGGGGAAAGGCCAAAGCGGGGCGACTCATAACAACACCAAAAATCCAAATAAGGACACGGGGAAGTGATGTGAATTTCATAACAACTCCACTCATAGCACAAACAAGTGTCGGGCCAAACAGTCATTGGTGGACGAACTAAAGGCACCTGAATCAGATGAATTTTCTGATCCTGAGTCAAAACCAAACAAAGGAAATGAAAAAGGGAAGAAAATCATTGACGTGGATCCCAGTGCCATTGTTTCCACCACCAAGATCCAGAGGGAGGATCCCGAGGATCCAGAGGAGGGGGGGCGCCTCTTCCATTCACAAAAGTGGGTGAAAGGTTCTCCACTGCAATTCCTTGTCAATAACATAAGTCAAAAGAACCTCATTTCAGTAGAGGTCGTGAAGCGGCTCGGTCTACCGACCATAGTACACTCACAACCATATACCATCGGGTGGCTTCACCTAGGGAGAGATATCTGCATCTGCCAACAGTGCTGCCTTCCGTACAGCACCAAGCCATTCACGGATGAGGTATTATGTGATGTTGCTCCTGTTGATTTAGATGATGTATTATTGGGCCAAAAATACTTGTGGTGGTGACATGTTGTGTATGATTCTAGGCCTCGTGTTTTTATTATTACTTTAGGAAATAACTTATACAGGGTACTGGAGGTAGTACCGCCTCCTGTCATTTCTTTAACTACTGCAAAACAACGCAGTAAGATTGTTTCCCAAACCAGGAAATTTATTTTCCCTATTATAGGTAAATTTGGGCACCATTCCCAATGACCTGGTTAACTAGGCATCATCTCCAGGACCAATGATCGAGGGTCTATCATTCCCTATCATTTCAGTTGCTACATACCCTAAGAAAAGAAATAAGAAAAATAAAGCAAGACTTTCATCAAGAAAATGTTTCCATGGTTTGAAGCTTATTATATAGAATATGAGAGCTCACAAAAGAAAACTCTAAGGGGCCTAAGTGCGTTTCGTATGCAAGTAGCCCCATGCAAGGCTTCTCTGCAAAGCACTTCCCGACATTCATAGGTGCGTTGGTCACATTGGAAGCAAAATTCTCATTGTTCCGGAATCTCCACTTGGCCAGTGCCTTCTAGAAGAGTTCACATGTGTCAAGCTTCAGATCCAAGTGTCCATTTGACATCTACATGAATGGAAACATGTCTTGCCTATTTTTGGAAAGTTATTGATTGCAAAACAACCTACAGTTCATCTATAAATTGACCATATATCTAAGTGTTTGAGAGGGAAGAATTTGAGTAGAGAAATGATGGAGGATTTTCAATTGAGAGCTAGATTTTTGAAGCTGCTGCTAGAGAGATTTATACTATGATGAGGCTTGGGAAAAATGCCGGAAGGTCGCTTCAAATCAGCCACTAGGTTGTAACCTCTCCTTCTATCATCAATAAAGAGTACTTCTTATTTTTCCTTATATGAATCTGTATTGGCTTTGATTTTCCATATTGCAAGATCTTAGTTGACGTATATAGTTTATGCTTTACTGATTTAACTAACTAGCTTGAATATATATCTATATTATTGCATCTTCTGTTGTTTCAATGTTCTTTCTTGCAGGAAGCATTCAGCTCACAAATCGCTTGAATTTGAAGCTGCAACAAAAGCGATAGAAGGATCCATTTGGAAGCGACTGAACAAGTAAGCCTCCAATCCTCTCTGTGTATCTATTCTGAGTTAGGAGAAATAGTCGTATAGTCTTTCACCTGTTGTTCCAGACTAGCACCTATCTAGGGAAGCATGATTTATTCGTAATTCGTAATTTTGGCCCAACAAATTGGCAACTCCGCTGGGGAGTATTTCTCTTAGTTCTAGGTGTTTTAGCCTATGATTTTCTTTTTTTATCCACCCAGTAGCTGTTACACATAAATATTAAACTTTTTCAGAGCCTAATTTGCAAATTCAGTGAGTTAAACAGTAGCATTTTTCTTTGTTTACTACGCCCAACGCACCCTTAGACTGGACACAGTGCTTTTCAAAGCACTATCTCCCTTCCTAGCTTGCATTTCAGAGCACTGTCTCCCCTTAGAGACTGCGTTGACTCCTGAGAGTGACCAAATTCCCTTGAATTTTACTTTGCAACTTGCTTCAGTTTTGTTTGCTGCTGTGTTCTGAAAAGTTTGATGCTCAATTGACTAGTGAATCTATATACGTCTTCCTCCTTTGACTGAAAATTTGTTCAATGTTTTTTTAGAAATTTTTTTCTTTATCATTGACAAGTTGATTTCAAATTACTTTTTATGGTTGCATTAAGAATAATTTTCTTTCGAAATATGAAATTGTCGTAAAATCTTCATTTCCTTGATACGAGAAATTGTTGTTGAAATCCTCATTTTTCCTTCAAAAGAGAAATTATTGTTTGTATTCTTCGTTTCTCGAAAGTAGAAAGCATTTGGATTATTGATCTAGTGCACTTAGTTTCTTTTATGCATTCATAACATTAAGGAAACTGAAAAGAAAAACTTACATTTGTAGCTAGGTTCTTCATTGAAAAAGCTGAAAGTGAAAGTTTGTTTATCATTCTTAGCTTGCATTTTAGAAATTTCATACACATCATCATGGTGAACCTGAAAGGAAAATTGTTAAGCAAGATCAACATAAAATAAATCTCAATTTACTTAACAACACATTGGAACCATAACGATAACATTTAGAAGGTCTAGGCTAGAGACGTGTTCCGGCGTCGTAAAACATAGCAGTTGTCGTTAAATTGTCTGCGATACATTCAGAGTATGATACCTAAATCCATGTATGTAAGTATATCATAGCTCGTCCACGTACTTTTGGGTATATCGGGCGGTGTTACAGTATGATAAGTATAAATCGGTGTTCTCACTGTGCGGTTTCACATCACGCAGCGCTAATACGGACTTGGGCCTCCACATAGGACAAATTTTAGGTGTTATCCAGCCATAGTAAACCGAGTCGGCCACCTTGAAATTATGATACACCGAACACAACATTCGGGGAGATTACCTACCCCTACTTCTTAGTTCGCCAGGAGGTATTCTGCAGTTCACGGTTTCTTGGTAAACCCTTTTGCCTAGCATTACCCTCTTTTTGTTCTTTTTTTTTTTGGTTAAAATAAATCAATAATCATGGAAGAACAAAATCCGGTCCCCTGTCGTTCGTGTAGATTAGCTTTAAAACCACCTTTACCACCGGAAGTTACTTATGGCAGGTGAAGGCGATCACGATCTACCAAATCAAGTAAAATTCATACCTCTGGCGAAACATCATCTTTTAAACCAGAGTTAGCTCAAATTGTTTCCACACATCCCGGTTCATTTGCTGTTGTCAAAACAGAGTCTTCACAGCTACCCGTGGTCATGATCCATTCAATTGCTGAGACCATACCTCCTGGACTCGACGTTTTTCAATCATAAATTAATCCAGATCATGTTTCTTCTTTGCTAGAAAATATGAATCCTGAAGTCGAATAACTGGAATTTGTTCCTACCTTGGTCACCCCAAAAAGTTATGTAGCCACTGAAACTCCTATATCACATAGTCATCCATCTGAAATATATTTTGGGCCTAACGATGAAGTTCTTCCTCCTGGTTTAATTGCGATTGAAGAAATCCCACAAGACGATACACCTTTAACTCCAACCCATTTTTGGGGGGACCTTTACTTGTACTAGTATTTTCCTCAATCATTTCCATTTGCTTTTGTTGATCCTATTGCCATTCAATCTCCCTTCGATTTTGGAGAGTATACATTTGGTCATACAACCATGTTTGAACCAACATCTTCGGTTGGGTCTGTTGTTCCAATTACGTCATCTCCTACCCTCGCTACTACATCGATGTTCACAACCTCACCAGAGTCATATTTGCACAGTGGCCCTTCAGTCCCAATAGGCTACAAATCATTGTCTGGCACTTTCTCTGGTACATCTTCAAGACCATGGTCTTTACCAATGTCATCATCTGGTGTTTTAACTAGTATTCCTATCGTTAGTACTGAATGAATTGATTCATTACATACATCATCAGGGAAATATCAAGTCGGTCCTTTTGGGTCAATTCCTTTAAGTACCATATCAACTGGACTCCCAACATTTGGAGAAAATTATTTTCCATCTTATTATCCTCCTTATGCTGGGGGGAAACCTTTGGTCACCCAATATGAAAATACTCAGTCACGTTTTGGTCAAACTAATGTTGAAATGAATTTTTGTCAATGGCAGCCCACTCTTCCTATCCAACCACAAACGGTTGTACACTCGTATCAACCGGTTCAACCTGTTACACCCACTTCATTACCACTTGTTAATACATCTATACCCCTGTTATAGTATCAAAATATTGTACATCAACCTTATCAAGTAGGTTCTTTGACTCAATATCATCAAATGTTGGGTCCACAGGCTCAAAATCCTTTGGTTAATTTACAACAACCTATATCAGGGATCATTTATTCACAAGATGGTGTACCATTTTATGGGATGTTGCAAACGCAACCTGGTTATACATATCAACTGAATCCAGCTTATACTAGTTTGGGTTATAACATTGATGGATAGACCCCTTGGCAGCCACAAGCGCAAATGCCTCAAACTTCATTTCAACAAGTATCATATCCAGGTTTTGGTCAAAAAAATTCTCAAGTGTTTGCTATGCAAAATAACCCCTATCTGGGTTACCAGCAGCAAATTCCATATTCTAGTGCTCAAAGACCTGTTACCCAAGAAATTCCATCTTACCATGGCTATGCTCAACCTGACCTCAATAGACAGTTGCCTTTTGTTGCAACCTTGGCATTACCATATCTAAACCGGTTAACCAATGATCCTATCAATTATGCTCCTTGGTGGCTGGTGATACCTCATAAATTACCCTCCGACATTCCTAAATTCAATGGAATCCCTAGAGAAGATCCGTCGACTCATGTCATGACTTATCATTTATGGTGTTCATCAAATTCCTTGAATTATGATTCTGTTCGACTACGTCTTTTCCAGCATATGCTCATAGGTATGGCTGCTAAATGGTACATTGAGTTACCTAGAGCTTATTTCGAAAATTTCGCTGCTTTAGCTACTGTATTTTTTACCCATTTCCAGTTACCAATCAAATGTGAAACTGGAATGGAACTCTTGACCAACTTCAAACAGACTAATGCTACTCACATTTCTAATCATATTCATGAGTGGCGTCGCCATCAAAGAATGGTTAAGACATTTGTTTCTGATCAACTCCTTGTTGAATGGTTCATTAAGTCCCTGTTACCATCTATAACTAAGGATGTGGCTAAAGTTGGCGTCATCACAGAAGAGCAAGTTATCGCTCGTGCCCAATATTTAGACTTGATTTAAACTCAATCTATCACGCTCTATGAAAAAATTCCTAATGTGCCGCGATCTAATTTCAATGTTCCTCCTCAAATAAAAGACTCTCATGCCAGATATGGCTTGATAGGCACTGCAAACACACACCACACTACTGCATCTGATCCTGCTCCTACTTCCGAAATTAATGCCGTGTCATTTGACAAAGGAAAAAGTGACAAGAAACTAGGAAGTAAGAAAAAGGGGAAATGAAAGAAAAAGAAAACTTCTAACCCGCAAGAAAGATCATCTGATCAACCATCTGGACCACGAAAACCTCGTTATCCATGCATAATCTGTAACGAGGAACACTTTGTTAGGGATTTTCCTCACCGTGCTGAAGTCTCAAAAATCATCAAGACTTCTCATGCATCAACTGTGTTAATAGACCCATTTCAAAATCCGGACACAAATTTGGTTGCTACGGATCCAACTCCTAGTTCCCAAGTGTTAATTTTATCCACCACAAGACCTTCACAAGATATTTTGGTGTCGACGCAGAATAAAGAATATGGTAGTCCGGCCACTGATCAACCTAATACCTCGATAACAAATCCATGTAATGAATCATTACCACCTACTGTTATTCCTAAATTGAAAATTAAGCCACCAAAGAGAGTAATTCATAAATCGACATATAATCCTCGAGCAAGAGCTGCACAAAATTATAATATAGTTGAAGATTTGGCTCAATCCCCTTCAGCTATGTATGCTCTTGAGGTATTACAATATTTTCCCTCCCAGAAGCAGGCTTTATTTTCGGCCATTGGTGGAATTGATCCAACCAATTCTAATATTGTCATATTTAATCATACGAGCTATGTGCCGCAATTACCAGCAGAATTGGCATTCTCCATACAAGTAAATGTTCTCAATCACCTTGTTCATCGCACTATTATTGATGAGGGAGCATATACGTGCATTATGTCTCTAAACTGTTGGAAGTCACTTGGCTCGCCGTGATTATCGCAATCATCAACGACATTGAAGGCTTTTGATGGAAGAACATATAAACCTTGTGGTATTATCAATAACCTGCAAGTTGAATTAGGGTGAAAAATAGTAAGTATTGATGTCAAGGTTGTTGACAGACCCCTTGACTATAATATTTTACTCAGAAGACCATGGTTATATGCAATGAATTCCATTATTTATACATAATTTAGAATGATTTCCTTTCCACATAAAGGTACAATCATAGTCATTAATCAATTATCCTCTTTTTCCTCCGCTTCGCAGGTAACTGGAAGCATTCCGTTTGTTCACTTACCCCAACTAGAAATTCAGAACATTGGTGTAGGAATCTTAAAGGATTCCACTCTTATGGGAACCTTTGCATTACCGTTGCCTGCAACATCGGTAGAAATTACAAGCATAGAGACCTGCTACATGATCTCTTCCACTCTATCTGGCTAAAGGGAGAGTACGGGTGATTATGATATTTCTATGTTGGATGATGTTTTACCACCCAGCCCTATTGAGTTGGCATAACAGTCAATTTATTTGGCTTGGGTGGAAAATTTGAAATCAACATCGCCGAGTGTTTGGGTTGATCGTTCATTATATTTTGGTACTCCATCTAATCCATTTTCCTCAAAATTTTTGACAGATGAAAATATTTTGGAAGCTATGATGTCAAAAAAAGAACCATGGGAAGATTATCATCATCATTCCCATCTTCCTGATTATGAAGAAAATACCCTTAGTGAACTATATCACCCATCCCTCAAAACTTTCTTTTTGAATTCTTTACCGATTAATGCAATTGACTCTAAGAGAAATTTATCTAATATCGAAGAAATGGTTTCTATCGATATTTCGACCAAACCTGGCATTGTAGAAAATATTCATGTCGGTGTATCTTGTTCTCCATCATAACTTGATTCATATCGCTCTCTTTTTCATGAATTTTGTGACGTATACACTTGGTCTTACAAGGAAATGTTAGGCATAGATACTAGTATAGTTGAACACACTATTAATATGTATCATGATGTCAAACCGGTGCGTCAACGGCTTTGTCTTGTTCATCCAAAGAAAGCCACTGCCATTAAAGTAGAATGTGAAAAAATTTTGTGTGCTGGTTTCATTTACCCTGTTCCACTAACTGAGTGGGTTTCCAATATTGTTCCTGTTATGAAAAAACAAGGAACCATTAGAGTGTGCATCGATTATCGGGATGTCAATCAGGCTTGTCCAAAAGACAACTATCCTACTCCCTTTATCGACCAGATTATTGACGGTTGTGCTGGATGCGAAATGTTTTCATTAATGGATGGATTTTCTAGCTAAAATCAAATCAATATCTACCCATAGGACCAATATAAGACATCATTCATCTATCCCTGGGGCATATTCGCATATAGTGTTGAACCCTTAGTTAAACTGAGAGGGGGGGTGAATCAGTTTAACACATTCATGAACTTTTAAAACTTTTCATTAAACTTATTTACAACTTAATTTCATGATCAACCTTATATGTGAACAGTATTAATATGTGAGCAGCAAGTATTTATATAATGTGACAACAAACTTAATATGAGGGCATCAAGTATTAATTAGATTGAATAAACCATATCAACACATAAACATCACACATAGAGATATCAGACATAAGTGGAAACCCATAAAGGGAGAAAACCACATCTTATTATTTTTGTGATGCAAAGGAAAGCTCCAACTCCCTCTCACCACTGATTTTCTATAGGCACCAAACTACAGGAGGCTCCAACCTCAATTATGCAAGCTACAACTTGCAAGGAAGCTCCAACTCCCATCAATTTTTTGCAGGCACCAACCTATAGGAGGCTCCAACATCAATCAGCTACAACTGACATTTTATCAAGCTACAAATTGATGTGGAAGCACCAACTCCCATCTATTTTCTGTAGGCACCAATCTACAGGAGGCTCCTACCTCAGTCAGCTACAACTGACATCTATCAAGATACAACTTGATAGGGAAGCTCCAACTTCCTCACTGTTTCAAAAGAAAAAGCACTTGCTGATTTACCTTGGATATCAGCTCTGTTTTGTACCTTCTTCACTACTATTCTCCAGCTTTCTCATCTGTCTTGTATCATCTCTGATTTTTCACAGCATCTCTTTCTGCTCCTCCTTCTTCTTGTCTTCTTTGCCTCAATTCTTCATTCTCTCACCTCTCTATGCATATCTATGAGATATCATTTATAGAGTTCCCCTCTTGACTGTTTGTATTCTACAGATAATTTGGAGTGAACATCCATGACTATTCGGCTTCTGCCTTCTCATTCCTTTGTCCAACTCATTAAAAAATATAATAGTATGTACAAATTTCAATATTACAGTGGGATTTTTTTTCTCCTCCGGAGACTTTCCAATGCATCACAAACAATGTAAAACCAATCAAACATTTACATTCAGTTACAATATGGATTTCAAATCAACCCATTCAGCCTTTTGGATCACTGCGTGTTTGTATTTTCTGTAGCTGTCTCTGTATTTTTCCTCTCTGTATGCTCTACTGTTCACTACAGTTGCATAACTCCTATATATATTTAACTGCCTTTTTATATAACGTAAATGAATCTTGGAGATATAATAATAATAGATCATTTTAATACATAAAATTCCCTTTCGGGCCCACTCGCCAAACTCGCTCTATTCTCCGATGCGATGAATCACCTCTTGAATACTTCTGATTGCGATTAATCGCAATCGCAAATTCCAGTTGTATTTTCTAATGCTCTGCTTTCACTTCGATGTGATGATTCACTGTTCACAGATGTAAATATGTATATATTGTTTCACATATATATTTGCCGCTTTGCTTTCTTTTAAATATTCAGCTTTGGTTTAAAAACTCGGAGAAAACATATATTAATATTTTCTTTTGTATGGAGCCCACATACCAGCTCTACTCCGCCTCATTTATTTTTAATCACAATCGCAACATTCATAATTCTCTTGTGACTTGGTCATTTGATTTCCGCCGATGCGATTAGCAAAGGCCCCTCCATGTAGTCAAGCGACTCACCTGTCCGCCGTTCATCCTTCCTCAAATTGAACGGCTGTCCTTCAATCGCAAACTTCATTTGCATGTTCTGTTGTTTTATTTTATTCCGATGCGATGGCCCACTTTGATGCCCTTTAATCCAGAACTCAAACACATAAGAATCACCATTCATAACATATCGGGTCTGATTCTTTATCACAATCGCAATATCGCAATCGCGTCCTCCAACAGATCGGTGTGATGAACAAAGGATCCCACAGGGTTAATAAAATCTTCTGTCCATTCTATTTACACATTCAAAATCAATTCAGGCTTAACCTTTTATAAAATATCATTTTATTGAATGTCGGAAACTTTGACAATATGCAGAAGTCATTCCTTTATATACCCTTTCTCTTATGGTTTATGAAAACCATACAAACCCCAAATGATATGACCTTCATGGGACATTCAATTCTATAAGTCCTCGGCCTTTGGATTAAAACCCAAGCACTAATTAATATCGATGTTAATAATATTCATATATATGACATTTGATTCAATGGTTAATCCTTTCAGGCCCCAAAACATGTCATTAAACCTTGATCCATATTTTACTTTACAACCCAATGCATAACCCATACTATACTTATTCGAATTAATATTCGAATATTACAATGAAACCATGTATAAGTGCCGGTATATAACTCAGGTATGTATATGGCCTCTATTTAAATGTTCACGGAACATTTCACCTTATATTAACCCTTCTTCCTTGGTTCAAAGTATGATCCATCGCGCTTTTAATATTGGGTTCTTTCTTTTTTATAATCTCCACTTATAATTAAAATGAAACTTTGGACCACAGCATGTTACCTTACCTCTGATAAATCTTCGCCCTTGGTTTAACACAAACCCAACTATAAACAACATTTGGCTTTAAACTTTGGTTTATGTTTCAATTTTCAACATACGTTTGACTCAGACCCACAGTGCTTTTCCTCAATTAACCTTCATACATCGCGCAAGTGTGATTACCGTAGATCTTCCAGCATTGGCAATCGGACGGACACCACTGATATCACGTTTTTCTTTGGTCCGAGGGTTAACACATGAAAATTACGCTATGTAAATGGTATTCAAATACCACCCTAGGACACATGGCGAGTGAAGACTTATATCGCGTTATTTTCACAAATTATACTTATCGCTTACTTATCCACGCGATACAACTAGTTTTTCGTTCCAAACCCATCTTCACTGTTGATTCAAGCTTCCTTTTTCTCTCGGTTCCGCCTCCGCCTTTGACTTCGCACTTTTTATATGTTAACCCCTATTTCCTCAGCATTTTACAACGGTTCTTTCAAGACTTGAATTAAGATAAGCGCGTATAATACACACGCCTTTTCTCTATTAAAACCAACTCATCGGTCCTATTTAACCCTTCTCACATTATTAATGCCACCACATATGAATATTCATCCATATATAACCTGTCTTCCTCTATCTCGGTTTTCATTTCACATTTGATCTATAATGGCTCTGCCTCGGATACATTTCTTTGTAGCTTCCACCTCTCACCATCGCATATACACCCTTCCATTTTATTCTCTGTATTCTCTGTCTCTGTGTATGATTGTTTCACTGTTTCACTGTACTCTCTGTATTCTTTGTCTCTGCATCCTCTATATTCTCTGTATTCTCTGCAACCTGGGCTGCTTCTTTTTGCTGTTTCTCGACCCTCTCTACATCTTTCTGCCTCTTTTTCTATCTCTCTGCTTCTATGCTACTCTCTTTGTCTTATTGCTAGGTGATCCTCCTTTTCCATCTTCTTTGCCATCAATGACAACATTTCCAACATATAGGAAAATTCCATTTGGTTTAAAGAACGTTGGGGCAACTTTTCAGAGAGCAATGGATTATGATTTCAACGACATCAAGCACATTGTTCAACCATATCTAGATGATTTACTAGTGAATTCATGAAATTGGATTGATGACCCAATGCATTTGAGAGCCATTTTCTTACACTGCCGACACTACAAGATACACCTCAATCCACACAAATGTGTGTTTTGTGTTAGTTTTGGTTGATTGATCGGATTCATAGTCTCAAAAGAAGGAATTCAAATAGACCCACTAAGGTACATGCCATTCTTTATTTTCCTGCACCATCAAAATTACTTTAGATACAAAAACTTCAAGGAAAGGCTAACATCCTGAGAAGATTCATTCCAAACTACGCTGAAATGGCTAAAGGATTTACTCGATTATTGAAAAAGGGGTTTTCCTTCCATTGGGACCAAGTTGCGCAAGCTTCTTTTGATCTTGTCAAGGACCATATTGTTCGAGAATCATTAATGTATCCTCCTAATTATCAAAATGATTATTTCCTATATATCGTCGCGGCTGAAATGACCATCGCTATGGTTTTGGTCCAAGTAGAAGATGGAATTGAACATCCGATCTATTATTTGAGTCGTAATCTCAATAATACGGAAGTTAAGTACTCGTACGTGGAAAATCTTGCCTTGGAAGTTGTACAAGCTGTCCAAATATTTCACCATTATATCCTGCTCCAAAAAACAACAATAGTTTCGGATTGCAACCCCATGACTTACATCTTATCACGTCAATTGTTGGGGGGAAAATATTTAAAATGGATTGTCATTTTGCATGAATTTGATTTGGAATTCATCAAATCCAAGTCAAAGAAGTCTTTAATTTTTGCTGAGCTTCTCTGTGACCTTCCCTATGATAGTACTTCTACTACGTCAGAACCATCTATTCCAGACAAGTCTCTGTTTTTGACCAGATCATCTGATCCATGGTATGGAGATTTCATCATTTATCTCCAAAACCAAAATTTTCGACCTAATACCTCCTACTCTGATCAAAGACATATTTGATACCAAGCCAAATATTATTTGATCATCGGCAATACACTTTATCGTCATGGTGTCGATACCATTTTAAGTAGGTGCCTCACACATGAGGAGGCCAAAAAAGTGTTAAATGATTACCATACTGAGGCTTGTGGTGGAAATTTATCTGGATATTCTACCGCATAGAAGATACTTCGCGCCGGTTACTTTGGCCTACTATTTTTCGAGATTGCATCCTTGCAGTCAGAATTTGTCATGCATGACAGGTTTTTTATCTTAAAATCCGCAAACTGCCAGCGCCAATGCATCTTGTTGTCTCTGCTGGACCATTTATGAAATGGGGTATTGACTTCATGACATGTAACCCTCCTTCGTCTGGGGGGCATGGTTATATTATTGTAGTAGTCGACTATTTTACCAAATGGGCCAAAGCGATGCCTACATTCAACAACACAGGACAAACAACTGCATTTTTTTTCTTCAACCATGTTATTGCATGGTTTGGGGTCCCACGGGCTATAGTTACAGATCATGGGAAGCATTTTCACAACCATATGATGTCTGAATTGACTACCAAGTTAGGATTTTTACATGATAATTATACTCCTTATTATGCACAACCGAATGGAAAAGTTGAGGCTATTAACAAAATTTTTAAACGAATGCTTCAACGAATGATAGGAGTCTGTAAAAGGAACTGGCACTTGATCCTGTACTCTGCTTTGTGGGCGTATCGAACCTCGGTGAGAAACGCAACTGGATTTACTCCTTTTCAATTGATGTATGGTCTGGAAGCTATATTACCAATCCAATGTGAAATATCATCGTTAAAACTCACGATAGGCTTGTTACTTGACACCTCAGAAGAAGAAGCGTGTCTCCTTAACCTCATCCATCTAGATGAAATGTGTCATGAATCCGAATTTGCCAACGAAGCACATAAGAGACGTATAAAGGTGAAATACGACAAAAATGTCCAGCCTCGCATCTACTCAAAGGGTGACTTGGTCCTTCTTTATGATCAAGAAGCTGATGTAATAGGTACAGGGAAATTCGAGCCATTATCGCATGGCCCTTATATTGTCAAAAGAGTTCTTGATAAGGGTGCCTACGAGTTAGTTGATTACGATGGGATTCCATTGGCACAGCCTAGAAATGGGTTGTAGTTGAAATGTTACTATGCTTAATCATGAGTGTAGTAATTTTTTGTATTATATTTTTTATATGTTGTTGATTTGCATTCACTATCTTAATTTGTTTTTTAGAGTTTTCTTGACGTTAGTAATCCTCTTTACATTTCATCCCAGATGATTGAATATTTGGAACCATTTGTTGGATATGCTGATGGTGCTAGTCGTAATACGCAGAATCTATCCTCTGCAGCATGGGCCATTTTCTCTTCGAACGGTGAGTTAGTGAGTTTTCAAGGGATTTGTATCAGTAGATCGACGAAAAATATCGCTGAGTATAGCGCGTTGATTGAACTTCTCTTTGATTCCATTTCATTTGGTATTAACGGTATAATCATAAGGTTAGGCTCACAACTTGTGGTACTACAAATTACTAGTATTTATACTGTTATAAATCCAACACTTCTTAGATTGTTCCTAAGAGTTCGAATTTTGGAGATACATTTTGATTTCATTCAATATCAACACATTTCTAGAAATCTTAACACTTTAACTGATTCATTAGCTAATCAAGTTTTAGATAGAAATTTGTGACATAGGTAAATAAAACATTCACATCATTGAATAGGGTTGCGCATTAAACATAGGAAAAACTCTGAAAACATATAGATAGATAGTTATAGGTTTTTTACAAAATTTATGCCCAAGACACATTGGTCATCTGACCACAAAATGTATGCAAAATGTCACAAGTAAACTAGTGGTGCTCCTGGTAACATGCTATAGATCTAGCAATCCTATGGAGTAACAACATCCAACAGTTAGGAACCCTAATAGTGTGTCGCTGCAGTTGCATGGGAAGCTCTTCGATTCGGCAATCCGGAATTCTGAAGGTCAACCCCTCTATGTGCTGTTGAAGCTTAGCAAGAGTCTCAGTCATATGAAGGTCCTGAAGGACTGCTCTCCCGACAGCCCTCTCTACTGGCACATTTGCTTCGCGCTCTGGTTCCTCTACTAGTTTAACATGACCAATATCTGCATTACATCAAATATTTAGTTTAGTATTGGAAAGAAATCAAAACACAAAAACATTGTATAAACCTTATAAAAATCAAAAAACATGGTCGAATCATTCTTACCTATTGCACCCCACTGAGCGCCTTCAGGTAATACTAGATTTGGATCTCCTCAGAAGTCGATGCCTGCATATGCACACTCATCGATGGCGAAGATCTGTCGCCGGAACGAGGTGAAGAATGCAGTCGAGAACAAAACAATCGATTGGCTTGCATGCCGACCCATTAGTTCTACCCATATTTGCATTCGAGGATATCTAGAACTAGATATATCTAATGTTATATGTTGTGGCTGCATCAGTGGAATCCATTCCAAAGCAAAGGAGATATGGATTGAACCATAACTGAAATTTTTCTTCCTTCCTTCCTTTGCTTTATTCAAATGTTCCTTTATCTAAGATAGAACAGCTTCAGACCAGTTGAAGACTGTTGGCTCTAAGCACTCTAGCGCATACTGCATATACGATCAGTTCGCTACATGTAGTGTAACGGTGCCAACAAGTTTAGCGATCGTGAAAAGGATGGTTCTCAAAGGAAAATATCTGACATCCCGGATGTTTATTTTTCCATCTTTGCTAGGTTCTAACCCTGGATAACAATACTACATAACATAATCCCTCCCTGTGAGAGAAATGGGCAAACCTCTCCTCAAAAAACCTATGATAAAACACAAGTCCTCAACTTTTATGGGAACCACTTTGTTCTTAATGTGAAATGCCTCTATCATCAGATCCCATGCTCGAACTACGAACTCGAAGAGTTCTATTTGTTGCCTCATTCCTGACAATTTGAAGTACTTAAGTAGTCCACAATCTCTTAAGGCTCTTATAATACCCATATCATTCAAGGCAATCATATCTTGTTCTTCAAGTTCTCTTTCCATCCATGTAATCGTCATTATAATCCAATGGATACCTGAAAATCAACCATAAGATCCATTAGATTCCAATCATTGCAAAAAACTAGGCAAATTTTGAGCAAGCATGAAAACCAAAAAATTGAACTACGCCCAATCCACTCCCTGGGCTGATATAGTGCATTGCACATATAGGTACCCTTCACTGTACCTGCTATGCAATGCAGGTTTCGACATTCAGGGGTGCGTTGCCCTCATTTTGGGCAGAATTTACCCTAGTGGCCTCAAAAAATAAAAAATTTCAAAGAATGGAAATCAAATGAATATTGAAGGGAAGAGGAGGTTCATGGCACTAACTTGGATCAAACGGTGACAAAATCCATCCATAGAAACGACCGCAATCAACGAATGAAGTTCGGGGGCAAAACAAGTTCAGAGCTCCAAAATGAAAATGGTAACTATGAAATGGTAAAAATGAATAGTGAAACTACTTTTTATAGTCATTTAATTGTTTGCAAGTTAAAATTATTGCTATGACTATAGTTTTATTATGTTTTTATCATGAAACAGGTATTTTTAATCCATTTGATGTCGTTCTGACCAGGAAATACAACTGATGAACAAATTAGTCTTGCATATTTATTCAAAGAATGACTTGACCACAAAGCATACTTTTTCTCCTTATTTTTCGAGCTTTGTTAAAAACGAAAAAGGATTTTAAGCACACTTTATATCTTTTTCAAGCTTCGATAACAGCGAAAAAGGAACCCTTGGAGTCTTCTTTCAGCTCTTTTCAGACTCTGATAATGTGAAAATATTTCCGAGCACTTGTCTGTTCGAGCTCGTTAAAGTAAATGATTCGATATCTACTCAGTATAAGTTTAACCCTTTTCCAGACTGAGATGGATTATTTACAAAAAAGGAATACCTTGGTTAAACATGGCCAAAGAGATTCTCTCAGATATTATTTTACACATTTTAGGATATGAGTGACAAATTTATGAAAAAGTACTTATGGAGTTCTCTTTCGTCCTCTTTTTCAGACTCTCTAAATATGAAAAAGGACCGGGCTATCACTGTCGTTAAGCTTGTTAAAACATAAAATAACGATGGGCTTGTCGATCATGGAAAGAATCGAGTTTCATTCATCGCTAGACTCATTAAATTATTAAATAGCAATAAATTATTTGCCCGAAGGGTTGAATTATAGATCAAAAAAATGTTATCCTCCTCAAGCTTGTTAAAAAATAAAGAGGTACTGGTCGAAAAATGACCGGGGAAAATTTGGGAAAAGTAAGCAAAGTTTCTTTTTGGTAGCAAGTCACTCTTGAACATGACACTTCTTTCACTCCATGTCCGTGACTGTTTGGGTTGGGTAATCATCTTGACGGTTCATTAACACCTATGGTTCATCATACCTTCACTTTGGTTTTGGGTCAATGCTGCCAACTCATCACAGTGTCACCGATATGTTCAAGAGAAGTCATCCAGTGATTAAAAACTCATCCATCTACAATACTCATAAACCTTCATTTTCATGACTGTCATCCCTGAAAATTGCTACATCAAGTCATACCCTTGTCTCCGAAATCAGTAACTCCTATTTTGCAATAAGGTGACTTCCTGTCGACAACAAATAAATATCTAGGAAGTTCACTTAGAAACATCAGATTCTAGTACCATGAGGCTTGTTACAGCATCGACAAGATCCTCACTTCCGGACCTTTGACCGAAAGATTTTGTTTAGAGTTTGACATCAAATCATCTATTCACGCCTTACAAAATGTATTGCAGTACCTTGAGGGCCATTGACATTAATGGTGGTTCTCTCGCGTTTGTTAACAACACACATTATTGGCTGGTAATCAAATGATGTCTTTCCATGTTCGACGAAAAACCATATATTCGCATGGCTAGACTTGTACCCGAATGATCGAGTGAACGAGATAAGAAGACCCCAGATCTAGTTTCATCCATCTGGGTTGCGATTTTAGGATTTTTGTACACATCATATGTACAGTGACCTTACATACAGATTGTCATCCAAACATGGGCTTATTTCTGTAGGCATGTCTGCATCTGGGAAACATTCCAATGAAGACGAATTTCTGAATTATGTACATGTTATTAGATTGTCTTATGTGCTGAATATGGGAATGTCTACCCTCAGCAATTATGATCAAAAGAGGATATATCATGATGTAATGTATTGTAAGATTGATGCAGGTGACCACTCCGCTTCATTTCCAGACTCATCAGAGTGGAAAGCATCTCAATCAAATGTTCTTATTATTTGGATCTCATGCTTTAGGGGGAAATTGTTATAGGTCAATTTGGGCACCATTCCTAATGACCTGGTTAACTGGGCATCATCTCCAAGGCCAATGATCGAGGGTCTATCATTCCCTATCATTTCAGTTGCTACATGCCCTAAGACAAGAAACAAGACAAATCAAGCAAGACTTTCATCAAGAAAAGGTTTCCATGGTTTGAAGCTTATTATATAGCATATGAGAGCTCACCAACATGGGCTCTAAGGGGCCTAAGTGCATTGCATCTGTAGGTAGCCCCATGCAAGGCTGCTATGCAAAGCACTTCTCGACATTCAGAGGTGCATTGGTCACATTGGGAGCGAAATTATCATTGGTCCAGAATCTCCACTTGGCCAGTGCCTTCTAGAAGAGTTCACATGTGTCAAGCTTCAGATCCAAGTGTCCATTTGATATCGACATGAATGGAAGCATGTATTGCCTATTTTTGGAAAGTTATTGATTGCAAAACAACCTACAGTTCATCTATAAATTAAACACAGATCTAAGTGTTTGAGAAGGAATAATTTGAGTAGAGAAATTCTAGAGTATTTTCAATTGAGAGCTAGATTTGTGAAGCTGCTGTTGGAGAGATTTATACTGTGATGAGGCTTGGGAATGATGATGGAAGGTCACTTCAAATCATTCACTAGGTTGTAACCTCTCCTTCTATCATTAATAAAAAGTACTTCTTATTTTTCCCTATATGCATCTATATTGGCTTTGATTTTCCATATTGCAAGATCTTCGTTGCTGTATATGGTTTATGATTTACTGATTTAGCTAAATAGCTTGCATGGATATCTATATTATTTCATCTTCTGTTGTTTCAGTGTTCTTTCTTGAAGGAAACATTCAGCTCACAAACCACTTGAATTTGAAGCTACAAAAGAAGCGACAGAAGGAGCCATTTGGAAGCGACTGAACAAGTAAGCCTCCAATCCTCTCTGTGTATCTGTTTTCAGTTAGGAGAAATAGTCATATATTATTTCACCTGTTGTTATAGAATAGCACCTATCTAGGGAAGCATGATTTATCCATAATTCACAATTCTGGCCCAACATTCCCTACAACTCGCTCATAGGGAAAGAAGAATATTGTGGCCACAACCTCGAAACAAGGCTCCCCTGCATGGCTGCAGCAGATGGACAAAGTCATGGAAGAATACAAGGACATTTTCTCCTCACTCACAAAGGTTCCTCTACACTGTTAGGACAAGCACTTCATTGATTTGACCCCCGACGCACCACCGCCTGATGTTTCCATACCTCCTACAACTACACATACATAATCCACAAATTACCTGTTTTAGGCTAATAAAGAAACCAAATTTACTAAACGCATCTAGCATATCCGCCCGCAGGTCCATGACATCTTCAACAAATCTAATACCTAGTTCAACAGAATTTTCCTCATCTCATGGAGGATCTCAATGTAATTGGGACCATTGCTTCCTAAGGAGGGAGGAATGATCCAGGTGGATATCAGTGGCCACCCACCTATTCCATTTGGACCTGCACCATCAATTCTTGCAGTTTTTCACATTCAGCACAACTTACTATTTTTAGCAAGTTTTTGGGTCCTGTACTCCCAGAGCCGTTTTGGGGCCTTAATGATCCTGGTGGATATTCTTGGCCACTCACCTATTCCATTTGAACCCCCACCATCATTTCTTTCAGTTTTTAAGTTGCAGCACAACTTACTATTTTTAGCAGTTTTTCGGGTCCTGAACTTCCGGAGCCGTTTTGAACTCCTCACTGAAATTTGTACTCCTCGGATACATATTTCTAACGAGCTATTGAACACATCAAACAGAGAACATATTCCAAAGTTACGTCCCAAGGAATTTGAAACACCAATTTACCCAAATGGGACCCACAATTTTGGTGCTTCATCTCCTAGGGTTATGTTTTTGGACGTTTAGAGTTCTCCATTGTTTCTCAATAATAAATAGGCCCTCAAGCCTCATTGTAACACAATTCAGAGGTATGTAGCTGCCGCATCTCTTCTCAGAGATACGCTACTAGCACCCTAGCTAGTTTATTGTCATTTTGTCTGTAAGAAAATTTCAGTTCTTTGATATTAATGAAATGAAGTGTTATTTCTGCTGCATCTTTGTATTTATGGTTATATGTGTATTTTGTTGTGTTCCTACATAAATCCAGATCATTTGCAATCGGAAAGTAAACCATCTGGGGTTTCTCTCACTGTGTTTGCTAAAAACCCTCCAAAAAATCCTCCTGGAGCTTCTACTTTCGAGATAAATGTCATTCATTCTGATAAAGGTAAATCTCAACAGAAACCAGGAAGTAAAAATCAGGGAAAATTTTAAGGATGGAAGTTTATATTAAAGTTTAGAAACCTTGGCGAAATTACTAGTCCCCAATATGTAAATTGCAAAAAAAATCATGTTATTTTTGTGAAAATATTTAGGCTTCTAATTATTTTATATTAGTGTACATAAAATTTTGGCAATTTTAGGGTAAAATAATTATATACTATAAAAATTGGGTGAATCAATCTTTAAAAAAATGGAAATTGGTGAATCTTTTTTATGGAAAAAACATGGAAAATTAGCCCACCTACGAATATTAGCTCCTAAAATTTTCCCTGGTAAAAATAAAGGTAAAGGAAAAAATAAGAAATATTCTTCGCCACAAGACAAACAAACAATTCATTATTTTGATGAGAAACGAAAACCTCATTATGCATGTTTGATATGTAATGAGGAGAACTTTACTCGTGACTGTCTTCACCACATGGAAGTGAACCTATTCTTGAAATCCTCCACTTAACCCATTGTGTTTACCGACCTGTTTCCTAATCAAGATATTCACATGGTTACTTGGTACCCTACTTCCTCTAACACAGTTTTGGTGCTTTCATCCACAAAGCCTTAATTTGATATTATGGTGGCTACCCTAAAGAAGGACTATGGTAATGTGAATCTCCAAAATGGTTATGCTACTGATTAACCTACTGATTCAACAACATCCTCATCATATCCCACTCAATATTTGATTCCTACAGAATTGACTATTAAGCCTTTGAAGGGCATTATTCATAAATTTTCTCTGAACCCTCATGCAAGAGTTACTCAAAATTACAATGTAGTTGAATACTTGGCTCAATATCCATCAGCTATGTCAACTCTTGAGGTGTTTGATGAGCTCCACCATTAGGTACATTTGGAGGGGTTAATGGTCACATTTTTTCCTTATTAAATCTATTTTTCTTTCATTTTAACTATATTATGGTATTATGATGCTAGTGTAGATGGTGATTGAGGCTTATCATACTTCGAGTACCTAGCATGAGTTAAATGTAGGAAAATCATGAAGATATTTAATTTTTAGTGAAGATTTTGCCATTAAGACTCGAAATAGGCAGCAAGGAGAGACTCTAGGGGGATTTTCCACCTCCTTAAATCCCAAAGGTAGCCAAGGGATCCTCGATATTCCCTCCAACAGCTCGAAATAAAATGCAGCCAAGAAAACTCAATATCAAGTGCACCAAAGCTACACTTCATTTGAAGTCAAAGTGAACTCAACACCTACTTTTTAGGGAGTTGTTGGTAGCTACCCTTTAGGTTAAATAGGGCTAAGAAAGGGCTCATTAGGAATCAAACGTTGGAGAAAGTCATTAGGATCTTAGCTCTTGTAATAGGTTTTTGAGACCTTCATGTTGATGTAAGGAGACTATCTTTTGTAATAAAATGAGTATTCAAATTGTGCTTCATTGATCTAGTTTCAAAGGGACAGGCTTGTGGGTTAGGGCCCAATCCATGTGCCTTAGTCTCTCTTGTGTATTTATTATTTAATTTTATGCCATTTTATCTAGTTTCTCTTATGAGTATTTAGCTAGTTTGCTTACATTTTCATTCACTATTTTCAGTTTGCTTCCATTTGTATTTTGTTGTAGATTTAGCTTGCTTACATGTTAGTAGAGTAGGTTATAAATTTAGAAAGTTTTGATTCAAGCCCCACCCTCTCATCTCTTTCGTTGGAGCTTAAGGAGCGTAGACCTTCCCCACAAGAAAAAATTGCTTTTTAGTTTATGATTTCTTGGAATGAATAAGTTAGGTTGTTGTAATTCCATGGATATGTTTAGAATGTTGTGTTAGATATTTGTTTGTAGGTCATTAGATAAATTTTGAGGTCTAAAATGGGCCTCCTAAGAAAAATGTACAACCAAAATAAACTTTACAAGAACCAATAGGATTCAAGATGTAATATTCCAAAATTTTCCTACAATAATTTGGAATATTAATTTTTGCTGATTTCACCTAGGAGGAGAATAAATGCATAAGGAGGCCCATGCCTAATGAAAATCTCAATAAAATCCCTCATTTTATGAAAGGGGATCATCATTGGAGCTGGTTTTCACACCTTAAGGTGTGAACAGGGCTATTTGCAAGTGCACAAGGTCAAGTTTGACCAAGTCAATAGCATTGGGATAAGAGGTGGAGAACACTTAGAAACAACGCAGTATGAATGGGAAGAGGGTTATTTGGTGGAGGAAACCCTAAGAGGAGTGGGACCCTGTTAGGTCCCTATATTACCAGTATAGTCCCTTATTGTTATTAGTGTAACCATTTTATTGTTATTATTGTACCTTTGTAACCCCCATTTTGTTATTATTGTGCCCTTAAATTATTATTTTTAGGTCGGCTAGGATTACATTGTGGCCCACTAGGATTTCATTATGGCCACATGGACTCCTATATATAGAAAGGAGGTTTTGTAAATTGTATCATCCAAGAATTGTTCATTTATGTAATGTATTGGAGGTTTCCCCCTCAAAGTGGCCCATTTATAAGGCGTTGATATCTCTTTTCTTCTATTTTTGGAGCTGGTTACACAACATTTGGTATCAGAGCTTTGGATTCTAGGGTTTCGCTGCTCCAAACAGGTCATCGTGGAATTTTCACTATAGCATTTTTTCTACGAAGTTTTAGAATTTGAAATTTTTAGGGTGCCAAGCCGAAATCCTGAGGAATATTTTCTAAAAATTTCAGAGCTTGGTGCATAATATTTTCGGAGATATGATCTGTGGAAGTTAGGTATTGTTTCAGGATTCTAAACAGGTCATCGTGGAATTTGCACTATAACTTTTTTTCTACGAAGTCTCAGAATCTGATATTTTTAGGGTGCGAAGCTGAAATCATGGGGAAACGCATCAAAAAATTTCAGAGCTTTATTCACAATATTTTTGGAGATATGATCTGTGGAAGGTGGTGCTTTTTCAGGCTCCTTAATTTCATCTCAAAGAGGTGATCGTGGGAAAAGTTCAATAACTCTCTCTATGAGCATCGGATTGGCGTGCCGTAAAAAGTGTTCACAAGTGCACATAGTTTAGTTTCTTGGCTATCAATTTCAGAGGCAAAGGACGAAACAGTGACACGTGGAAAGTCGTACAAATTCGCTATACTAAACCAGTCCATAATTAGGTCATTGTGGGAGATTGGACATAAATTTCTCTTGGAGAATCCAATTCAGGTCAAACCTGTGGCATTCAAAAGAGAATTCATAGGGCTACTTCAGTGCTAAATTTCAGATATTGAAGAGCCACAATCACAGAGATAATCAAATCTCAATATCGAGCTCCTCAAAAGCAAGATAAATGTGTGTATTTTTTTCCGAATTGCATAAGTCTTGTTTGAAAAATCAATTTGAATTAATTCCAAGGGCATATTGTAGAATAGATATTAGTATTGGGTTCTAAAAAATTCCCCATAAAAATAATTCAACACCCATTAAGCCTTCAGAAGGCTCTACTATGACTCATGAAGATGAAGAATTGCAACATGATCTATCAAAATTACAAGAGCAAGTGCACCAAATTTCTCTCTTGCAAAGAGAAACAAAAAATGAAATGGAAGTTTTGAAGAAAGGCGTGGAAGCAAAGATGGATGGTGTGAAGAATAATATGGATGGTTTGAAGAAAGACGTGGAATCTAAGATAGATGACATGGAAGCTAGCATGGAATCTAAAATGGAAAACATGAAGAATGATCTAAAAGCAGACATAGAAGGTTTGACAAAGTTGATACAAGAAATGTTTCCTAATGGTGAAAAGATAGTAGAGGAAACTCATGATGAGAACAAAATAAATGTTAATCGTGATTTCATAAACTCTAATGTTGGCAGGAAGAACCACCATATTCCAAAAATGGGTATGAGGAAGTTTGATGGAAAGGATCCTGTAACATGGATACTACAGATGGAGCAATATTTTGATCTCAATAATGTGCAAAACACACAAAAGGTATGCATTGAAACTTTAAATTTAGAACAAAATACATTTGTATGGTATCGATGGCTTTGCTCCCGTAAAAAAATTGTCACTTGGTCAATTTTTACGGAGGAAATGATAGCACATTATGAGGATACAAAGAGAAACACTTTCTTTAGCCAATTGATAAATCTCAAACAAAAGTGTTCAGTGGGGGAGCACATTGAGGACTTCCAAAAATTGAATATAAGGATAACTGATATTCCAGAGGAACACAGGATTGATCTCTTCATAGGTACTTTAAAGGATAACATCCAACATGAAGTTCGCATTTTGGAACCTGATTCATTGGAGAAGGCATTCAGGTTGGCAAGAAAAATTGAATGTAAAATTATGGCGACAAGGAAGCCTGCCACTCACTTCTATAAAGAAGGAAGTGTTGCTACGCCTAGATTTCCACAACCTACAAGGTTGACACCACAACAATTGGAAGAAAAAAGAGCAAAAGGGCTTTGCTACAGTTGTGATAGCAAATACACTAAGGTCATAAGTGTGCTGAGAAGAAATTATTTTACATAGATTGTGAAGAGGAAGAAGAAAATGAACAAGAAGAGGATATACACCAGGAACCAGCCCTAGAAGAGGAAGAAATGAATCCGACCATATCGTGTAATGCCCTGGCAGGAATTACCACTCCTCAAACTCTCAAGATAGAAGGACATATCAAGAAGAAAAAGGTAATAGTGTTGATTGATTCAGGTAGCACCCATAATTTTATTCATTGTAAGGTAGCCAAGGAATTAAATTGTTTCCTATACCCAGCACCAGAATGTCAAGTGATGGTGGAAAATGGAGGAACTATAAATTGCTCTAGAAAATGCCATAATATCAAGCTAACCATGGGGGAATATGTATTGAATAGTCCTCTGCTTTCCATTCCTATGGGAGGTGCTGATGTTGTACTAGGAGTACAATGGTTACAATCTTTGGGGACGGTAGCTTTTAATTTTCAAGAACTTTTCTTGAAATTTTTTTCAGAAGGAAAGGAAGTTGAATCACGGGGTATTGCAGGGAAGCCGGGAAAGATAATAAGCTCTAATGTCATGACAAAGCTTCTAAAGAAAGAACAACAAGGTGTAATTGCACAATTGTGCTCACTAGAAGTTCCAACATCAAAATTATCTATTTCTGCAGATCTCCAACAAGTCTTGGACAATCATTCCAAGGTGTTTGAAACTCCCAAAGGACTCCCACCTATTTTTGATCATGCTCATGCTATTCATTTGATTCCAGAAAGTGTTCCTCCAAACATCAGGCCTTATAGATATCCTTATGTCCAAAAGAGCGAAATTGAACGTATGATTGCAGAAATGTTAGAGGCGGGTATAATTCAACCTAGTCAAAGTTATTTCTCTACTCCTGTAGTATTGGTACACAATAAGGATGGATCATGGTGCATGTGTCCAGATTATAGGGAGCTCAATAAGCTCACCATTAAAGATAAATTTCCCATTCCTGTGATTGATGAATTATTGGATGAATTACATGGAACAATTTATTTTACCAAGTTGGATCTTCGTTCAGGATATCATCAAATTAGAATGAAGACTGAAGATATTCCAAAAACAACATTTCGAACTCATGAGGGTCATTGTGAATTTTTGGTCATGCCTTTTGGCCTTACCAATGCACCTTCTACATTTCAAGGGTTAATGAATTCCATTTTCAAACCCTTCCTTAGAAAATTTGTGCTGGTATTTTTTGATGATATACTAATATATAGCAGGTCTTGGAAGGATCATGTTGAACATGTTGATAGGGTGCTCAAACTATTGCAAGAGAAACAATTATATGCAAAAATATCCAAATGTTTCTTTGGAGTACAAGAGGTGGAATATCTAGGTCATATTGTATCTCACGAGGGTGTTAAAGTAGACCCTAACAAAATTAAAGCCATTAAGGAATGGAGTGTCCCCACAACCATAAAGCGGTTGCGAGGATTTCTCGGGTTAACAGGGTATTATCACAAGTTTGTTAAGAATTATGGGAGAATAGTAGCACCTCTAACAACATTATTGAAGAAAGATGCATTTTCATGGACTCCTGAAGCAACTAAGGCCTTTGAGCATCTTAAAGAGGCAATGTGCCTAGCACCGGTCTTAGCTACGCCAGACTTCACAAAAACCTTTATTGTGGAATGTGATGCCTCAAGAAATGGAATTGGTGCTGCTTTAATGCAGGAAGGAAGAACCATTGCTTTTGAAAGTCGTCTAATCAAAGGAAAGTATTTACAAAAACCTATTTGTGAGAAGGAAATGTTAGTAATACTTCATGCACTAAAGAAATGGAGAACTTACCTAATGGAAAGACACTTCAAGGTAAAAACTGATCATGATAGTCTTAAACACTTTTTGGAACAAAGAATATCTTTAGAAGAGCAGAAAAAATGGGTCACAAAGATGTTGGGCTATGACTTTGAAATAATCTACAAAAAAGGAAAGCTTAATGTTGTTGCAGATGCACTCTCAAGAAAGAATGAAGAGGTGGAAGCATTGCTTTTTGCCATTCTATTATCCAAACAGATTGGATAACCGAAGCAAGAGATGAATGGAAGAAGGACAAAGATGTATGGGCACTGATTCAAAAGTTGCAGCAAGATCCTAGTACATCTAATACATTTAGTTGGAAAAATGATTCCTTATGGTACAAAGATCGCTCATATCTTTGTAAGAATTCCCAACTAAAACAAAAGATTCTTCTGGAATTGCACACTTCTCCTTTAGGAGTACACTCAGGATTTTTAAAAACTTACCACAGGGTGAAGAAAGAATTTTTTTGGGATGGCCTTAAATCTGATATTCAAAAGTTTGTGGCGGAATGTTTGGTTTGCCAGCAGAATAAAGTGGAAACAATTAAGACCCCAGGACTTCTACAAACTTTATCCATTCCAAGTCAACGTTGGGAGGAGATTTCAATGGATTTTATCACAGGTTTACCTAAGTCCGAAGGAAAGAGTGTCATCATGGTGGTAGTTAATAGACTTACCAAGTATGCACACTTTTGTGCATTATCTCATCCATTTAAAGCAAGTACAGTTGCTACTACATTTATGGACAGAATTCAAAAGCTATATGGAAGCCCAAGGGTTATTGTGAGCGACAGAGATCCCATTTTTACTGGAAATTTTTGGACGGAGTTATTTTCTTGTTTGGGTACTCAATTAGCTCATAGCTCATCTTATCATCCTCAATCTGATGGTCAAACTGAGATCGTAAATAAATGTTTGGAAGGATATCTTCGTTGTTTGTATCTGATAAACAAACACAATGGGTCAAGTGGTTACCTCTTGCTGAATGGTGGTATAACACTTCCTTCCATACTGCAGCAAAAATGACCCCATTTATGGCACTTTATGGATATCATCCACCATCCATCACATCATCTTTAAGGGAAAATTCGAAGGTTCAAGCGGTGGAAGATCACATCGAGCATCAGCAAGAAGTTCTCCAACTCTTAAAGGATAACCTGAATTTGGCACAAAATCGAATGAAACAACAGGCAGATCAACATCGCAGCGAGAGAAGTTTTGATGTAGGAGATTGGGTATTTTTACGGTTACAACCATACAAACAAATGTCCCTCAAGCAAGCTAAGAAGGATAATAAATTATCGCCAAAGTACTATGGTCCTTACAAGGTGTTGCAAAAGATTGGTACTATGGCATACAAATTGGAGCTTCCTGCTTCTTCACGAGTGCATCCAGTTTTCCATGTTTCATGCTTAAAAAAGGTTATAGGTGAAAATCTTCCAATTCAAAAAATATTGCCAGAACTTGATGAGGAAGGAAAATTCATATTGGAACCTAAAGTGGTCACGGAAACAAGAACTCGATAGCTACAGAATCGATCAATTTCAGAGTATCTCATCAAGTGGAAGAACTTACCCACTAAATATTCTACATGGGAGGATGAGAAGTTTATACAGAAGCACCCAAAGCTACTCAAGCATTGAGGACAACACTTTTTTGAAGGAGAGGGGCATGTTAGGTCCCTATATTACCAGTATAGTCCCTTATTGTTATCAGTGTAACCCCTTTATTGTTATTATTGTACCCTTGTAACCCCCATTTTGTTATTATTGTGCCCTTAAATTATTATTGTTAGGTTGGATAGGATTACATTGTGGCCCAATAGGATTTCATTATGGCCCCATGGACTCCTATATATAGAAAGGAGGTTTTGTAAATTGTATCATCCAAGAATTGTTCATTTATGTAATGTATTGGAGGTTGCCCCCTCGAAGTGGCTCATTTCTAAGGCGTTGATATGTCTTTTCTTCTATTTTTGGAGCTGGTTACACAACAGACCCATGGAGAGGGGCTTTCACTTGTTTAAAAGGAGGGCAAGGCAACCATTGTTTCTCATGCTTGTATTATTCATCTAATTGTCTATTCAGACATTGTGCATTATTTGTTGTTTAGCAAGAGTTGTCGGGGGAATTCCTGTTTAAGATTCCTTCTCCTTCTTGAGAGGCCTCTTGAGGGATTTTTCTTCATTCTCCACATTTCTTGGCTCAAGGCCAAAGCATCCTCCTCCAGGACAACGTTATTGCTGCAACAACATAATTCTGTGTTGTAGGGTGTTGTAGTGGAGGACCTCAACACCATTTCCGAAGCTGATTTTTAGAGGAGGGAGTCTCCATTCCTTTGGGAAGCTAATGAGGAAGGTTTCAACACTCATTTAAAATCTTGGCATCAGGCCAACTCTTTCCCTTTCCCCTACAACACAGTTTCATCCAGTAATTGCATTATTATTAGTGAGCATTTGCAGTGGGGCTCTTGCGGACTGTTTGGAGGGTGAGATCTTAGGTGAGAGGATCAGCCTTTCACTTTATAGATCCATTGGAGAAGATCTTGTCATTAGTTGTAGCATCTTCAGTATTCTCCACTTATATCCAGTTCTTGAGTTGCTGCTGCTACCCAACTTCTCCGGCATTTTGCAAATTTTTTGTATTATAGCCAATCCTTCTAGGATTGACTTGAGGTAGTATTTGGGAGCTGAGAGCTTCACTCCCAATGTTGTATTGGGCCATATATTGATATATCCATTTATTTGACATATGTAGCATGTAGCTTCTCTATAAAAATGCGTTGTCATAGCTTAGGCATACATGTGTAGCAATGGTTTTGTCTTGATTTATGTACTTGTCTCTTGAGGCTGAGCATTGCTTATCTTGAGTAGCATTTTCCTCATGATATTGTATTCTATTGTTGCTGCTATTATTTAATAATATGGCTATGGATTTCTCTCATGTTTCCATGAGTTGAGTGTTGTTGCTGCTCCATTATTGTGTTTTCATATTTCTGGGTCTCCAACATTAGAATATCTTGAGATATTCTCATTGTTGTAGCATTTTCCAAATCTGGAATATTACAGTGGTATCAGAGCATGATCTCTGGCTCAACCAATGGATCTCAGCCATCATGCTATCAAGGAGAGAGAAGATGAAGACTCCACTATGTGGAGATAAGAAGGAAGATAAGCTTACCAAGCTTCTTCCAAGATCTGTACAGAGCATTCATGAAGAATTCGAGAAGATAAGGAGGGAGATATGTATAGGATATCCAAGAGGGTTTGGAACTGAGTCAAACTCTATTTTTTCTTATAGGGAGTGTGAGCATGTAGCCACACCCTATGATGTATAGCATAGTCACATGGTCAGTCTTGCCATGAGAGAAGAAGGAGAAGAAGGAATGTCAAAGAAAGGAACTCTTAGTGGTTTCTTGCATGAGTATGAATCTCAAACTCAGAAGTTTAGAGATCATATTACCTTTCCGGAGTTTTGTAAGATCACGGTGAGGTGGAGAAAGAAGCTTAATATGGATATATTTCTTCTATCTATCTTTGATGGTTCCCCTAATTGTTCAGCGAGGGCTTGGATAGAAGAGCTAGACACCTTTTTGCAGCAGCATCAGATTTCTGAAGATGAAGCCATCAGAGTAGCAGCGCTGCACTTTGGAGGTAAGGTCTATTCATGGTGGTTATTTGAGTCCTTTACTTTGAACAATGAAAATACTTCTTTCTATGCAATGTTCATTAGAAATTTGTTGGAAATATTTTGTAAGAGGAATGTTGAAACACATGTGGAGGAAACAAACACATCTAAACAAACAAAACCCTTGCATATGATGGAAGAAACCTTAGACTCAAAATCACTTCAGAGGACCATGAAGGAGGTTGATATCTTGCATGATACTTTGTTGGAGGCAAGACCTTCATCTTCTATTTTGGCACAAGGAGACAAAGAGATCCCTTTCCCAAAAGAGGATCCAATCATTGGAGGGTTGTCCACTCATCTGAGGGAAGCTAAGGGCAACAACATTGTCATTTCTAGAGTTGATATAGAACCTCATGAAAAGGGAGGAGGAGTTCTTGCTCCCACTAGAGGGATTCTTTCATCTTTGCAAGGAATTCCCGAGGATCTCATACATGGAGGTCCAAGCACAATCAATGAGTAGTAAGATTGTGCAGCACTTCAGCTGGAAGGAGGAGGAAGGGAGGAAGAGCAACATCATGTGGTGAGAGGCACACACCCTTCTCTATTTCAGAGAGCTAGTGCAAAGAGGAGGTAGATTGTATTGCGCTATGAGAGCAAGGGCAAGGTTTCCCAACCATATGTATATTCCACTCTCGAAATTGATGTCTCACTACATAGAGGCATTCCACCAGGGAGGCCACCAGGTTTATCATGGATGAAAGACATCTTGTCTTTGGATTCAACGCTCTTGGATTTTGGAGAGGTGAAGGGTTTGGAGGAGAAATTTGGCATGAGGGATGTCAAAGTAGAAGACAGCAGCAGGACGAGAGATTCACATGCCAGATCACCAGCACTGTCTCTTAGGAGGATTGATCCTTACTGGAGATCTCAGCTCTTGGTAGAGTACTCCAGGGATCTTGGTGCATGCATGATTCTCGATGACCCAGATAGAGATGATGAGTATATGGTGGATGACATGCTCATCTATTCACATGGTAGAGTCTTCTTGAATAGAGATTCTAGTCTCAAGAAGAATCTTCTACATGCATCACATGGGGACTTCTTTTCCATGCATTTTGATGCATATCTTGCCTTGGCAGAGGAGTTCATTTGGGAGGGCATTCAGCAAGACATATTTCAGCATATGGAGAGATGCAAAGCCTAGATGATGATGGAGAGAATGTCACAGCCACCTTCCTACTCACTGGGAGTAAGGGAGCATTATCAGTTGAGCCATTTCAGCTCAAGTCTTCGAGTACATAATGGAGAATGTACAATTTCACCTTATGTTTTGTACTTCTTATCTTTTTATGAGGAGCATATTGTACCAAGGAGGACTATTCCTTATTGCATATTGTATTATGATGTACTTGAAGCCATTTGTAGCATTGATATTGGTTATCTCATTGGTGGGTTGTGGGGAAAGCCACATGACTTTTGGGGTGCACCATTCACACCCTTTTTCACTTTCATGTCTATATCTTGTAAAATTATTGTGGCAGCAAACAAGTGGCTGGAAAAGCACTTGTTTTTGCTTGATTTGATGCAAGCAAGGAATGCACTATGCTGGTTCCTTGTATGGGACCTTGATCCACTTTCCGGTTGTCATGAGACAACTTGTTACCATTGAGTTTTGCTTCCATGTATTGCTGATATGTTTATGTTCATAGGGAGCTTTGATTGGAGAGTGGGCTTGAGATTGAAGATTCCCATTGGGAGCATGACTCTCCCCACTATACATGTTGTACATTTCAGGAGGAACCATGGGCCAACCATGAATGCCACATTACATTTATTTTCTTATTGTGGGAGGAACCACTTGAAGAACTTGAGGAGGCACTCCATGGATCATGAGAGGATGGAGGAGTTTTCATAGTCAACTCTTTTCCCTTTGAGTATGAGGGGAGACTCATCTATGAGCCACTCCATTTATATGAGAAAAAAATATGGTAAGAGTATTGTTGACTTGCATACTGATTTGACTATATATATGCATCTCTTAACCATATATGTGCAGGGATTTGCTCAAAGGAGGGATATTCTTCCTTCTAGATTTGGTGGTCTACATAAGGCCATTATAGGTGATCACTCTCTACGAGGATATGGGGAGGAAATTTCTCATGGAGAACATACTCACATTTCACATTATATCATTTACTTTCTCCAGAATTGTGAGAATAATGGAGCAGCAAGCAAATGGTGGGGAGGCCACCCATCATTTCATTTTCTATGGCAGTTGAGAGTCAAACTGCGCTGGCTACATTTGAGGGACCATTTTCCTTCTCCCTTACTTCACATGGCAGCCAACATGATTCTCCTTGTGGTTCCCTTGGTTGATATTGCTAGAGATTTCCTTGGGAGCATGATTGGAGGAGAGACACATTGGGTGAATGTGTCCTTGAAGGGAGAAAACTCCCACACACTTTGCACTACATGTTCTAGAGGGAGCATGGGAGATGGTATGGCCACTACAACAACTCATTTGTTTCCTTATGAGGTGAGCCATATGAGGAATGTGATGCCATATGATGATGACTTCCAACTCATCACATATGAGATGATTTGGGCCAACATGTTTCATAACGTTGGAGGAGAGATCCTTAAAGGTCTAATCTCCATCTTTCCATTTGAGGGCAATGTCATTGCAGCCCAGGACCAACATACAATCTACACTTATCCTAAGTGGAGAGGAGGACAGCATGGGGTAGGCTATTTTTTGTACCAAGATTAGATTTACAGCCCACCTACATTGCCAGAGCCAGAGGTGGAAGATGACTTTCAGGAGTTGCCATGTTGGGGGGTAACTCATTTTGCATGGTTAATTTCTTGCGGGATGGAGGATACACATGAAGAAGATATTCCTCAACACATCATAGACTCCATGACTTGAGAGGAGGCTTTCGAGTTCTATCCATGCAGTTGCTTGAGGACAAGCAACATTTGGGAGGGGAGGACTGTAATATTCCAAAATTTTCCTACAATAATTTGGAATATTATTTTTTGCTCATTTCACCTAGGAGGAGAATAAATGGGTAAGGAGGCCCATGCCTAATGAAAATCTCAATAAAATCCCTCATTGTATGAAAGGGGATAATCATTGGAGCTGGTTTTCACACCCTCAGGTGTGAATAGGGCTATTTGCAAGTGGACAAGGTAAAGTTTGACCAAGTCAACAGCACTGGGATAAGAGGTGGAGAACACTTAGAGAAACAATGCAGTATGAATGGGAAGAGGATTCTTTGGTGGAGAAAACCCTAAGAGGAGTGGGACCCATGGAGAGGGGCTTTCACTTGTTTAAAAGGAGGGCAAGGCAACCATTTTTGTTCATGCTTGTATTATTCATTTCATTGTCTATTTAGACATTGTGCATTCTTTGTTGTTTAACAAGAGTTTCCGGGGGAATTCTTGTTTAGGATTCCTTCTCCTTCTTGAGAGGCCTCTTGAGGGATTGTTCTTCATTCTCCACATTTCTTGGCTCAAGGCCAAAGCATCCTCCTCCAGGACAGTGTTATTGCTGTAGCAGCATAATTATGTGTTGTAGGGTGTTGTAGTGGAGGACCTCAACACCATTTCCTAAGCTGATTTTCAAAAGAGGGAGTATCCATTCCCTTGGGAAGCTAGTGAGGAAGTTTTCAGCACTCATTTTAGATCTTGGCATCAGGCCAAATATTTCCCTTGCCCCTACAATGCAGTTTCATCCGGTAACTGTGTTATTTTTAGTAAGCATTTGCAGTGGGGCTCTTGCAAATTTTTTGGAGGGTGAGATCTTAGGTGAGAGGATCAGACTTTCACTCTATAGATCCATTGGAGAAGATCTTGTCATTAGTTGCAGCATATTTAGTATTCTCCACTTATCTCCAGTTCTTGAGTTGCTGCTGCTACCCAGCAACTCCGGCATTTTGTAGATTTTGTGTATTATAGCCAATCCTTCTAGGATTGACTTGAGGTAGTCTTTGGGAGCTGAGAGCTTCACTCCCAATTTTGTATTGGGCCATATATTGATATATCCATGTATTTGACATATGTAGCATGCATTTTCTCTATGAAACTATGATGTCATAGCTTAGGCATACATGTGTAGCAGTGGTTTTGTCTTGATTTATGTACTTGTCTCTTGAGGATGATCATTGCTTATCTTGAGTAGCATTTTCCTCAAGATCTTGTATTCTATTGTTGCTGCTATTATTTAATAAGGTGGCTATGGATTTCTCTCATGTTTCCATGAGTTGAGTGTTGTTGTTGCTCCATTTTTGTGTTTGTATATTGTTGGGTCTCCAAAATTAGAATATCTTGAGATATTCTCATTGTTGTAGCATTTTCCGAATCTGGAATATTACATAAGATGATGATGTCAACCATGGGGGATGATTCACCATTTTTGGGGTAAAAAAGTAAACAGATTAAAAAATAATAAAATAATAGAACTACTTTTTAAACTTGTATTTTCAACTTATCCCCCTAAGGTTTTACTCAAATTTTGAGCGGGAGTACTCGTTGGATACACAATTTAATTCCTCATCCACAGAGTACCCATGTTGAATACTTTCGATGGACCCTGCTACACGAAAAAATGTGATTGTAGTCATGTTTTTCATGTATTTCTCATTTTTAATGTATCATGTTCTATTGTAAGTATGCAACATGGGTATTCCTTGGATGATGAATCAAATTCTGTATCCAACGAGTTTTCCCACTCAAAATTTGAGTAAACCCATAAGGAGATAAGTTGAAAATATGAATTGAAAAGGTAGTTTATATCCTTTTTCCCTCTAAAATTTGATGATGTAATCTAATCTTATATTATCATTTCTACTATTATTTTATAATTTCCTTAGTAGGCCCGTTTTAGAGCTCAAAATTCCCCTAATGTAAAGTATATTTTATTTCCAAATTCAATTCATATTTTCCATTGTCTTTATCATAAATTTGTCTATCTTTATTGCATGAACAGGTAGTTTTCTTGTAGTTTCAGGTAGCATAGCTAAGGATAACTTCACTAGCACCTTCAGCTTCATCTCTCACCCTTCATCAACCTTTTCATCACTAAAATATCCATCAGACCTGTTTTCATATTTTTCATCCCTACACCGTGAGCAAACCCTAGAGGTGTAAGATAGGCCTCCGAAGAGTTTTTGAGCTTGGAAAATGGGTGGGAAACCTTCCACAATCTAAAACCACCTTCACTCCACATTCCCTACCCTTTTCAAACCCATTTTTGGCCTCAGATTTCCCTCAGACTGTTTCCTGTAGAAATTTAGGACTTTCTTGTAGCACAACAGGAAACCTGTAGCAGCATGTGCAACAGCACCATTGGGCCCCTCCTTCAGCCTAGAAACCACCATAAATATCCTCTATACTTTCCAAATCCACCCATACACCTTCATCCTTGCACCCATGTGTTCAAGCCTTCCATAAGCCACCTTAGCGCTTTCTTCTCCTAGTTCCAAAACATCACATTTCCAAGCATATTTAGGTCATAATTAGCTGCATGATTAGAAGAATGATAGATAGAACATAGCATGAGTAGAATATTTTTAACCATTTGGCCCAGAAAAGTGTGATTAGGTTAGTTTCCTTTATGTAATTTCAATTCAGCGATTTACTTCATGCAACATGCCTAGTTTTCTTTCAACTCTTATCATAGCTTAATGTGTAGATTTCTTTCATTGCAGAGTAGTTAGATTTACTTTCTTGTTGTATTATAGTTATGTACTTTCTGATAGTTTCGTGGCTTTGAATCATTTTTAGCCACAGGCCTGAATTCAAAAGTGTGACAGAATTCATCCAGAAACCCTAGAAGTAGCACCCTTTTGTAAAGCTCAAAAAAGGATGACATGAGTAGAATGCATCTGTTATGTATATAGCACTGTAACCTCCAAGTTTGTATGAACCCCGGGTTGATAAGTTAAATTAGGGAAGCCTATGGGAGTTGCAGCATTGTTGGTGCAATACGAGGGCTGACCATGTTTTGGTGTCATTGTCGGGCAGGTGTCTAGTAGATGCCTTGATTTTGTTTTAGCATTCTTTTCTGCTTTCCTTTTACATGTTGTTTCAAAAATATTTTAAAAGTACAAAAAATATGATTTTCAGGTGTCGTAGGAGAAGGGATACTCAAGGAAATGTTTTACCTAAAACCCCCACATCACCACATAGTCACCCTTCACTCTTCTTCAATGGATTTGAGGTTGAACACACCATAGGTGAGCCTTTTGAAAATTTTGAAGAACCTATTGGAGAAGAAGAAGATCTTGTTTCACCTGAGGAACCTGAATCACCTATCTTAGCCATGGCTAAAACTGAAGCCCGAGGAGACTTTCCCATTAGAGAGGTAGATGGGGAAATTAAAATGAAAAACATTAGCCCCGCATACCTTCCATACTTTCATGGAATTACCTCTTAAGATACTAACACATTCATGTTTGAATTTTTTGTTTTCTATATAACCTATGACTATGCCTCAAATGATCAAAAACTAAAGTTATTTCCATATACCATTAACGATGCAGCCTTGCCCTGGTTCATGTGTCTACATGGGAACAAAATCACTACCTGGGCACAAATGCAAGAGATCTTCAACAAAAAATATAGGGACTATTGTAGGTCCAAGGAAACTAAATATGAGATATTCAGGATGACTCTAGGGCTTGAAGAATCACTAGAAGACTATGAAGAGAGGTTTCAGTTAAACTATAAGAGAGACAAATGTACTCTTCATCCTAGATCGCTTAAACTAGTACTTCTAAGAGGGATCATGGAGGAGGTGATAGAAACCCTGAATATGTTATTAGGGAGGAGCTGACTTATGAAACAATTAAATCTATCTTCAGGAACCATTCTAGGGCAGCTAGGAAGAAAGGCAGAGCTGGCCAAAGTACAACCAATACTCCTTCCTTTTCCACCTCCATCAAGCATGATATTGGAAATATGTTGGAGGACTTCAAAAGCGACATGCGGCACACCTTTTCCTTGAAAATGGACACAATACAGGTCAAAAGGAAGAAAGAGGAAGAAAAAAGGGCCTATATTTTCCATAATTGTAGCCAAAACACCCTAGAAATGAATTTCCATTAAATTTCATAGAGGTTTAATTAGCCTTTGACGAGAATCATGCCACAAACAAGTGTCCCTCCTTACCTGGACTTAAAGCTATATATCAAGGTGGGGAAGTAGCACCAGAGCAACTATGTTTCACCCACCAGAGAAGGCCTCAAGGCCCTGGGTCATATCAACAAGGTATGCAAGGTGCACCTTACTCTTAGTATCACAATAATATGAATGAACCCATGGAATATTGGTATGCCCCCACTCCTCCATCCTGGCCTACACATGCTGCTTGGCCTTATAACCCTCCATATCATCCTCAACCTTTGAACCAAACTTTTTAGCAGTATTTTCCTCAACAACCTCAGTGGAACAATCCATCCCAAAGGTGGAGGCCACAACATAATCAACCACCTACTCTAATGCCTCCACCCCAACCTCAACCTTAGCTTACTCATATTTCTCCACCTAAGTTTCCTCAGATACCTGCACAACCCGATCCGAACCTGAACAACAGACATGAACATCAGGTCTATAGTGAAGAGACATCCTATCCAACTTATGTTGTGGAGATACAGGAGATTAATCTCAGGTCAGGAAGAGTACTTCCAGACAACTACCCTCCATATCCACCTGTAGAGGTTGAGGAGGAAAATGAAGAAAGTAACACTCAGATCAAACAACCTCCTTTTCCTGAGCACTTGATCCATTCCAGTCAACACACCCTAGAGTAGATTGAACTTCTGGGAGAACTAAAAAATATGTGTGTAAAGATACCACTTATGCAGGCCATTATGGATGTCGCTACTTACAATAGGCTCATCAAGGAAAAGTGTTGACAAGGTGCATTGAGATGCATCTCTCCCCGAGCCCAGAAAAGTTTGAATTCCTGAAAAGAGAAGGAGTTGTATTGGGACACTCAATCTCCCAAGCAGGAATACAGCTGGACTCGAGAAAAATCACCATCATCAAAAGGGTATATGCTCCTCAAAAGTAGAGAGATGTCAGGAGTTTCTTGGATTTAGTTAGCTATTATATAAGACTCATCAAATATTTCAGCAAGATGGCTTCACCACTATTTTGTTTATTGGCCAAAGATTCTAAGTTTACTTGGTCCAATATTTGTTAAGAATATTTTGAGATTATTAAGGGAAGTTAACTATTTCCCCCATTCTCTAAGGTCCAAATTGGACTCTACCTTTCCACATCCACATAGATGCATCAAACAAATTTGTGGGGGCAACATTGGGGCAATTAGAATACAAGTTACCTTATGCAATCTATTTCATCAGTAAGAACTTTTCTAAGGCCGAACTCAATTATACTGTCATAGAGAAGGATATGTTAGCCATTTTCCATGATTTAAACAAATTTAGACATTATGTCAGTAGGTATCAGACCTTTGTACACATTGACCATGCAACCATCAAATATTTAATGATCAAACTAGATGTTAATGCTAGGATAATTAGATGGTTGCTACTATTACATCAGTTTGACCTAACCATTGTTGATAAACGTGGAAAGGAGAATGTTGTTGCAGATTTTTTATCCAAGTTAGCTCTATCTACAAATGAAGAAGGAATGGTGAATGACCAGCTGCCATATGAACATATTTTTTCTATCTCAAAACTCTCGCCATGGTTTGCTGACATAGCTAACTACTTGGTTGCTGGAAATTTCCCTCCTAATCTCTCATTCAAGGAGAAAAGTAAGATCATCAGAAAAAGTGCCCCTTTCACATGGATTGGGGGGAATATCTTCAAGCTAGGCCCTAACCAAATTCTCAGAAAATGTGTGAGAGAGGGAGAAGTTTTTCATATCCTCTATGCATGTCATGATATCCCTTCTGGAGGCCACTTTTCTGCAAAAATTTATGCCTTCAAAGTTTTTCAAGCATGATACTATTGGCCTACCCTTCACCAGGATTCAAAAATATACACTAGCATATGTGACCAATTCCAAAGGATGGGGAAACCTACACGAAGGGATGAGATGCCTTTGCACCCTTAGGTGGCTCTTGAGCCATTTGAAAAGTGGGCAATGGACTTCATTGGACCTATTGATCCACCATCTGGACAGAAAAAGTACATCATAGTCTGCACTGACTACCTGACAAAGTGGGATGAAATGAAAGTTGTGACGGTAGAAACTGAGGAGAAAGTAGAAAAATTTCTAAGAAAGAATGTGTTTTACAAATTTGGATACCCCAGAGAAGTAGTCACTGATCAGGGGGCACAATTCGCATCTCATCTCATTGAACCTATTTTGAGGAGGCACAAGATAAATAATAAGACTTCCACTTCCTACAACCCTCAAGAAAATGGCCAAGTGGAAGTGACCAACAGAGCCTTAGAGAATATCCTCACCAAGGTTGTGTGCAGCAGCAGAAAATATTGGGCAGAAATATTTGTAGAATCTACTTGGGCCTACAACACTACTTGGAAAACATCAAAAGGATTCACTCTTTATGACCCAGCCTATGGTAAGAAAACTCTTATTTCAATTGAATTTGAGTTCAACACCTTAAGGATGCCATCTGAGTTAGACCTAGATATCTCAAATTCCCAACAAGAGAGTTTGTTGCAATTAAATGGATTAGATGAGTTCAGGATGCAAGCACTCCTTCACACAACGGTAATTCAGCTGCAAATGAAGGTCTGACATGACAAGTACATTAAGGAAAAGACCTTTCAAGAAGGATATTAGGAGATGTTGTATGACTCAAGGTTTAAGGATTTCAAGGGAAAATTGATGAAAAGATGGTTGGGACCCTACAAAATGGACAAATGTTATGATAATGGTGTAGTTCAAATCATAACCATAGATGAGGAAGGAATTCCCCTACTTTTCAATGGTTACAAGCTTAAGGTTTACAAGAAGCCCCTATCTAGGGAAGAATTTATAAATTCCATAAATAGGGAGGTGTATGTCAATGGAAACTCCATAGTTTCCAATGCCTCCCCCTCCTAGAAAATAACATAAAATAAAAATAAATTTAAATAGGCATGGCTAAAAACCTCGCTAAAGCACCCTCATCCAACTGCAGGGTTGAAAACCTCCATGAGGCAATCCTGGAGCAAGAAAAAATAAAGAAAGAGAATAAATCAGAGAATAAAATATCCTTGGGTAAAAACCTCTCTAAGGTTCCCAAAGAATGCCTGTGGGTTGAAAACCTCTGTGGAGGTAGCGCACTTGCCTTCAAAAAAAAATGTACCTATTCACTTATGTGTTTTTTTGTTTTTCAGGTTATTGATTAAAGATGGTTTTTTGGCATCCAGAGGAGCAGTTTCTCTTCATTTTCTCTTCTCCTCTGCTTTCACACTCCATGAACCACTCCATCATACATCCCTTCATCCATTCCAGTCTTCAGATAGGAAAAATTTTCATTTTTCTTTCTAAACTATAATTTCTACATGCAAATCCAGTAGCTACAGGATTTCTATAGCATTACAGGAAACTCTTGTAAATGATACAGGAAACTCACTCATGGAGGAAGAAGATCTCTTGGGAATTTTTTAACTTCAAGGAGAGCATGATAATTCTTGTTTTTCCTATACCCACCATTCCAAAACCCTTATTTAACTCCATGCCCAAGGATTCACTCTCTAAACCCTATGTTGCAGCATTAGCAGCTAGATCATTGAAAAAATTTGCATGAGACCCCTTCACTTTCCTATCCTCCACTCCATTCATTCCATGAATCCCTCCATAGCCTCCATGAACCACATCCCTCCATTTTTGAGAAATTTGAAGTAAGAAGAGGCAAGAAATCGACTGTTACAGGCATCATAAATTTTCCTGTAGCAAATATGTGTGTGCCACAAAAAAGCCAAAAGATGAAGGAAAGATAATGAGGATGACTCCAGAAGACCACCAGCAGAATCCAAAAGGGAAAGAACATAAATCATGGCACTTGAAGACCTCCATGCAACACCCACAAAAGAAAACAAAAAACAAAAAAATATTAAGCTGCTCACTTGGAAAAGGCAAGCAGCTCACTAAGAAAAGACAAGCAGCTCACTCAAAAAAAGTTGCTCACTCAGAAAACAAATATGAAATTAAGATACATCAAAGAAAATACCAAGGTTGCCACCACTAGCTCAAGCTCCTTACACCAGCTTCTTCATCACCTCGCCAACACCAAGTAAGCTTAGGTATGGCCCTTCACCTCTTGCTATTCATCCATAATGACCAAAATGGTTGAATGTCGCGTTTTGGAAATTTAAAAGGAAAAAATGTGGCCAATTAACTTGTCCACCTTCGTAAAGTGAAACTGAAGGAAAAATGAAAGTGCATGCCACCTGGGAAAGTCAAATTAATTCAAGAGAGAGTGGATGGGTACAAAGAGAGTGATCACGAGGCTAAGCAATGATTAACTGAAGTGGTACCAACAGTCTTAAAGAGGAAAAATCGTGTTAAGCAGGAATCACCCAACGCTCCAAATTTAGTTAAAAATCCCATAGAGGTAATATTTGTCTCATTTTCACCATTTCGTTGAGAATTTTGAAGAGAAACAAGAGCAAGAGAGTAGTGGGAACCATCAGAAGAGCATCATCGAGGTTTGAGCTTGCATGCACCACCGTGCTACAGGAAACAAATTTTTGCTACAAGCAACTTCAGAATCATATCAGCAAGGGTTTAGAAGGCAATACAGAGCCACCTATGGGTGAATTTTCTTCCCAAAGCTAGCATCTCTCAAACCAAAAAAACAGAGGACAAAGGTAAGTGGTTTCCACCCTCCAACACTAAAATTTCTCCATGAAATTTCCACACAAAAAGTAAATTTGATAGTTAAAGGGTAAAATAATTTTTTTCTCGCATTTTTTTTCAAGACCTCCATATCCAAGACAAAACTCTGAAACCTCTCACCACCTTCATATCACATCCATTAAAATGGAAGGGGGATTCAACAGAAGGGTTCCCACTAACATTAAGATAATTAGGTAGCATCCTCAATTCATGGAAATCTTTCGAAATCACCAATGGCTAGGGTTCTTTGAGCCTTTGAAAGGTTTTGATGAAGAGATAGCTAGAGAATTTGCAGTGGCTCTACAGTCACATTCAGAAGAGAGAGCCACCATTATGGTTATAGGCCTAGCCATCACACTATCTCCTGAACTCATAATTAGAGTTAAAACTTTACTCTTAGGAGTCAAATGGGTTAGGGAAAGAATTCCTAGCATTGCAGCCAAGAAGAGTTTCTTTCTACCAAGAGAAGAGTACATTGAAGACAAAAATGGAGTGAGGAGAGAAAGCCTTCGATACCCCTGTGATGATGTAGCCTTCCATATCATGAAGCTTATTTCTTGTGAAGGCAGACTTAGTGTGGTCTATGGGTATCATTTTATATTTTTAAATTAACTTAGGTTTCAAGGAGAACTCCCACTTGAACAGAGATTAAGAATTCCTCACTTCCTCCTAAACTCCATAACTGACATGAGCCATAAAGGAAGGAAAAGAAAATATTAGTACTTGGCCCATCATGGCCTCATTAAACTAATTGTGAATGATGCTTTGAGAAGGTTGAACCTACCTGTATCCTAATATTCTTTCATAGAAATGGATAGGGAAGCCTTTATAGCTACCCAAACAGCGCAAACCTCTACTTCTATCTTTACTGTTTTACAGAAATCAAACCTACGGATAGATAGGTTTCCCTAAGTGTGATGGACACACTTAGAACAATAGATGAAAGACACTTGACATTTCCTTAAGATAAATAAATGAGAGAAGAACACCTACTTGTGATATTTTTCTATTCCTCATCTCCCTTTTGTCACTTATGTCATTCTCAATCGAACTGAACTCACTTGATTGGTACCTGTAATGGATAACTGAAAACAAAAAATGACATAACGGAATATGATCTATTCATCTTAATCAAATTGAATCGATTTCATTTGAAAATACACATATTAAATCATAAGCATATGTATTAAGAAAGGAAAAAATATCTTTATTATGAAGTAGAAGGAGAAGTTACAACCAGTCGGATCGATTCAATGTTAACTCGCTCCAGCTTTAGTCCTATCCTCATCACATCAGCAACATCACTCCAGTAGCATAAAATTACATGCTAACGATACCTCAAAGAGCTGTGATCTTACAAGCATAACTCTACTAATTCAAATTCTTTCTCTCTTGTGCATTATGACCAGTGCTCAATTTATAAGAAATGATGGTGGTTTAGCATTAATTTATCATTGAAAGGATTTTCCAGAAATGGATGAAGAGGTTTCCTTGTTCAATGGAATAGGAGGATAAGTGGTTTAATGGCTCCATGGTGTTCATATTCAAATTTATCAGATAGTGTGATAGTTGGAACAACTTCTAGAAGCCACTAGAAGATGGGAAGATTCCAGGAATCCTATGAACAATTCACTCCCAGTCGACCAACGCACTATCAAGTGGGCCTAGATGCTCTGTAACACTACTTTGTGTGGGAGTAGATGCTCTGAAAAGAACTTACTACAGTCTAGGGGTGCATTGATGGCTCAATGGAACACTTCAACTGGACTTCAAGAAGTGAAAATTTCATGGATGAAAAACAACAATGGGATGACTTGTTTAAGGCATGTAACAACTGATTTAGAGCATGACAGACCCTAATTTATACTGATCTAGGTTTTGGGAGTGATGCCCAAATTGACCTGTAACAACTGCCCCCTAAAGCATGAATTCAAAAATGATAATGTTGAATGATATGTTTTACGATGTGATGAGTAGGATATGAAGCGGACAGTGACCTGCATCAATTAGAATACATTACATCATGATATATTTTTCATCTTGGACATGAATTGTTGAGGGAAGCATATCCATACTCAGCACATAAACTATCATAACATTAGAAAGTCGTCTAGAAATATAGAACCATGATAGGTTGACCATCTGTGTAAATACCATCATATGGATGATGTGGTACTACTCTTGAAATCGCAGCCTGGATGGATGAAACTAGATCTGTGGTCTTCTATCTCATTCACTCAATTGTTTAAGTACGAGTCTAACCATGTGAATTTGTGATCTAAATATGAACATGGGAAGACACCGTCTGATTACCATCCAATGATGTAAGCCATTAACAGATGCGAGAGAAACCATCAATGATGATAATGCGTCTCAAGGTACTATAGTACAGTCGTCATGGTGTGAATGGATGATTTGATGTCAAACACCATAAAACATCTTTCAGTCGAAGAACGTCTTTCCGTCGAAGGCCATGATGTCAACCTGTCGCTGGAAGCGAGAAACTTGTTATTGATGTATGCAAGCTCCAAGGTATTAAAAGGTTTTTTCTAAGTCAACTTCCTGGATGATAAGTTTATGTCGACAAGAAGCGACTCGTCGCAGGAGGGCCTTGATGTATCCCCATTAACAACACGAAACAAGAGTAATGATTTTGGAGACAATTTAATTGATGAAGTAGTGTTCATGGATGGCGGTCATGAATTTAGGTTTATGATTATTGCAAAGGATAAGGAATTATTGAGTGACTTCTCTTGAACATATCAGCGACACTTAATGAGTTGGTAGCATTGACCCTGTTATCACTCTAGTAAATTCTTAAGTTGTGGGATTTTGGATTTAAGTCAAAGAACTCTATAGGTAACCACAAACCTAATTCAAACTCTAGGATCTAGCCTTCCTAGGGTTCAGAGAGGGCTCTATCTTTAAGATTTATCTTTGTTTGATTTAAAATTGTTAGGCTAGTTATGAATGGGTAGTTTTAGTTTTGATTGATTGTTTTGGTGGGAAAAAATCACTGGAAGGGGTGAATAGAGGGAAATTTACTTGTCCATTTGGCTATGGAGTCTAAATCAAGCTAGCAAAACTAGGATCAGTGCCTAAAAGGTCAAATGTCTTCAGGGCAAGATAGATAACCCTTGGAGATTATGGGAAATTGTTTTTTGAGGTGGTATGATCAGGATAAAGGGCACTTAAGGATCCTTTGATCCAAAAAAGGGAAGTAGTAGATAGAGGTCAAACGGGAGAGAGAGAAATTAATAATTCTCAACACTAGAAATCAGAAGAAAACAAAGAAATGGTAACTAGTTAAAAATAGGGTGCCATTAACATGTCCTGTAGTAATACTCCTAGTTGAACATTCAGATTTAGAATTAAAACACAGATATATGCATGTAACAAAGCAATATTACAAATGACAAGTTTAGAGAGTACTTCACTCCAGATTGCTTATCGCAGGGATCCTGAAGTATGATGCCAAATAGGTGATCCAGTCTACTACTCAAAGTCGAAACACACAGCCTTCAAGTCAACAATATGTCTATAATAATCTTCAGCAATTTTATTCCACCCTTAATACTTCTGAAGTTGAAGTATTTATACAAAATGTATTACAAATATCCTAGAAGAATTCTAGTAATTAACTTAGGAAAAATAAAATATCATTACATAATAAAAGGGACAGCTTCTTAACAAATCAGCAAGCTATCCTCTTTTATCCAAAATAAATAAAACTGTTTTGATGACAAGGAGCTATTGGCTGCCTATGTGTCCTTCTTGTTGGCTGCTAGATATTATCTTGCAATCTACTTGCCTTCGCTGATACTCTTTCCTGCTGATACTCTTTAACTTTATACTCTTTGACACTTATACTCTTTGACCATCATTTTTACTGTCTTACTGCTGTAAAATATATCTTTTAGCAGTAAAAATAAGCAAACTATTTTTTCTTTTCTTTTGCTTTGCTTTTGACTGTCTTGAGGAAAACTGTTTTACTGTTTTTATCTTCAATTTTTACATCAAGTCTGTGAAAGTCTACCACTCTTTTGCTTTAGGAATTTGCACATTCTTAAACTTCCTAAAATTCTCATCAGCCTCAGTATATCTTGAAAAAGTAGGCTTGATGACAAAGAGATGCTTAATTTCATGCTGTAAGAAGAATAAATCCTCAAAATACTGAAGTAAAACTTTCCCTGTAGGAGTGCCTTGTGCTGGTGGCTTGTTTACTTGCTATTTAGCAAACTCCCTGATATTTTTGTCATATTCCTTCTGTGGCATAAGCTTTTCATTGAAAACATGTGTATCAGGTAAGCCTCTCTACCTAGGATTCATATACTTTACCATAAATCTAGTTATGGCAAGGTTCATGGCTTCACACTTTTCTTCAAGATTCTTCATCAAGTTATTTTTAGTGACAACCTTCCAAATCTGTAGGATTGTCTCTGTCTTGTCTAATACTTGAAGTTCCTCAAGTTATTCTCTGTTCTTGCTATTGAGAAATTTTATGAGCTTTAATGCCTGTTCAAGTTTATCAGTCAATTCATCCTTAGTCTTTTGTATCTCTGCTTGAGCTTCCAATAAAAAACCTTTCTGCTCAAATATTACTTGAATTAAAGGCCATTGATTATGAATGGCTTCAATGATGTTGGTCCAGAGATGATTTTTGATGTAGGAGATTTGCTCTGTGAAAGTCAATTCCTTTTGTAGATTTTTGAGCTGATCCTCTAATCTGATAGCTTTTTGTTCATGAGTTTTGGCATTATTCTAAGTTGTTTTATTTGCACTCTCAAGATTTTCAATCATCTTGTTTAATCTATTTATTTCATTTGTCTTCAAGGACATCTCTTCCATTGCTTTTACTATTTGGCTGGCTTCATTTGTATGTTGTACATATGTGGTAGAAGATTCTGTAGCTGAAATGGTGGCAGAAGTCACTAGCACTGCAGTTGCCAGTGAGCCCTTTGGTGCTAACTTTTCTACTAAAGTAGAAGACACTGTTGTAGTAATCACTGGGATGACTGTAGGAATTGTAGGAATTTTTGGCTCTTTTATAGTCTCTCTTTCTTGGACCAGCTTGTCCATTTGTGTTTCCATCTCCTTAATTTGAGCTGTCGATTGAAGTATTAGTTTCATCATTTCCTCTTTTTCACGTTGATCATGGAGGAATTTTTTTTTTTGTGGATGCTCACTTTGAGGAAGTTTGAGTTGTTTCCTCAACGCTGTTATATCTTCATTTTTTTTCTTAATCAATAATTTTGCTGCTTTGATGTTTGAAGGATCATATCCCACTTGTAATAGTAGTTCCTCTAAGACTTTGATCCTTAGGTCCTTGGCATATAGTGAGGCTTTGTCCATATTCATCTGATCTTGCATGTTGAGGATGGTATTTTGGAGTTTATTAGAACTCATTGCTTTAGTTGCCACTGTAGAATATAAAATTTCAAAGCTCTGCCTATGGAACTCAATCTGGTCCAACTCATGGATTTTTTCTGTGTCTACCTCAAGATCAACCTTTTTATAGTCTGATAATGTTTTTGTTAATGAGGTAGTAGGCTATATAAATGACATCATCATTTTATTGCTTAAATACTCAAATGCTTATAATAATCTATTCTGATTTCCAGGCTTCTGTTTCAAGAATTGAGAGTATATTTCTGTCTTTATTTCTTCATTTTTCTGCTTAATTTTCTTGTACTTCTCTTTGATGTCCAAGTCCTTTTCCTCAGCTGGCTGTGAGGAAGAGGCTTCCATGTTGTGTTGTTTCTCAATAATCTGTGTGTTATCCTGATTTACTAGTTTTCCCTTTTGAATTTCTACAAGTGTTTCATTGATTATGGTTGTTTCTATATCATCATTGGTCACTGGAGCATCTATCTCATCAATATTGATTGTTACTTTCTCCTTATCAACTGAACTGAGCTTGGGCCTTTTGTTATAGATTATTTTAAATTTAGTCTCAATTGTTGTCTCTGCTGTGTAAGATCCTTCTTCCCCTACTCTTTTACTTGATGTTTCTGGCTGCTTGGAAACTTCCAATGCTTTTGATGTATCTTTTTGGCTTGTTTCCTCTGTCAAGGTGTTTTCAATCCATTCAACTTTATTGGAAAATTTTTCTATTTCAGGCTTTGACTCATGGATAAAGGGTGTTAATTTACATTTCACCCTTAGTTTGATTAATATCCCTTGTGGATCATAATTACATGGAAAACTCTCTTCAAATATGAATTCTGATAGCTTCTTTGTCACTTCCTTTTCAGCGTCTCTATGGTTGCAGATAAATAAACCAATTTGATTTTTTAACTTAAATTGGGTCTTCTTCTTGGCTACCATAAAGTTAATTGAATCTCAATTGAGAATCTGTATAAGATATTCTAATGAAAAATTTCTCATACACACATGCTTGGGAAACTTGTAGGGTAACAAGTTTGACCCAATAATCCTTAATTCAGTGTGTTTTTCATAGAGGTACCAATCTCCAACCTTGTTCTTCTCTGAAAGCTATAAAATTATTTTCATTTCTTCACTGATCCTTGGCTGGTCTGATTTATTCAATATGGTCATTGTTGGATGGAAAAATAGCTCTGAAAACTCTGAATAGGTGAAATCATTATTCTTTTCTCAGCAATTAAGTCCAAAAAATAATTGATAGAGGTTTTCCCTCTATATCCATTTTTTTCAAAGTGACTGGAAATTTTTCTGGTCAAAAGAATAGGAACAAATGAAAAAGATAAGAAGTATATCTAAATACTCCTTCTGTGGGTAATTTAGTAAACTGGTAGTGGATGGTATCTGCTATGAAACTAGCATAGTAAAAAATGACTGATGGAGGTTGACCAGGAGACATGGTGGATAAGAAACCAAGAATAGATTCATCAGTATGCTCATTTGTAAAATATCCAAGGATGAAAGAGAGCATAGAGATAATATGTCTAGAACCTTTAGAAAATTTAGCTATGGAGTATGGAGGATTTATTTTTGGAATATCAACATGAGAAGGCATAAAATTCTGAAAGATCATGAACCTTTTAGGGAAATCTAGGCCAAGGTATAGCTGAGTTAAGGCCTCTATAGATAAGGGAACTGCTTGGTGATCAGGCTGCAATTGTAGCATTTGATTAATAGACTGGGCTGTAATAGTGAAAAGTATTTCTTTATCAATATTTACTATAGCCCTTTGATCTGGTTCATAATATTTTTGACACAGTCTTATGACTTCTTGACCTGGGTGGGTTAAGGGAACTATATACTTGGGTAAATGTGTTTCCCAAATAGGAATTTCATCTTTGTCTAGATACTTTTCATAACACCATTTTTGTATATCTAACAAATTGAATTCAATAGCAGGATCAACAATTTTATAATCAATATCCGTTAAAGGAAGGATTTCAACAACAACCACAGGTGATTGAAGGGGGTTTACTGATATAGTAGATTTGGTGGTGATGACTGGAGTAGACTTAGCGGCTTTGGATCCCTCAGGTTTGGGTGCTTTGGATCCTTTAGGTTTGCTGATACTATGTTTTTTAGGCATTTTTTGGTTAATTTTGCAAGATTAAACAGATTGCAAGAGTAATTTTCTTTTAATAGAGGGAAAACTGGGAAAATTTAGGCTAAGGATAGTCTCTTTTAGGTTTTATACTCAATCAATTTTATCTGAGGGTGTAACAACTGGTATAAAACAAAAAACAGGGGTTTTCTGAGTTTTTTAGGCTGAGAAAATAGGAATTTAGGGTATTTCAGAGGTTTTTTGGCCTTCCAAATATTTGAAATTGATCTTTAAATTGTAATAATTGAGGAAAATTGCTTGAAAGGTGCGTAGAGGATAAATGGGGTTTTGGAAAATGTTGCCAGGGTTTGGCCTATTTTTTGTGTTTTTAGGTTGTTCAATTTGATTGATTTTCTTTAAAAAAAAAAAAGGATTGGTTCTCTTCAAGATAGTTTAAACTCAATTTGCAGATTTGATTTCTTCGGAAAATACCTTTTTATGCAGGTATTTGGCTCTAAAAGGGTTCTGATGTTTTCCGTTGAAGTTGAAGACTTCAACAACTTTATGGGGTGGTGAATAGCTCCTCAATTAGTCTTCAATGGTAAATTTTGATGAAATTCAGAGGTTCTGGGCATAAAAGGGCAAGCAGGGGCTTAAAAATTGTTTAGACAGTCGGGAGCGGCTACTCAGAGGTTTAAAATGCACAAATAATGAAAAATGTATGTTCCCAAAAGTTTTAACCATATATCTTCTAGTCATATTAACTAACATTTAATGTAGGTGGCATCATGGTGGGAGGTGGTTTCAGGATTTAAAAGAAAACTGGACAGTGGTTATCATACAACATTTGGGCGGTAAGTTGATTTGCACCAATCGCACGTGATCCAGTAGTAAAGTGACACGTCGATGAGAGAGAAATGGGAAAATTGCCCATTTCGCGTCCATTTTGAATTTGGTCAATTAATCACTTTTTGTATGCGATATTGTGTATTGGCCATCAAATTTGGAGATCGTATGCGAAGGGTCAGGATTAAAAGGGAAGTTGCGACTTAATGAAATGGTGGGACCGAGCTTCATATGCGCACGGATGGTCAATTTTTAATTATATAAGGTGAACGACTCACATACTATGGTGGGGATAGGCATATGGGCAAGGGTTATTTTTTAAAACATTTAATATAAGGTTTTAAACTTATATATAATATTTTAACAGATATGGATGCGAGGCGGGGTTAAGGTTTTATTAAAAATAAACCTTAGCTTATCTTAACAAAACTTTGGGTTAAAATGTATTTGTCTTTTCAAAACATTGGCTGAATGTTTTAATAAAACACAAAGAAGCGCGATATTATTTTTATTTATATAGTAATTAAACCTTTTTGAATGGTTTAACGACCATAGGGGCGAGATATTTATTTAGTGATAGTTTTAGACCAAAGGGAATTTGATTGGGGTTTTTATTTAGCACATGGGTAATAACTTTGGTCAAAAAACTTTATAATAGTTGGTTTTTGGGGTATTTAGATATAGGGAATTAAATAAGTAGGATAAGGTAATTATTTAGGGATTTAATAAAATAGGTTAAAATTTAATATGAAAGGGAAATGGAATATAACACAAAATACATAAAATCACTAAGTAAAGTGTAAGAGTAAATCATAGCTTATCTTCTTATCATTTCACCAATACTTAGGATAAATGTATTTTCGAGGATTTTATGCATGTTTCTGAAGGGATGAAGTTAATTACATGGGGTTTTATGCTTCACTAAGTAAGAATGAGTCTTTACTTATGAAAAATAGTTATAATGTATGAATGAGGGATGAATAATGATAAATGATGATTTTTAAAATAAGAACTCAACATTTTCAACTAACCAACCATCAAGCCTTGGGTCCGGTCCCAACAAAAGTCAGAGAAATTCTCTGAGCTTGTTTGATTAATAGCTTAGAATACTAAATACTTATAGGGGAGGGGAAATTAGTGATTTTTCCCGATGATCAATATTACATGCTTTCTCCACTTCATTCTACCTACTCAACCTTATTCTAACACATTTTTTTTCTTCATTTGGCAGGTGCACTTAGACTTGCAACCTTGAAACATTTATTCTTTTAAATCATAAACTATCTAAATCTACTTTATTTCATCTGAGGGCTCAGATTAAACTATTGAGCTCCTCATTATTCTCTACCTATCTACTAATTTGTGAGGATTAAACTGTCTGACAAACCTTTATTCACTATCTAAAACTTGAAATTGAAAACATGACAAGTTAAGTTTAAACAGTTTAACTCATCATGGATTATGGCATTTAATGACACTCTGCACATAACATTATTCTTGCAGTAAAAGTAAAAAGAAGTGGCATTTGGACTTGCTCACTTTCAGGTCCTATTTTTATCTCTTTTTTCTTTTGGGGTTTATTTTTTTCTAAGTCCTTTGCTCTTTTTTTTAGGAATTTTTACCCTCTTTATTTTTTATTTTTTATTATTTTTTCATTTTATTATTTTTCAAAATATGGGAAAACAACTTGCAAAAAGCAAGGTATGTACATATTTACAAGACTATCAAAGTCAATTCAAAATTTTATGAACCCTATTATTATTATAAGACCCTAACAGACCCAAAACCAAAGTGGTGGATGGTGTGATAGACCATAGGTATGATAGAATATCAAGCAGATAAACAAACCCAAAAGTCATAGAGATGAAGTGCATGAGTGTCATGTTCAAGAGAGACTTGCTACCATAAAGTGATTTATCCCTTTCCAATTTTCCCCAGTCATTGCTAACCAGTACCTATATATTTTTTAACAAGCTTGAGGAGGATAACATATGTTGGATGTATAATTCCACCCTTCAGGTGAATCCATCGCTATGTGATATTTTAACGAGTCTAGCAAATGTGAAACTCGATCTTTTCATGATGGAAAAGTCCGTCGCTATTTTATGTTTTAATGAGTTTAATGACAGTGAAAACTCGGTCCTTTTTCATGTTTAGAGAGTTTTAAAAAGGGACGAAAAGAAAACTCCACAAGTTATTTTTCGTAAAATTTTCCCTCATATCTGAAAAATCATAAAATAATACCTAAGATAACCTCCTAGCCATGTTCGACTAGGGTTTTCCTTTTTCATAAAAAATCTATCTCAATTCGAAAAAGGGTTAAACTTACATTGAGTAGATGTTGTTTCAATTCGTTTCACAAGCTCGAAAGGACAAGTGCTCAAATTTTTTTTCATGTTTTGGGAGTCTGAAAAGAGCTGAAAGAGAAATATAGAGGGGTTCCTTTTTCAATGCTTAACAGAGCTCAAAAAAGAGATAAAAGTGTGCTCTATGGTGAAAATTCATTTTAAGATCATGCACGTTGAATTCACTATATCAGTTGTAAATCTGCTCAAATAACCACCAAACGGATTAAAAAACCTGTTTAAATAGTAAAAATGGGTAAAAACTATAGTCAATTCATCAAATATGCATAAAATAATAAAAAAGAATATTAAAATAACAATTTACCAAGTCATTTTTACCATTTCACATTTACCATTTAGGTTTTAGTGCTCTAAGCCAGTTTTTCCCTTGAACTTCAGCAGCTGATTGTAGCAGATTTTGTGGACCATTTCTCGTGTCATTCAAACCAAGTAGGAGATCTAACCTTTCTCTTTATATTGGTTGCATTATTATTTAGTTTCATGAAAAAAAATTAGTGTTCTGGGCCTCCTAGGGTAAATATATAATGCCTTAGGACCAACGCACCCTTGTATGTCGAAAAGTGTGTCGGAGAGGAGCTCGAATGAGGCTCAGGTGCTCTGCAATGCTCTGTCTAAGGAACCAGGGTGCGTTGGGTGAAATTCAGAAATTTTCATTTTTTTTTATGCCCAAAATTTCTCCAGTTTTTTGCATGGAATGGATCCTAACTAAGATTATGGTTTGATTTGAGGCTATGATTAGATCAGAATGTTGATTGCATGGTGAGAAAGAGAACATGAGGAACACGATATAGTTGCCCTAAATAATCCTAGCACTGTGAGAGCCCTTAGAGACTGTGGGTTACTCAAGTACTTTATATTGTCAGGGATGAGGCAACATCTGGAACTATTGTAGTTCTTGATTCACTCATGGGATCCGAAACTACAAGCATTTCACATTGGGGACAAAAGGCTCCCAATATTATTTGATGACATTTACTTTCTGAAAGGTTTGTCGAGTCGTGATGCCCCCATTTCCCTTGTGGGTTTTGTCCATGGAGGTGAGACAGTCAAGGACTACATTCGACAGTTTTGTCAGCTAGGTATAGAGCCTAGGAAATATGGAAAGATAAACATCATAGATGTACGTGATATTCCTTTGCGAACACTCCTATTCACTATTGAAAAGTTAGTTGGCAGCGTGACACTTCATGTTGTGAATAGATTATACATGTAGTATGCACTTGAGCGTCTCGAGCCGACCATGTTCAACTGGGCTGAAGTAGTAATCCTTCAAATGAATGAATAAATAAACAAAGTTAAAAGTTTCAATATGAATAATTTCAGCTATGGATTGATCTTGATCACTTTCATTTTAGAGCGAGTTCCATTGATGCAGCCACAACATGTGACACTAGGTTTGGCTGGTCCTAGGGATCCACAGATGCAACGATGGGTAGAGCTGATGGCTAGACATGGTGTTCACTCATCGATATAATTATCCACTACATTATTTACTTTGCTCCGACGACAACATATCGTCATAGAGGTGCATCCATATGCAGGGATGGATTTCCGTGGAGACCCATATTTGATTTTACCAGCCGACACTCAATAGGGTGCTATAGGTAAAATGTTTTGACCATGTTTTTTTTCATTTTTTGGGTCTTTTACATATATATATATTTTTTTTATGTTTCAAAGAATATACTAAAAATGTTTAATATATGCATATGTGGGTATTGTTCGACCAGTGGGTTGTGCACAGCAGGCGGGCGAACCAGTAGAGAGGATTGTTGAGAGAGAAGTCCTTCGGGATTTGGATTTGGTCGAGACTCTAGCTAAGTTACAATAGCATGTAGAGGGTCTAACTCTCAGGATAACAGATGTCAGGATCGAGGAGCTACCAATGAGGCCACAACGCCATACTATTGGTGTGCCTAGCGGATGGATGAGGCTATTGCACATGATAGCCCAAGCATTGAACTGCTATCCTGAGCACCACTAGATCTACTTAGAATATGCTATGTCTGTATACATTTTGAGGTCACATGGAAAACGTTTTTTGGAAACAATTTTTTATGAAAAACTCGATTATATATCTATTTTACTTTCATTGTTTTCCTATGGTTATGTACAATCCTATTAAATTTTGTGATGCGAATTGAAAATGTATTTTTAGATATGTTTCAAATGTCTATTTAACACATAATTTTCTAAAGAATAAGTTAAAGTGTTAAAGTTATTGTAAATTTGTTGATATTGGATGTAATAAAAATGTCTTTCCAAAAGATGAACTCTAAGGAACATGAAATGAATAGTTGTATTTTAAACAGTATAAACACTAGTAATTTGTAGTACGACAAGTTATGAGTCCAACCTGATGATGATGCGATGAATGCCAAGTGAAATGGCATCAGAGAGGAGTTTTATCAATGTGTTATACTCAACTATATTGTTTGTGGATAGACCGATAAAAATCCTATGGAAACTCACTAACTAGCCACTTGGAACAAAGATAGCCCATGTTGCAGAGGATAGATTATGCGTACTACAACTAGCACCATCGGCATAACCAACAAATGGTTCCGAAAATTCTGACATATAAAAATAAATGAAAAGCAGATCACTAATGACATGTTAAACTCTTGAAATACACACTGTGACACACATGCAATCAAAGCATATATATAGTATCATACATTTTTTACTACACAAAATAAAGCATAGTAACATTTAAGATATAGCCCATTCTAGGGCTGCGACAATGGAATCCCATCATAATATACCAACTCAAAGGAGCCCTTAGCCAAAATATTCTTGAAAATATAGGGTCCATTCCATAATGTTTTGAATTTTCCTGTTCCTATCTTATTAGCCTCCTAATCATAAAGCAATACTAGGTCTCCTTCCGAGAAGGTGCCAGACTTGACATTGCGGTCATATTGTGCCTTGATTTATCTATTATGTGCTTCATTGGCCAATGTAGTTTCACGACGCATTTCATCTAGATGGATGAGATCTAAAAGACATGATTTTTTGTTAGAAGTATCAGGTAATAGGTCAATTATGAGTTTCAATGATGGAATTTCACACTGAATCAGTAAGATAGCTTCCAGACTATAAACCAGCTGAAAGGGGGTAAATCTGGTTGTGTTTCTTACCGAGGTTAGCTAAGCCCACAAAGCTAAGTGCATGATTCAATGCTAGTTTTAGTTATGAACCCCAATCATGCATTGAAGCATATGCTTAAGAATTTTGTTGATGGATTCAACTTGTCCATTAGCTTGCGGATAATAAGGGGTAGAACTATCATGCGACAGTCCTAAATTTGTAGTCAACTTAGTCATCATGTAATTGTGAAATTTTTTTCCATGATCTATGACTATGGATTTCAGTACACCAAATCGTGTAACCACATGGTTAAAGAAAAATAATGCAGTTGTTTTGCCTATGTTGTTAAATGTAGGCATTGCCTTGTCCCACTTGGTAAAATAGTCGACGGCGACAATAATATACCCATGCCCCCCGACCGAGCGAGGGTTACATGTCATGAAGTCAATGCCCCATTTGGAAAATGGTCCCACGACAATGACAGGATTCGTTGGTGTTGGAGGCATGTGGGTTTTACGATCATATATCTGGCAACCATGACAAATTTTGACCGTGATAATGCAGTCGCGAAATATGGTAGGAAAAAACTAACCATCGCAGAGAATCTTCTGTGTGGTAGAAAAACCAGACAAATTTCCACCATAGGCACTAGCGTGACAATCATTTAAAAATTTCTCGACCTCCTCATGAGTGAGGCACCTACGTAATATCGTATCTACACCACGACGATAAAGTGTATCGCCAATGATTAGATAATATTTGGCTTGGTATCAAATACGTAGGGGTAAGATAGTTTAGGTTTGGAGATAGATGAAGAAATATCCATACCACGGGTCAGATGATGCGATCAGAAACAAAGACTCATCCGGAACGGATGGTTTCATTGTAGACTCGGTGCTACTCAAGGGAAGGTCAAACATAAGCTTAGTGAATAAGAAAGACTTATTTAACTTGAATTTGATGAGTTCCCAGTAAAATCCTTACAAAATGACGATCCATTTTGAGTATTGGACCCCAAAAATTGATGTGAAATAATGTATGTCATAGGGTTGCAATCTGAAATGACAATGGTCTTCCAGAACATGATATATTGGAGAACTATTTGTACACCTTGAATGGTTGCCAAAGCGATATTTTCAACATAAGTGTACTTAACTTCCATATCATTGAGACTGTGAATAAAATAATATATCATATGTTCAATCCCATCTTCTTGTTGGGAAAAAACCATGGTGATGGTTGTATCTGCAGCAGCGAGATATAGGAAATAATCACTCTAATAATTTGTGGTATACATTAAAGATGCTCGAATCAGGGTATCTTTAAGAACACCAAAGGAAGCTTGCACAACCTCATCCCAATGGAAGGGAGTCCCCTTTTTCAAGAGTCGAGTAAATCCTTTATCCATTTTGACTTAGTTGGGAATGAATCTCCTTAGATTTTTAGCCTTCCCTTGGAGTCTCTGTAACTAAAGTCACAATGGAAGGCACACACAAATCGAGAATGGACTGGACCTTCAATGGATCAAGTTGAATTTCGTCTTTCGACACAAAGAAACCAAGAAAATGACCAAAACCAACATAGAGCACACATTTGTGTGGATTGAGGCATATTTTGTAGTGACAGCATCGTAAGAATATCACTCTCAAATGTAGCGGCTGGTTAGCCCATTTCCGTGAACAGGCAGGTAAGTCATCCAGATATAGTTGAACAATGGGCTTGATGTCATGGAAAGCATAATTAATTTCCCTATGGAATGTTTCCCCAACGTTCTTTAAACAAAAAGGGAGCTTTAAATACGCGAATGTGCCCCAAGGACAGATAAAAGTTGTTTTATATTGGTCCTTGGGGCGAATATTAATATGATTGTAACCGGAAAATCCATCCATGAAGGAAAATATTTCACATCTGCCACATTCATCAATGATTTGGTTGATAAAGGGAGTGTATAGTTGTATTTTGGACAAGCATTATTTACATCCTGATAATCAATGCACAATATAATTGTCCACTCAGTTCTTCATGACATGAACAATGTTGGAAACATAATCGGTAAGCGGAACAAGGTAAACAAAACCACCACGCAAAAGTTTTTTAACATCTGATTTAATGGAAATAACTTTCTTAGGATAAACAGGACAGATGTGTTGTCATACCAGTTTGACATTAGGGTACATTTTAAACTTGTGTTCAAGAATCTTGGAATCGATGTCTGGAATTTCCTCATATGACCAAGATAATACATCTCAAAATTTATGGAAAAGAGAGTGGTAAGTGTCAAGTTTAGATACAAAACAAGATGTGCTGACATGAATGTTTTCTACAACACTAGGTTTGGTTGAAATATCGATAGAAATCGTTTCTTCAATATTTGATGGGTTTCGCTCAGAATCAACAGTGTGGATAGGAATGGAATTCGTCAACAAATCAACAACTATAGGGTGATATATTTTAGTTTGACTATCTTCATTGTAATCGGGAAGATATAATCGGTGATGAGAATATTCCCATGGTTCTTATTCTAGCATCATGAATTCCATAATGATCTCATCAGTCGATAATACACGTGAAAAAGGATCAAAAGAAGTACCATAATCCAAAGAATGATTGACCCAAACAGTCAGCGACAAAGGCTCAGGATTGGCCACATAAGCCAAACAGATTGATTATTATGCAAGCTTGATTGGACTTAGCAGCATGTTTTCACCCAGCCTATCTATTTTAGAATCATTGGGAATCTTCCTTAAGTCAGATGAAGTGGAAGATATGATATTGTAGGTCTCTATTTTCACGATTTCCATCGATGTCACAGACGATGGTAACGAAAATATGCCCATTAGAGAAGAATCCTTAAAGAGTCATACACCAATGTTTTGAAGAGATGGCGGGGATCCATGAACAAATAGAATTCTTCCAATTGCCTGGGAAACAATGGCAAAGAAGGAGAGTTGATCGATGGCTGTGATGCATCCCTTATGGGGCAAGATGACCATACGAAGTAAGTAGATACTGCCATAGCCATAGCGTAAATCCATGGTCTTTAAAGTAAAATATTGTAGTCAGGGGGTCCGTCAATGACCTCAAATTTGATAGTAACTTTTTTTCCCCTAGTTCAACTTGAAGGTTACTAATAATTCCACAAGGCCTACATGTACGACCGTCAAAAGTTTTTAACATCGTAGGTGATTGTGATAAAGTCAGCGAGCCAAGTGACTTCCAGAAACTCATAGACATGATACAAGTAGATGCGCCTTCATCAATAATAGTCCGATGAATGAGGAGATTCGGGACATGTACTTGAATAAAAAATGCTAATTGTGCTGTAAATTGTGGCACATAGCCCGCATGGTTAAAGACTACAATATTAGAATCTTTCAGATCGATTCCACCCATCGCTGACAACAAATCCTACTTTTGGGAGGGACAAATCTGAATAACCTCAAGCGTCAACATAGTAGAAGGTGACTAAGCCAGACCTTTGACTATTTTATAATTTTGACTTGCACGAGTTCGAGGGTTGAAAGTCAACTTATGAATGACTCCCTTCGATGGCTTTATTGTTAACTCAGGAATAATAGGAGGCAGATTTGAATGAGACGAAGTCAAAGTCGAAGTATTAGGTTGATCTATAGCATTACCATTTGAAAAATAAAGAGGATTACTATAATATTTACTTTGAGTATACACGAAAACATCAGTTTTGGGCTTAGTGGCGGATAGCATAAGCACTTGTGAGCTAGAAGCGGGATCCGTAGCAACCATATGTGTTTCCGGGTTCAGAAAAGGATTTGTCAACATTGCAGATGTGGCAGAATTCTTAAGAATATTTGAGACTTCTGAGCGATGAGGACAATCTCGCGTAAAATTCTCCTCATTACATATCAAACAAGGGTAACGAAGTTTCCTAAAATAACTAGATGTATCAGATGACTTTTCCAACGGGGGTGAATTGTGTTACTTCTTATCTTTCCCTTTCTTCTTACTGTTGGGAAAAATACTGAGAGGGGGGGGGGGGGCTAAATCAATATTTATAACTCATTGTAAACATTTTATTTTTCTTTACTGATTTCTATACGCGACTTTAATGAACCCAACTAGCATATACACATGAATATCTTTAAGAAAATTTTCATATGTCCAGAGATCTTATTATGAAGATAATTATTTACTTAGATCAGTGCATCATTCATTAATCAGATGTTTAGAAAGCAGTAAGCATGTGCAGTAAGAATAGAATAAGTCATCACAAATAAGCAACACACATGAACACCAGGATTTAAGGTGGAAACCCAAGTCATGAGAAAACCACCACTATTGTCGTCTATGTCTTCAATATTTATTATAAAGAAAAATGCTTACAATATTGTATTGGCGTAGAGTCATACCAGTACACAGGCACCCACCTGCAGAAGGCTGCAACCTTCTCTCATTCTCTAGCTTCTACTGGAAGGGAGCTCCAACCCCATGATCTCATTTACCAGCCACTACTGGAAGGGAGCTATGACCCCCCTGCTTCTTGTTTACCAGCCACTCCTGGAAGAGAGCTACTACCCCCTGATATTGTTTACCAACAACCACTGGAAGGGATCTATGACCCCCCTCACTTAAGGCTTCGACCCTCAGCACCACTGTGGACCAATTTTCATCAATTTTCACACTAGATCCAACAACTTCAAAAAAAATCAACATAAAGATCATCAATAATAAACTTAACCCAAACTTCAATAAGAACAGTGAGATCACGATAACCAGAACACAATAATAAACCCAGATTTCAGAAACAGTATGAAAAATCAATCTTAGCCCTGATCATTCATTATCTTAAAATACATAAGCTACTTCACTTTACTGATCCCACATGTATATGCACTTTCCTTCACACCAACCTGCGTATAGATCTGAGAATAATGAATTTACAAAATATGATCAGTCTCAGAACTAGATCTAAGGCTTTCAGTTAGATATCTTTTCAGTATTGTATAACCCTTAATAATTCAGTCATCATTAAACATATTTACTCACCCATTGATCAAATTTGTACATATTCAACTTAACAACATATACGGTATTCAAAAAACCCATATCCACATGAAGACTTCATTGACTGAAAGCAAAAACACAGTAGTAATAAATAGATAACATATCGAGTAAGCTTTAGAAAACCCTAACTTCCATACACACTTTGGCTGAGACAAAGCTACGTGTACACGTGCTTTCACTGTGACGAACTAGCATATAGATCTTAAAATGTTATTACTGCAAAAAGATGCAGATCTATAAACTTACCCAGATTTTTTTACTTCACTTCAGCAAACATGTGCCAGGTCACAGATCCAAACATCTCATCATTAGATCATGAAACTACATAGTCATTTCAGGTCTAGAGATCCTGATCCATCATTGTATCCAAGGGTGCATCATAGGTTCAGATCTACCAGTAAAACAGAGTTCATCCCATGCAGATATACTTCAGAGTTGAGTATTTAGTAAAAAACCTTACACATGCACACCCTTGCACTATGATCTTCTTCACCTTATATAGATTTAGCCTTTACCAATAGCATGAGCCAAAATCACACAACTACCGATGGTAATATTATATGGAATCAAATAGATGAAACAATGCTCAATACTATGGGTTAATACCATGGTAATGCCCCTTGGTATATAATTTTAGAGAGTAAAAGGCATACATGACTTTGCTTCTTCGTACCCACGTGTATACAAAACTTATCTTCATAATAATTGCGAATATACTAAATCTAGATGTATACGCAGGTTTCCTGTATACCAAGTAGCGTATGTACGTGGGTTTCCTTCATCAAACCTGTGTATACATTGTGACATATTATATTTATAATTCCTCTGATCGTAACTGGATTTCCTTTCTCTGTCACTTCTAAATTGACCTGTAGATACATCATTTTTACATCTTTAACACATAGGTTGTTTATCAAAAGGAAAATCATCAAGTAGGTTTCCATCAAGGACAACTTCATCAAGTAGGTTTCCATCAAGGACAACATATTGCATCATATTTCCAAAAATATCCCCCTCTGGACTTGATGGAAACCATGATGGTGTTTGATCACCACAACAGATAGATACCTGATAGATACATCAACCATAAACATTATTATTCAAACAAAAAGTTACTCTCCCCCTTTGACATCAAGGGCAAAGGGCGGATCAATACCAAACCAATGTTTCTCTTTCCTTGTAGAAAGAAGAGTTTTGCAGATTTGATGTGCACTGTATTAACCATGCTCCCCTGAGTGCATGCTAAATATTCAGACTTATTTTTCAATGAATTACATTATAACTAAATCGAGTATGACCATTCCTATCGCCAAGGACTCATACTCACATCAATGATCCAACAAAGTGGAATTACATATTTGACTCAACTACCCAACCAAGTGGGTTTACAAATTTGAACAAGTCCTTACATGACTGAATATAAAAAATTTACATCAAAGGTATCAATATGACCTTTTCATCAAATAACATATATGACTTTGTATAACCAAGACCAAAGAATCTCAAAACAGAAGATCATAATAGAACAACCAATCATAATGCCAACAATGCATCCTTTTCAACAAGGCAGGTGCTCCCCCTGAACTTGTGCATCCTAAACACCTTCAACAACCAACTCATCAAAGAATCTTCATCAAGGAGATAAATATCAAAGAAAGGTTTAGTAATATGAAACTAAAACAAAAAATATTACCCAACATCACCACAGACTATTCTGAAAACTGACCCATATATTTTCTGTCAGCAAAATCCATACGCGTTTTTATGCACAGAAACTCGCATGTATACACAATTATCCTTTATGAAACCAGCATACTGAATTTAATCTTCTGAAATTAACCAGATTTGATAAGAGAGGCAGAGACAACTCCCAACTTTTGTCTGAGATATTCGAATGCTTACCTGGGAATAGGTTTAGTAGATATATCTGCAACTTGTTCTTTGGAGGGAACGTACTCCAGTTTAACCTTTTGTTCAAGCACTTGTTCACATAGGAAGTGATACTTGATAGGAATGTGCTTGGTTTTGGAATGCATAACAGGATTTTTTGAGATACTAATGGCACTTGTATTATCACATAGAATGGAGATGGGAGTTGAATATATTATTTTAATATCTTGTAATGTCTTCATCATCAAAAGAAGTTGTGTGCAACATGATGCAACAACCACATATTTTTCTTTTGTTATAGATAAGGAAATAGAAATTTGTTTCTTGTTGAACCAAGAGACTAATCGAGGCCCCATCTAGAATGCACCATCACTAGTGCTTTTTCGGTCATCAACATTTCTAGCCCAATCCACATATGTGTAAGCATGAAGAGTGAGATCAACATTATTTGGATACAATAGACCAAAGTCTTGAGTCCCTTGTAGATATTTGAATATTATTTTTATAGCCTGAAGGTGAGACTCTTTTGGATTAGCTTGGAATCATCCAACAATCCCAACTGCATGCATAATGTCTAGTCTTGGCCTGATTAGATAAAGTATACTTCCAATCATGGATTTATAATCTGGTTGATTCACCATGGGAGAATCATCATGAGAATTGAGGTTACATCTAGTTACCATTGGAGTACTCATAGGTTTGCAGTCTTCCATCCCATACTTATTCATAATTTGCTTAAGATATTTTTCTTGTGATAAAAATATGCCATATGTTTCTTGTTGCACATGTAAACCAAGAAAATAGTTAGTTCCCAAGTAATGAAATTTCAAATTCTTGCTACATAACAGAAGAAATTTTTTGACTCATGGACTCTTCATTACTTCCAAAAATGATGTCATCAACATACACAACAATAATCAATAGTTTATCTTTTTCAATTTTTGCGTATAAGTTACTATTAGAAAATCCCTTTGTGAAACCTTGTTGTTGAAGATATTTGTCAATACGATAGTACCATGCCCGAGGAACCTGTTTAAGACCATATAAAGCCTTTTTAAGTTTGCAAACAAGTTTTTCATCATTTCCCAGAATGAATCCTTCTGTTTGTTCTATATAAACTTCTTCTTCTAGATCAACATTGAGGAAATTAGATTTTAACTCCATTTGATAAACTTTGAATTGTTGAAAATTTGAAAAAGCAAGAAACATTCTTATGGCTTCAAGTATAGCTACAGGATCAAATGTTTCTTCAAATTCTATACCTTCTTGTTGAGAATACCCTTTACAGACAAGTCTAGCTTTGTTTCTAATAACATCTCCATTTTCATTTAACTTGTTTTTGAATATCCATTTTGTTCCAATAACATTTTTATCATGAGGTCTTGGAACCAATTCCCAAGTATGATTCTTTTCAATCTGATCAAGTTCTTCATTCATGGCTTGAATCCAACATTCATCTTTACTAGCTTCATTTACATTATGTGGTTCAATAGTCGATAAGAATGCCAGATAGCTAGGGGATCCTACAAGAGTTCTTCTTGTTTGGACACCTGATCCCTTTTCTCCTATAATTTTGGATTCTGGATGATTCTTTTGAACATACCTGGATGGAGCTTTTTCAGATATATCTTCTTTTGGTGCTTCATTGGTTTCTCCTTCTATATTTTTTTTATTTGATGAGGGAAAATATACATCATCATCATCTTCATTTATTGTTTTTATTTCCCTTTTATGAGTTGTGAGAGACTCATCAATTACAACATCAATACATTCAACAATCTTCCAAAGTCTTTTATTGTAACAGTGATATTATTTACTTCTAGAAGAGTATCCAAGAAATATTCCTTCATCTTCTCTAGCCTCAAACTTACCAAGTTTTTCATCGTTGTTCTTGATAAAAAAATTTCTTCCAAAAACTCTAAAATGCTTAACAGTGGGAAGATTACCATACGAGAGCTCATAAGGAGTTTTATCACTATTCACATGAACATGAGCCTTGTTAAGAATATTTACTGCATTATGTGCTGCTTCTCCCCAAAAGGTATCGGTAGTTCCAGATTCATCAAGAATAGCACGATCTATTTGTTGAACTGTTCTATTCATTCTTTCTGCCACACCATTTTATTGTGGAGTTCCAGCTACAGAAAACTTTCTTTTTATGGCATGATGTTCACAGAAATCAAATAATTCATCTGATATATATTCTCCTCCTTGGTCAGATCTAAGACATTTTTTTTAGATCTAATTCATTTTCAACAAAATATTTGAAGATCTTAAAATTTTCAAATGCTTCATCTTTTTGTTTTAGTAAATCGATCCAACACATTCTAGAGAGGTCATCAATAAATAAAATATTGTATTGTTCTCCCCGCGGTGACCTTTTCCTTGTAGGACCACAGAGATCAGTATGTATAAGTTCAAGAGGCTTACTTTCTGATCCTTCTTTGGCATTGAATTGTAGCCTGGTTTTCTTACCAAATTGGCATGATTTTCATATGGTACTTTGAGGCAGAGTGATGCTAGGAAGATCACGAACAACTTTGATTCTGCTATATTTTCTTATTTGAGAGAAGATCAAATGTCCCAATATTCTGTGCCATAACCAATTTTCTGTAGATTTACCTAAGTAGCATTTCTCTTGTCCACCTTTCAATATATACAAATTGCTTGGTGTTCTAGTTCCTTTTATCACTGTTTTCCCTGTGTCAAGTTCACGTACTACACATTCTTTTGAACTAAAGAAAAATTCATTTCCTTGATCACACATTTTTCTTACACTTACAAGTTATGATTTAACCCATCCACATATATAACATTGTTAGCTTTAACATTTTCTTTTAGAAACATAGAAACTTTACCCTTAATGATAGCAGGAGAGTCATTCCCAAAAGTAAAATTCTTTTCTTTCTCTAATGCATAATATGAAAGAAGTTTATTTTTATCACTTGTCATGTGTTTTGAGAATCCGCTATCAATGTACCATTTATTTTCTTCGCCTTCTGCAAATAACACTATGCCACAAATTTCAACCTGTAAGTCCTTATTTCTCCATACCTTGGAGTTTGTGGGTATATGTTCTTTTGGCTGAATTTTTCTCCTACATTCAGATTCTTCATGTCCAAATTTATTGGAATAAGAGCATTCAATTTCTCCTTGAAGAGGAGAAAAGTTGTTGTAAGTATTCTTCTTTACTCCAATCTCATTTCTTTGCATTCTAGCTTCTCTAATCTTGATAGTTTTGTATGCAACACATTGTATAGATTTATGACCAAAATTGTGACATGAGAAAAATTTTCCATTAAATAAGAAATTTCTACGATCATGAACCCTTCTATTTCTATTTAACTGCTGATTGATATTTCTGTTATTATTCTTCCTTGAATTGAAGTGGTCATGCTTTACCTGGGTGGTCTCTTTGTTCTTTTGCTGAGTGACAAAATGTTGTTGGCTGGCTTTAGCTGCATTTAGATAGCTTGGTGCTGAAGACTGAGAGGATTCTATGATATATCCAAGACCTATATTTACAAGATGAGAGCGTTGTATGTAATATTCCCAATTAGTCATGAGCTAATTGGAATATTCATTTATATTTTATTACTTTGTTTAAATAATAAAAGAGCAAAGGAGGTCCATAATACTCCTTAATAATGAATAAATCAATGCCAAATATGAAAAATTCTAAATATTGGTTGTTAGATCAAGCACCCTTAGGTGTGAAAGGGGCTGGATCATTTTGACTGGGTCAACCTTGACCAAATCTACAATTTTTTCATGGAGGAGTGGCTATCGATGAGGTACAATGAAGTTTTAGAAATAGGTGCCTTGTGTGAAAGAAGTGATCTCATTGGAAGTGGTTTAGGGTTTGCAAGCCCTTGACTTATAAAAGGAAGAGGATGGCAGCATTAGAAGGTTGTTGATTTTTATCATATTTTCTAAATATATGGTCTATTTAGACATATATCCTTCTCTAGCTGTTTAGCTGAGATTGAATGTTGTTTAGCATTAGGTGTTCCTGATCGGGAATCCCACCTCTTCCCATTGAGTAGCTCTTGGGAGAGTTTGTATTGCATTTTCCACTATCTGGCTTAGGGCCAAGCTTCTTCTTTCAACTACAACGCAGATCTTGTTGAGATTTTGGCTGTTTTTACAAGCTGCAACAAGTGAAGACTAGATATTTCAAATCTAGGCCATTTCCGTGCTCCTTTTCAGTGGAGGAGGTTTCTACTTCATTGGGAGGAAAGTATTGAAGGCATTGAGCCTCATTTTCAGATATTGGCATTAGGCCAACCTTGTTTTAACCCCTACAGCATAGTTTAGATCCAGATCTGCATTATTCCTATAGGTGCAGTTGCAGGGTGGTTCAGCACACCATTGGAGAGCTTATTTTCTAAGTGTTGGGGATCTGCCCTTCACTTTGGAGATACATTGGAGGAGACTATTCTATTGCCTATATCAGTTCAGCCACACTTTCCAGATCTGAATATTTCAGTAGATCAGAAGTCTTAGATCTCAGATCTACATCTTGTACTTGGTGTTTTTCTTAAAACCCCAAGGGGGTTCTTTAGAGGAGCTTGTATAGTGCATGGATCTTATATAAATCTAACTTTTTATGCACTTATTTTATCTAGATTTTATGTGTAATCTATATCTATTGCAGAGCCAATAAAATTTTATGAAACCAGCTCCAAAAATAGAAGAAAAGAGAGATCAACGCCCTAGAAATCAGCCACTTCGAGGGGGAAACCTCCAGTACATTACATAAATGAACAATTCTTGGATGATACAAATGACCAAAACCTCCTTCTATATATAGGAGTCCATGGGCCCATAATATAATCCTAGATGACCTAACAATAACAATGTAAGGGCACAATAATAACAATATTGGGGTTATAGGGGTGCAACAATAACAATAATGGGGCTACACTAATAACAATAAGGGACTAAACTAGTAATATAGGGACCTAAAATGCCCCTCTCCTTCAAAAAGGTGTTGTCCTCAACGCTTGAGTAGCTTTGGGTGCTTCTGTATAAAATTCTCATCCTCCCATGTAGAATCTTCAGCAAGTAAGTTCTTCCACTTGATGAGATACTCTGAAATTGATCGATTTCGTAGCTACCGAGTTCTTGTTTCTGTGACTGCTTCAGGTTCCAATATGATTTTTCCTTCCTCATCAAGTTCTGGAAATATTGTTTGAACTAGAATATTTTCACCTATAACCTTCTTTAAGCATGAAACATAGAAAATTGGATTTGCTCGCGAAGAAGACTATTGGAAATATTTTCATTGATGGCAAAGGAGCACAAAGGAGCAACACTTCAATTATCATCAAGACAAAGGAGCACAAAGGAACAATAGTTAAGTAGCAAAGGTAGAAAGGCAGCATTAGACAAGAAGCGGAGGCAATGGATGAAGCAGATAGGTGACTAGAAGCAGAGACGACGAATTGAAGTAGAGGCAGCAGAGAAGCAGAGAGGTAGCGGAGTTACAAGATACAGCAAGGGAAAAATACCTTATACAGAAAAAGCTCAGGAGGGAGTTGCGTTAAAGAAAATAAAGGTTCGGGGTCTTTAGCGATCCGCAGAGTGTGTGAGTGCTTCAGTTTAGGCAAACAGGGGTTTGTTCCTGTAAGCCTACGGGAAGTTGAAAAGGGCCATTTGATTTGAAGATCTGGTCAAGACAAGAAGCCTTGTAAGTAATTTCATATGCATATATGAGGAATCTATTTCATTATTACATGGGTATCATTTGGTTTAAGGTCTGTGTGGTAGGCTTTGAGTTTCAATAAGAAATAGTATAAGAAACAGTACGTGATAAACTCTGTGTTAAGGGTTAATGTCAATGTTTGATTCATAAGCAATTCGAATGTGTCGGGGGTTATGTTATAAAATTTTGATTCTGGAATGAATAAAGTCAAATCGATGTAACTGAATTGAAATTCCATGAACCTTGTAGATTGAAGGCCAAAATTGCTTGACCGGAATAGGTATTGAATAAGGCACTTGAAGGAAACTTACAAGTTCCGTTGTGTAATTATGGTGCCGTAAAGTTCTGGGTTTCGAATTCCATATAGGGATTTTATTGTAATGGGAGTTGAATTGAGGTTGCAGGAGCATGAAACTTGAAGGCACAAAGTAACAATCCTTGAATATGTCGAGAGGAAGAAGGTACGTTGGAGAGGTTTAATTACTGGGTGGAACCCTTATTCTGTTAAACTGTGAAAGAGAACCAGTATTTTTTACAATCACAAATTTGAGGTTCAGTAATGAATTGAAAGTAGTCTTCATTAAAGAAGAACTAGAGCACCATTGAATGAATCGAGTGGAAGAACCATAAGTGATGGCGCAGTTTGAAGAGAAGCGAAACTCTGGTTATGTAGCAGAAATCAAGTTAAAGAGGCGTGATCGAATTAGAAGGTGCTGGGGTTAATGAAATGAAATCCAATGGCTCATTGAGTAAATAAAAAGGCGGAACCATGAATAAACGAGAAGGCAGGACAGTGAATGAGGAGGCGGTTTTGAGAAATAAAACCAGCAATATCGTGTGGCTAATTAAGTGGTAAGTTGTTTTTCCTTTTTTAACACGATAAGGTTATCCAGTGCATGCGTGGAAAAGAGTGGTTTTTAAAAACCATTTTTATCACATAATTTCTGAGAATTAAAACTCGTGCATTTTGGTTACACGATTATCGTTGGATTGGGGAGAAACAATGCTATCAATAGTCAATCGTTGGATGTGAATGGTAAGTTAATGTTGGAACCCGCTTTTATCGCGCAATTTTTGAAGATTAAAACTCATGCATCTTCATAGTGCGACCACCATTGATTTATCAAAGTGGAATGCGATAAGCTCGTAGCCGTTGGATGTATATTGAGAGGTGTGTGTCGATGAAATGGTAAGTTAAAAATTTATAACACAAAGTCTTAACTTTATCAAGTCATGGTTGTATATACTGTGGGCCATATCAATCATGTTGATAATGGAGGTATTAAAGTTGAAAGGTGAGTTGTGAAGCCGTGACCAACATTTATGTGCAGTGGTTTGTAATTCAGTCAAAGGTTGAAAGCTTATATTAATGTTGTGCTGAAGGATCGAGAGTCTTTATATTTTTGGTCTTTTTGGTAAATATTAAACCAAGGCATGGATTAGTAACCCATGAAATAAATATACGTTAGCATATGTGAGAACCCAAGTTCATGCAGGATTCGAATAATAGATCCGAAGATTTAGAAAATGAAGTTAGCCTTCGGTTAAGAGTCGATGAAATGAAATTGACTATGGTTTGAACCATGAAATAAGAAAAGCTTCCGTATGTAAAGATTTCCATATTGTGAATTTATTTGGGCATGAATTTGCATGCATTTTATATGCAGCGTTGAGATTTGGGAATGTGGGTATAAGTTATTTAACAGAGTTTAATCAAAGTGTTGAGCTCTGATCTTAATCCCAACGTTTTTGAACATTGGTTAAAGGCTTCAATTATTCATTTCTGATAGTTAAACGTGATAAGTTCCGAATATTTTAACAATATCATTTCATGTGGTAAGTCTGCAAATTTTTTTTTGGCTATGGTTGGAACCATGAAGGTTGAAGAAAGCTTCAACATTGATAAAGCTGCCAAATTTAGAACATAATTTGGGAAATGCATTATACATGCATATAAAGCAGGAGAGTATGCAGAACTGTTACACTATAGCATTAGAAAAGACAATCACACAGTGAGCCAAGAACTGAAAGGGTTGAATGAGATATATCTGTTGCAACTGTAAATGTGAATGTAAATGATTTAAAATTATTTTAATTGTATGTGATGCAAAGGAAAGTCTCCGTAGGTAAACAAAACTCCACTGTAAAACTAAAATTTGTACATATTACTATATTATTTTGAACGAGATGGAAAAGAAATGAGAAGGTGGAAGACAAAGAGTCATGGTTGTTCAGTTCGAATTCCCTGTGGAATGTAAACAATCATGAGGTAATATTTATAAATGATGTCACATAGATATGCATAGAGAGGTTAGAGAATGGAGAAATGAGGCATAGAGGGTAAGAAGAAGGAGGAGAAGATAGAGAAGCTGTGAATATTCAGAGATGATATAAGGCAGATATGAAGGCTGGTGGACAGCAGTGAAGAAGGAACAGAACAAAGCTGATATCCAGGTAAATTAGCATGTGTTTTTTTTTAAAGAGTAAGGAAGTTGGTGCTTCCATATCAAGTTGTAGCTTGATAGATGTTAGTTGTAGCTGGTTGAGGTAGGAGCCTCTTGTAGGTTGTATCCTACAGAAAATAGATGGGAGTTGGAGCTTCCTTGCAAGTTGTAGCTTGCAGAATTGAGGTAGGAGCCTCCTGTAGGTTGGAGCCTACAAAAAATCAGTGGTGAGAGGGAGTTGGAGCTTGCCTTTGCATCACAACAATAATAAGATGTGGTTTTCTCTCTTATGGGTTTCCACTTACATCTATTGTCTATGTGCATGATGTTTATGTGTTGATATGGTGTATCTAATCTGCTTAATGCTTTCTGCTCACATATTAAGATTGTTATTACATTATGTAATAATTTGATCATGAAATGAAGGTGTAAATAAGTTTAAAGGAAAGTTTTAAAAGTCCATGAATGTGTTAAACTGATTCACCCCCCCTCTCAGTTTAACTAAGGGTTCAACAGCTGGAAGCTCCAATTTTTATGCCATAGTACCAATATTTTGCAACACCTTGTAAGGACCATAGTACTTTGGCGATAATTTATTATCCTTCTTATATTTCTTGAGGGACATTTGTTTATATGGTTTTAGCCGTAAAAATACCCAGTCTCCTAAATCAAAACTTTTCTCGCTACGATGTTGATATGCCTATTGTTTCATTTGATTTTGTGCCAAATTTAGGTTATCCTTTAAGAGTTGGAGAACTTCTTGTTGATGCTCGATGTGATATTCCACTGCTTGAACCTTAGAATTTTCTCTTAAATATGATGTGATGGACGGTGGATGATATCCATAAAGTGCCATAAATGGGGTCATTTTTGCTGCAGTATGGAAGGAAGTGTTATACCACCATTCAACAAGAGGTAGCCACTTGACCTATTGTGTTTGTTTATCAGATACAAAAAAACGAAGATATCCTTCCAAACATTTATTCACTATCTCAGTTTGAACATCGGATTGAGGATGATAATATGATCTATGAGTTAATTAAGTACCCAAACAAGAAAATAACTCTGTCCAAAAATTTTCAGTAAAAATGGGATCTCTGTCACTCACAATAACCTTTGGGTTTCCATGTAGCTTTTGAATTGTGTCCATAAATGTAGTAGAAATTGTACTTGATTTAAATGGGTGAGATAATGCACAAAAGTGTGCATACTTGGTAAGTCTATAAACTACCACCATGCTGACACTCTTTCCCTTAGACTTAGGTAAACCTATGATAAAATGTAATATCCCAAATCTAGAACATCTAGCAAGGCATGGCTGGAAAACATATTTTCCAGCAATGGCTGCTACAGGAATTGAAACCAGGACTTGGATCCCTTAGATAAATGTATCTAAGTCCAAAATCCAAGAGGTGGCTCTAAAGAAATCCTTCTAGGGTGGTTAAACAGATCTCCCACACCTAGTTACCTTGTGAAAATGCCCGATGAAGCGACTACAGCAAATACAAGCTCATGTAATGAAGCAACAGTGTTATTTTAATAATCCAGGGCACATGAAGATGCAGATAACCAAAAAATGTATATTATAGTAGCAATGATATACAAATCCTTAAGGAAAGAGTCAGTCAAGCAAAGCAAAGCAGCCTCAAAGGGTCATGTACATGAAAATAGGTTCTCATTGCTACATTGAAAATTCTGCACGCTAAGAGGATGTAGTTTATAAGAGGCACTGCTTCATATTACATAATAATAGAAATATATGACAATATATTGCTCAAGGAATAAGGGGGATCAAGCTCTCAACCCCTGGAAAGAGTAATACATCAATCCTCGGAAGGATTGGCTAAAATATACAAAATGGAAAAAATGCCAGAGTTGTTGGGTAGCAGCTGCAACTCTAAAACTAGAAATGGATGAAGATAGTTGAAGATGCTGAAAATTATGGCTGAATCTCATCCAATGGATCCTTCAGGTGAAAGGATGATCCTAACAGTGAATATCTTACCCTCCAACCAACAATGCAAGACCCCACAGAAAATGCTCAATGAAAATAACGTAGTTATTGAATCCAACTGCGCTGTAGGGGCAAGAGAATGAGTTGGATTCCAAACTGATCTCCCAATAGAAAGAGAGAGTCCTCCTCTGAAAAACAAGTGATGGAAGAGGTGTTGTAATCCCTCACTACAACACAACAATATTTTGCTGCAGAAATAACATTGTACTGGAGGAGGATGCTTGGCATCAAGCCTAGATGTGAGGCAAATCAGTACAACTCCTTCAAGATGCTTCTCAGGAAAGGAGAAGGATTCCTAAACAGGAAATCCTTGTGCTAAGCAGCACAGCAACTCGGCTACACAGCTGGAGACTGCAAATAGTCTAAGTAGACAAGAAATCAATAATCATATGCATGAGAAACAATGCCTGTCTTTCCCTCCTTTTAAACAAGTGAGATCCCTCTCACCATGGGTCCCACTCATTAGGGTTTCCTTCACCAAAGAAACCTCTTCCCCATTCATACTATGTTGTTTCTCTAAGTGTCCTCCACCTTCTATCCCAACGCTGTTGACTTGTTCAAACTTGACCTTGTCCATCTGCAAATGATCTTGTTCACACATGAGGGTGTGAAATCCAGCTCTAATGTTGATCCCTTTTCTTACTATGAGGGATTTAACTCAGATTTTTATTATGCATGGGCCTCCTTCCCCATTTATTCTCCTCCTAAGTGAAATCAGCAAAATTTAATATTCCAATTTGCTGCATGCAAATTTTGGAATATTACAGTCCTCCCCTCCCAAATGTTGCTTGTCCTCAAGCAACTGCAAGGATAGAACTGAAAAGTTTCCTCTAAGGCATGGAGACTGAAAATTAATGGGAAAACATCTTCCCCAAGTGGATCCTCCATCCCCATGAAATCATCCATACAAAATGAGTCACCTCCCAACATGGCAACTCCTGAAAATGCTTCTCGACCTTGAGCTCATGCAATGTAGGTGGGCTGAAAATCTGAATATGGTAGACATAGAAGCCTACCCCACGCTATCCTCCTCTCCACTCATGATAAGTGTAGAGAAAATATTGATCCTGGGCTGCAAAATAATTTCCCTCAAGTGGAAAGATGAAGATTAGATCCCCAAAGACCTCTCCTCCAACGTTGTGAATCAAGCTGACCCAAATCAGCCCATAAGTGATGGATAGGAAAATATCACCATATGGCATCCCAACAATCATATGGTCCATCTAAAAAGAAAACAATTGTTTGGCAGTGATGGCCATATCTCCTCTCATGCTCCCATTAGAACATGCAATGCATAAAGTGTGGGAATCCTCTCCCCCAAAGGACACACCCAACTCATGTGTCTCTCTCCCAATCATGCTTCCAATACAAATCAGATCCATATCAGCAAGTGGAATCATTATCATAAAAAAAAATGAGGAAAATGCTAAAGGTATCATGTGATTCAAGAAGGTACCAACAATTTTCCCAATAGTGACAGCGCAGTTTTCCAAACTGCTGCTTCAGAAAATTACATGGCAAGTTGTTTTTTGTTACATGGATAATTATGTATGTCATGACATCTACTGATAAATAGAAAATGTTTGAGTACATCAAATGATCATACATGAAATAAAACGCTTTCCCAAGTCCATGCAATATATGGCTTTCTCCATCATACAATTTGGCCCAATGTTGACCATGGAGCTCAATGAAAAGCTTGCCCTCTTGTGGAGCAATGCACTAAAAATGAATGGTAAGAGTATCCAAATGTTGTGTTAGATGATCCATGGATGTAAAAACAATATTCTTACCATGTTTTGAGAGTAATATGATGCATATGTATATGTATGACTCCTCCATAGTGGTATGACACACTCCCATGAGAGGAATGAACCATATGTTGCATGAAGATCACCTTCCTTATACTTGGAAATCCAAGTCAAGAAGACCATAGCAAGTAATATCATACCAATGTAATAGATTTTTCCATCCACTACTCCATAATTCTCACCTCCTCCTTGTCCACAAAGTTAATCAAGTGTGAAGTGATCCTGGGGATACTCCATCAATAACCCCAAGCTCCCAAGTGACAGCGCTGTTGGCCCATGCAAACAAGCTCCTGCCAACTCATAGCTCAATTATTTGACATGATATTTGTCAAATAAATCTACCATAATGCTGCTACACATAAGAAGTTCTCCCCAAGGTGGAAGTACCTCTTGATCATCTAAGGCCAAGGAGACAATGTCCTCCCCTCCTCCTGCAACATCATGCAAAGTTTGAGAGCAAATCTGCTCTTTCTCTCCCAAGAACAAGCAAAGCAACAAAATATTTTTCTACCTCCCCATACTTCCATCATACAAATCAGGTGATGAAAACATAATGGATGAAATGAATATCATATCAACACCATGTATCCATACTCTCTGCTGCTCAAAGATGAAAGAATCCTGCCACATACCCTTAGAAAGAGGATGATGACCAAACTCTTTCAAGAGTAACCAGCGTATCCAAGCCTCCTACTACCTGGTATCATAAATTTTCAAGTAGCTCACCAGCTTCTTGCTCTCCATCCACATCCACTCAACCAATTGTAGATGCCTTCTTCCATCCTTCATCTTGGTACTCCTCTCATGAGAGCTACCATTATCCCAAATCAAATCTCTGTCTTTGCACTTCGTGGGATTTTTGAATGCAATCTTCTCAAGGATCAATTTGACCCCATAATGACCCAAATAGTTGGTAGGAAAAAACCTCCCATCATGATGTGTGTGGCTCAAGGAGTTTCCAACACAAACATGAGAGATGTTACCCATCCGAAGATGTCCTCCATCATCTATCTATTCCTCCTTGAATCCATGAATATCCAAGTGTGATAAGGAAAGAAAAACCTTGCACTCCATGATGTGTTGAAGTGCACCTCTAATGGAATCTCTCCATGAGATCTCCCTCTCAACAATAGTCTTCCAAAACCAATGAGGTCTTGGATTTGTTGAGAGTAGAAGTTTCTCTTTGAGTTGAGAGGAGCTCATTGAGAAAGGGTCATCTAGAAAGGAGAAAGGGTTTCTCACTTCAAGATGTCTACTACCTTCCATCCTTCCCTTCAAGTCTTCAAACCCCAACCTCAAGTGTGAGATACAACCCAAAAATGGCTCATGAGGATGATGGTTTATTTCCTCCTTGAATGTTTTCATATTGCACTGTGCAGTGAAAGCACATTGCTTTAGATTAGCAGTGATATTTGACCCTTGGTCATGTAAAAGAAAATTTCCACAATTCTCAAAAGGTTTTGCTACAATAATAGATAGTGGAAATATTTACATACCTTGATGGAACTTGGGATCTCCTTGTAAGGCTGCAATAGTTCTTTCCTCCAATGAAAAGGCTGCCCCATTTGCAGATGTAGAAGGCTACTCTCCCAAGGCTGTGACAGCGCCGGTACAAGTCTCCTCCCATGGTGATGAGGGCTTCCTCTCCTATGATCTTTTGCTGTAAAAAGCTCTAATCAACCTGTGAATGAAATCAGAAAAAGAAGTCACTCTTGTATGACTTAAGTGACTGAACCACCAAATATTGGCTTCACCCTCCAGGTGCAGTGCTGCAACTTCTACTGCCTTCCTCTCTACCACTGGATGTAGTAGGAAGAATGCCTCAAGCTTTCTTGTCCAAGTTGTTGTTGTAGTTGACCCATCAAATGTAGACAATAGGAATCTATTGCCCTTGATCTCTCTTTTGCTGCATGGTCTCTTGTCTTCCTTCCACTGGATGAAATGTGGAAAAGCTAGAGTCTCCTTGAAGGCTCTAGGTTGAGATGTGTACTCAACAAGTTAATCACTCAGAATCTGATGATCCAAGTGTTCTTCATGCTTATCTTCTTCTTTGTGAGAATAGGAAGTGCATGGTCCTTCCTCTTCCTTCTACTCTCCCTCTTTGGAGAGGCTCTTCTTAGTTCTGAAAACTAATGAGAGTAATCTCATCTTCTTCATAATCCTGATCTTATTTGGCTGAAACTCACAGGCTCAGCCAAGACTATGCTCTGATACCACTGTAATATCCCAAATCTGGAACATCTATCAAGGCATTGCTGGAAAACGCATTTTCCAGCAATGGCTGCTACAAGAATTGAAACCAGGACTTGGATCCCGTAGATCAATGTATCTAAGTCCACACTTCTTCGTCCCTCTTCCATTCATCCCTTACTTTGGTTATCCAATCAAGTTGGATAATATAAATGGCACAAATAAATGCTTCCACCTCTTCATTCTTTCTTGAGAGTGCATATGCAACAACATTTAGCTTCCCTTTTTGTAGATTATTTCAAAGTGATAATCCAACACCTTTGTGACCCATTTTTGCTGCTCTTCTGAAGATAGTCTTTGTTGCAAAAAGTGTTTAAGACTATCATGATAAATTTTTACCTTGAAGTGTCTTCCCATTACGTAAGGTCGCAATTTATTTAGTGCATTTAGTATTTCTAACATTTCCTTCTCATAAATAGATTTCTGTAAATACTTTCCTTTGATTGGATGACTTTCAAAAGAAATGGGTCTTCCTTCTTGCATTAAAACAGCACCAATTCCATTTCCTCTGGCATCACATTCCACAATAAAGGTTTTTGTGAAGTATGGCGTAGCTAAGACTGGTGCTAGGCACATTGCCTCTTAAGATGTTCAAAGGCCTTAGTCACTTCAGGAGTCCATGAAAATGCATCTTTATTCAATAATGTTGTTATAGTTGCTACTATTCTCCCATAATTCTTAACAAACTTGCGATAATACCCTGTTAAACTGAAAAATCCTCGCAACTGCTTTATGGTTGTGGGGACTTTCCATTCCTTAATGGCTTTAATTTTGTTAGGGTCTACCTTAACACCCCCATGAGATACAATATGACCTAGATATTCCACCCCTTGTACTCCAAAGAAGTTTTGGATGATTTTGCATATAATTGTTTCTCCTGCAATAGTTGAGCACCCTATCAACATGTTGAACATGATCCTTCCAAGACCTATTGTATATTAGTATATCATCAAAAAATACTAGCAAAAATTTTCCAAGGAAGGGTTTGAAAATGGAATTCATCAACCCTTTGAAATGTAGAAGGTGCATTGGTAAGGCCAAAAGGCATTACCAAAAATTCATAATGACCCTCATGAGTTCGAAATGCTGTTTTCGGAATATCTTCAGTCTTCATTATAATTTGATGATATCCTGAACAAAAATCCAACTTGGTAAAATAAATTGCTCCATGTAATTCATCAATCACAGGAATGAGAAATTTATCTTTAATGGTGAGCTTATTGAGCTCCCTATAATATGGACACATGCGCCATGATCCATCCTTCTTGTGCACCAATACTGTTGGAGAAGAGAAAGAACTTTGACTAGTTTGAACTATACCAGCCTCTAACATTTTTGCAATCATACGTTCAATTTCTCTCTTTTGGACATAAGGATATATATAAGGCCTGATGTTTGGAGGAACACTTCCTAGAATCAAATTAATAGCATGATCATGATCACGAATAGGTGGGAGTCCTTTGGGAGTTTCAAACACCTTGGAATGATTTTCTAAGACTTTTTGGAGATCTGTAGAAATAGATGATTTTGATGTTGGAACTTCTAGTGAGCATAATTGTGCAATTACGCGTCATTGTTCTTTCTTCAGAAGATTTGTCATGGCATTAGAGCTTATTATCTTTCCTGGCTTCCCTGCGATACCCTGTAATTCGACTTCCTTTCCTTCTGAAAAAAATTTCAAGAAAAGTTCTTCAAAATTAAAAGTTACAGTCCCCAAAGATTGTAACCATTGTACTCCTAGTACAACATCAGCACCTCCCATAGGAATGGAAATCATTGGACTATTCAATACATATTCCCCCATGGTTAGCTTGATATTATGGCATTTTCCAGAGAAATTTATAGTTCCTCCATTTTCAAACATCACTTGACATTTTGGTGCTGGGTATAGGAAACAATTCAATTCCTTGGCTACCTTATAATGAATAAAATTATGGGTACTACCCAAATCAATCAACACTATTACCTTTTTCTTCTTGATATGTCCTTATATCTTGAGAGTTTGAGGAGTGGTAATTCCTTCCAATGCATTATACAATATGGTTGGACTCATTTCTTCCTCTTCTAGGGTTGGTTCCTGGTGTATATCCTCTTCTTTTAAATATTCTTGTTCATTTTCTTGTTTCTCTTCACAATCTATGTAAAATAATTTCTTCTCAGCACACTTATGACCTTTACTTTATTTGCTATCACAACTTTAGAAAAGCCCTTTTTATCTTTTTTCTTCCAATTGTTGTGGTGTCAACCTTGTAGGTTTTGGAATTCTAAGAGTAGCAACACTTCCATATTTATATATGTGAGTGGTAGGATTCCTTTTTGCCATAATTTTACATTCAATTTTTCTTGCCAACCTGAATTCCTTCTCCAATGAATCAGGTTCCCAAATGCGAAATTGATGTTGGATGTTATCCTTTAAAGTCCCTATGAAGACATCAATCCTGTGTTCCTCTAGAATATCAGTTACCCTTATATTCAATTTCTGGAAGTCCTTAATGTGCTTTGCCACTAAACCCTTTTGTTTGAGATTTATCAATTGGCTAAAGAAGGTGTTGCTTTTTGAATCCTCATAATGTGCTATCATTTCCTCCATAAAAATTGACCAAGTGACAATTTTTTTATGGGAGAAAAGCCATTGATACCATAAAAATGTATTTTGTTCTAAATGTAAAGTTGCAATGCATACCTTTTGTGTGTTTTTCACATTATTGAGATCAAAATATTGCTCCATCTGTAGTATCCATGTTACAGGATCCTTGCCATAAAACTTCCTCATATCCATCTTTGGAATATGGTGGTTCTTCCATCCAACATTAGAGTTTATGAAATCATGATTAGCATTTATTTTGTTCTCATCATGAGTTTCCTCTATTATCTTTTTGCCGTTAGGAAACATTTTTTGTATCAACTTTGCCAAACCTTCGATGTCTACTTTTATATCATTCTTCATGTTTTACATTTTTTCATCGATCTTAGCTTCCATGTCATCCATATTAGCTTCCATACCATTCATTTTAGCTTCCATGCCTTTCTTCAAACCATCCATCTTAGTCTCCACGCCTTTCTTCAAAACTTCCATTTCATTTTTTTTCTCTTTGCGATAGCGAAATTTGGTGCACTTTCTCTTGTAATTTTGATATCTCATGTTGTGTTTCTTCATCTTCATGAGTCATAGTAGAGCCTTATGAAGGCTTAATGGGTGTTGAATACTTTTTAGGAGGCATTTTAGAACCCAATACTGATATCTATTCTTAAATATTCCCTTGGAATAAATTCAAACTAAATTTTTTTTCAAACAAGACTTATGTAATTTGAAAAAATACACACCTTTTTCTTGCTTTTGAGGAGCTTGATTTTGAAACTGAATTATCTCTATGATTTAAAATATTCAATATTTTAAATTCAGCCCTGAAGTAGCCCTCTGAATCATCTTTCTAATTCCATAGGTATGACCTGATTTGGATTCTTCAAGTTAAAGTTATGCCCAATCTCCCACGATGACCTAATTATGGACTGGTTCAGTAGAGCGAACTTGTACGACTTTCCACGTGTCAATGTTTCCTCCTTCAGCTCTAAAATTGATATAATGAAACCTACAATCTGTGCAATTGTAGCCAAATTTTACATAACCTCAATCTAACACTCAGAGAGAGTTATGACATTTTTCCCACAGTCACCTCTTTGAGATGAAATTCAGGAGCCTGAAACAATCCTAACTTCCACAAACCATATCTTAAAAAATATTACGAACCAAGATATGAAATTTGTACAAGAGGTTCCTTAGGATTTCTGCTTCACTGTGTGAAAATTTCAGCTTCTATAACCTCATACAAAAATATTTATAGCGAAAATGTTGCAATAACCTGTTTAGGCTAAATTCAGGAGCCTGCAAATATCTCTAACTTCCACAGATCATATCTCTAAAAATATTGCGAATTAAGCTCTGAAATTTTGCAACGATTTTCCTCAGGATTCAGGCTTCACACTATAAAAATATCAACTCCCGAACCTTCGTAGAAAATTTTTTATAAGGAGAATTCCACGATGACCTGTTTGGAGCAGCGAAACCCTAGAATCCAAAGCTCTAAAACAAACCGTTATGAAACAAACTCCAAAAATAGAGGAAAAGAGAGATCAACGCCTTAGAAATCAGCCACTTGGAGGGGGAAACCTCCAATACATTACATAAATGAACAATTCTTGGATTATACAAATGACCAAAACCTCCTTCTATATATAGGAGTCCATGGGCCCACAATATAATCCTAGCCGACCTAACAATAACAATGTAAGGGCATAATAATAACAATATTTGGGTTATAGGGGTACAACAATAACAATAAGGGGGCTACACTAATAAAAATAAGGGACTAAACTAGTAATATAGGGACCTAACATAAAATAATGTTGTAAGGCTGTTCCAGTCTTTATATATGGTTGTAGCACCTTATTTTGAGGGATTTATTTCACTGGAGGCTTCCTTTTCTTGTTATGCATCTTATGGGCCATTTCTTACACATGTTTTGTTGCTGTAATAACGAATGAAAGCTCTCCATATTGGCCTCTTGCTATATAAAATATGATCTGCGTTATTTTCCTATCTTTCTGCATTGTATTATTATTTTTCCCATTCGGGAATATTACAGTGGTATCGAAGCATAATCTTGGCACAATCTATGCATTATAAAAGCCAATATGTCTTTTGAAGAAGGAAATCCTCTTACTGATAGAGAGAAGAGGTATCAAAAGAGAATACACAGAAATTTTGATTATACAAATGATAATGAAGACAAGGGTAAAGCCCCTTTATCTAGAGGAGAAGATGAAGAGGAGTTCCCTAAGATCCTTCTTAGAGCCATGAAAGACATTTCTAGAGAGATAAAGGAGATGAGAATGGACATAATCAAGGAATCCCCTAAAGGATTTCATCATGGAGAAGGCTCTGGCATGTGTCACCACTAGAATGATCAACCAGTGCATCAGCCACAAGTTTCCCAAAGCTCTACCATGCCTACATTTTTTATTGTGGGAAATGAAGGGTTTCAAGAGCATGAATCCCTTGAAGACTATTTTGAATAATATGAGTCTCAAAATTAGAGATTGAAAGATCACTTGAGTTTTCAGGAGTTTTGTAAAATAAAGGACAATAGAAGGCCAAGGAATCATCATAGAGGTGGTGGATTCATTCAGAATCATGATCGACACCACACTATGGGAAAATTCCTTTTATGCAATTTTTATGGGTCATCCAAGTGTTCTACTAGATCCTTGGTACAAAAACATGACATCTACTTTCAGTTGAACAAGGTTCTAGAGATGGAGGCCATTAAGATTGCAACGCTGCACCTTGAAGGTGAAGCACATGAATGGTGGTTCCATGGCTTTTCTACATTGGGTCATGCCAATGTAACTGCTTATTCAGAGTTCACTAGAGGGTTTGTGGAAATATTCAATAGAAGAGATCCTGAAGCACCTGTTATCACCATACAAAAAAATTCTAAAATTTGGAAAGTTTGCCTTATCTCTAGTCATGGTCTTAAATAGGTTGTAGGTCATTTCATGCTTAAAGGGTTAAGTGATAGGGTAAGAGTCTTAAAAGTGTCATTTTCATCTCCAAATAAATTTTAACAACCTTATTTCATGGCTTAAGGGTCTCATATATTGTTTTAAAATAATATCTTAAACCACTTGAAAAAATTTTGGAATTAGCCACAAAACCACGTTTTCGTAGCACAGACAGTGAAAAAAACATGTTTTACGCTATGAAAAGGCTGCTATTTTCGTAGCGCTTTTCCCTGAAAATACACTAAGCGTGCTACGAAAACGCAGATTCGTAGGCAATCTTGTTAAATTATCAATTCATTAAAATTACGTTAATTTTTCATTATTAGGTGTCTGATAGGAGTCATTTGTAAGGCATGCAACCATCCAAATCCATCATTTCAAATGTAGGGGTCATCATGATAGGTAATTTCAAATTCGAAAAGGGCTGGTCTTTTGTTTCAATGTCTCATGAAAAAAACACTACATGCATGTCCTTTCAAATGTTAAGCTTATGGTAAACTAATACTAAAGCTTCTCTCATCTTGAAATCAAGCGAGGCTAATAAATCACAGTTTACAGGAATCACACAAAAATTCAAGGGTAAAGAAGCCAGATTTGTGAGAATGATGAATTTTCAATTGAGGGCTACTAACAGGAAGTTTAAAAGACAGATTAAAGACCTATAAATACAGCTGACAAAATCTGAAGAGAAGCTACAGTAGAAATGAAACAGGGTGGTAAAACAGAGGTAGTTTCCAATGTTCATGAAGAGCTTATGGACCTTTCATCACCAATGCCTGAAGGTGACAAAAACAGAGTTTTTCTACTCAAACAGAAAATACCAGTTATGAGGATATTGAAGAAAAGTTGAAATTAGATAATTTTGAAATAGTCATCATTGCTAGCCAAGCTATTCAAATATAAGCATGGAGGTTTAAAGACTAAAAGACAGGAACTCTGTCTCTTGGTTTTTAGGGCAGTTTGGATCATGATAAATAGGGCTACAACAAGGCTGGAGGTATCATCAGAGTCCGAATACCTAAAGTTGTAGCTGTCAGTGGAAGAATTAAAGGTTTTAAAATTATTGGTGGACATGACACATATGAAAATGATCTATCCATGATCATAATGTTCAAAAAGATGCAAGGGCTTAATGATGAGCTGGAGAAGACAATTTTGGGTGAAGATCATATTCTTGAGGTCATGTTACTATATTTTTTTAATAAATATCAGTTGTTATGGAGTTTAAACATCTCTAAGGCACTAATTTTGAAGAAAATTTCAAGACATTTCCTTTCATAGCAGTTTCGTAGCGCGCTACGAAACCACTGAAGCAACCTTTCACCATGAAGAGAAAAACCCTGTTTTCTAGCTTTAGTAGTAAATTTCAAAAGCGGTTTTCAGGCCGCTAAAAATGAATTTTTGACAAATGAAAGAGTTTTTTATTCCTCACATCCCTAACTACACAAACCTCTCTCAGTTTCATTAAATTCATTATGAAGTTGGTGATAAAAGGTTTTCTTTGAAGCCCTATTTTCAGAAAATAGAGTTTTCCTGTTTTACACATGTTTTTCAAAGATAGATTCTGGACAGCAGGAGAAGTATTTCCAAAAAAAAAGAGAGTTTTTTATTCCAGACAGAATGAACTACAAAAACCTCCTTTAGTTTCTCAAAATACATCATGGATGAGAAGATAAAGGCTCTGTCCCAAGACCTAATTTTCAAGGAAGAAACAGGAATAATTTGCTGAAGCAGTCTTTTCATCATTTTTCATAACAAATTTTGAAGGCATACTTGTGAGTTTGGTTTTGAAATTTCTTGTGGAAGTGTTTCAAGTAAATATAAAGGCTATCATGAAAGAAAATATTGAAATATGTTGAAGAAAGGAGTGAAAACATTGCACAATGAAAAGCGCTACGAAACTGTGCTACTTTCGTAGCGCAGATCTGTTTTCACTGTTTTGAAAAGTTCAAAGTAGATTTTGCACAGATGGCATGAAGGGATAGCTTGGGAAATATTTAAATCATGTTCCTAACATCAATTAGCCTCAAATTCATTAGTTATAAGTTGTCAGAACATCTCAAGAAACCAAAAGGATCCTAAGCCTAAAAACAGGGAAACATGTTTCCTAATTTCTAGGGCAGTTTTATCATCAGCGGTAGGGTGACTTTAAGTGAATGGTCAACATCCAAATTTGACCTCATGGAGGAGAAGCTGTCAAAAATAATATTTAATTCCTATATAAGGTTGTTTTAGTCATAAGAAGGAGTTTTACTCCTAATTGTATTAGGACTCTAGAACAGACAATTAACTATCACATGTAATTAATAGGCAGTTTTAGAGTAAATAGGTGTAAATCTAAGATAGAATTTGAATTCCTTTGACTATGGATCATAGAATCCAATGTTGTAATGACTCTATAAGAAACATGAGGTCGAATTACTCATGGTTGGCATTCGTATTAGCAAAATAAGTTGTGTTATAGGAGCAGACTGTGTGTTTTTCATCTTAATACAGAGATCGGTTTTACTACTCAAAATTAACAAGGGGTTTATGTGTTTGATACTTCTATGGCATTTTTCTACTACTTATTTGCAGTGGTATGAGCATGTGTTTCTTAGAATTCATTGGATAATGCTCTAACTTCCTTCACATGTTTGTAGACTGTTTTTATTCATTGTGTTACTATTTCACTTATAAACTTAAACCCTGAGTGCCTTGACTTTCATGTTAGCTAATTATGATGTTTTGTTGAAAACTACTTTGACTCCATGGCCCAATAGATACTTGATAATTTGTAATTCAACCAGCTATACATTTTTATCCATTTCTATTTCTAGATTTAGCCATCTAATCCTTATTTCAAAATCTTAAACCTAGTGAGAGAGCCCTCTCAGGTTGAGGAGGCTAAGCCTCAACTAAAATTCTGGTTTGAAATAGTTACACTGAGGTAGCCTGACCAGCAGCGTATCAGGTCCTATTTTAGTGATAACATTTTGGTGCATATGTTGAGATCTTGAAGATTACTCATTCCTGAAATCAAGAAGCTGAACTTCTGAAGGTAGCAAGAGCTCAGGAAGTTGTTCGAGGCTGCAAAACTACCTTGGTGACTCCACACATCAAATAATTAAATTGGAAGGTGACTCCACTGCTTGAAGATCAATAGCTAGATGAAGTTTCAAGATGAGTTCCATTGCAAGAATGAATGCCAGGTATGCCCCTATGAATTGGTCTCATATCCCTAGTTTTCCAAATCCTATACCAAAGGTTGAATGGTTAGATGATCTTCCAATATTCAAAGATGAAAAGAAATACAATGCTGCTCTTCATTTGGTTAGGTTCCACATGCATGTACAGAGTCTTAAGGTTCAGTTCCCTAAATATTGTCTCATGAAGATGTTTATGACCACTCTATAAGGAAAAGCATGGTCTTGGTATAAAGGTTTAACAAATGGTTCATTATATTCTCTTGCTAATTTTCATGATGAAATCTATGAGATGTATAAAGAGTGTCATCCCTCCTTATTGCTGATAAAAGATTGTTGTAAGAATTATGTGAGTTTTATTCAGTATTTGGAGGATTGTTATGATGATGATGAATTTATGGATGAAGAAATTTTAGAGGCTCTTCATAACAATACATTTCAACACCTAGAAGAAAAGATAACATCCCATGACATGCAACATAGAAATCAACGGGAGTTTACTTATGAAAATATTCTTACATCCTATGACATTGATGTAGTGATGCAGTAGACTTGTCAGTCTTCAGATCATAGTGAATATTAAAATCATTGCAAATACCAAGTAGAAATATTGGAAGACAGTTTTTATAACCCTCAGGCAGAGAAAAAGGTTGATTACGTATGTCATACTTTGCAGCATTCCACTTCAAAGAATGATCATAATAATGAGGAAAATTACATTGTCTATGAGAATCATCTAGAATACTAGTTGGATAGCTTATCAAATAAATTTTGCGTGGCTAAAAATCAGTTGTTAGAAGTTACAGGATGTTATGAGGACCATCAAGCTGATCGTGTTTTCTGGGATCCTATAGCTAAATACATGGAAGAGTTTTACTCTCCAGTGTTTCAGTTTTATTTTTACTATGAAGATCAGTTACAATTTCAGTGGTAGTGGTCATCATAATATCATAGTTTCTTCGAGTTCCAATGCAGTCAAACAACTCAAATATCAGATAAAAAAAATCACTGGCTACATTGGAAATTTCATATTGATTGAGTTGAATGAATTTTTCAGTTGATAGGGTAGGTAGGAATGTGCAAATAAGCTCAAGGTTGACTGAGCATTTTTAGTAGGTACAGTTTGAAGCAAACTGGACAGAATTTCAGAGTTTTAGTCTAAAGGATGGATAGCAGCACTGGATCTACCGGTTCTTAGTATACCACAAGGGCACACTATCCCAAGTGGAGCCACTGTTATCACCATAAAAAAAATTTCTAAACTTTGGAAAGTTTTCCTTATCTCTAGTCATGGTCTTAAATAGGTTGTAAGTCATTTGATGCTTAAAGGGTTAAACGATAGGGTAAGAGTCTTTAAAGTGTCATTTTCATCTCCAAATAAAGTTTAACAACCTTATTTCATGGCTTAAGGGTCCCATATACTGTTTTGAAATCATATCTTAAACCACTTGAAATTTTTTTGGAATTAGCCACGAAACCACGCTTTCGTAGCGCAGACAGTGTAAAAAACATGTTTTGCGCTACAAAAAGGTTGTTATTTTCATAGCAATTTTCCCTGAAAATACACTAAGTGTGCTACGAAAATGCAGATTCGTAGGAAATCTTGTTAAATCATCAATTCATTAAAACTCTGTTAATATTTCATTATTAAGTGTCTGATAGGAGTCATTTCTAAGGCATACAACCATCCAAATCCATCATTTCAAATGTAGGGGTCATCATGATAGGTAATTTCAAATTCAAAAAGGGTTGGTCTTTTGTTTCATTATATCATGCAAAAAACACTACAGTCATGTCCTTTAAAATGTTAAGCTTATGGTAAACTAGTACCAAAGCTTCTCTCATCTTGAAATCAAGTCAGGCTGATAAATCACAGTTTACAAGAAGCACACAGAAATTCAAGGGTAAAGAGGCCAGATTTGTGAGAATGATGAATTTTTAGTTGAGGGCTACTAACAAGAAGTTTAAAAGACAGATTGAAGACCTAGAAATACAGCTGACAAAATCTGAAGAGAAGCTACAACATAAATGAAACAGGTTGGTAAAATAGAGGTAGTTTCCAATGTTCATGAAGAGCTTATGGACCTTTCATCACCAATGCCTGAAGGTGACAAAAACATAGTTTTCCTACTCAAATAGAAAAGACTAGTTATGAGGAGATTGAAGAAAAGTTGAAATTAGATAATTTTGAAACAATCATCATTGCTAGCCAAGATGTTCAAAGATAAGCATGGAGGTTTAAAGACTAAAAGACTGGAACTTTGTCCCCTGGTTTTTAGGGCAGTTTGGATCATGATAAATTGGGTTACAACAAGGCTGGAGGTATCATCAAAGTCCGAATACCTGAAGTTGCAGCTTTCAGTGGAAGCATTAAAGGTTTGAAAATGATTGGTGGACATGACACATATGAAAATGATCTATCCATGATCATAATGTTCAAAAAGATGCAAGGGCTTAATGATGAGCTGGAGAAGACAATTTTGGGTGAAGATCATATTCTTGAGGTCATGTTACTATAGTTTTTTGATAAATATCAGTTGTTATAAAGTTTAAACATCTACAAGGCACTAATTTTGAAGAAATTTTCAAGAAATTTTCTTGCATAGCAGTTTCATAGCGCGCTACGAAACTGTTGAAGCAACCTTTCACCATGAAGAGAAAAACCCTGTTTTCTAGCTTTAGTAGTAAATTTAAAAAGCAGTTTTCGGGCACCTGAAAACAAATTTTTGAAAAATGAAAGAGATTGTTCTTCCTAACATCCCTAACTACAAAAACCTCTCTCGGTTTCTTTAAACTCATTATGAAGTTGGGGATAAAAGGCTTTATTTGAAGCCCTATTTTCAAAAAACAGAGTTTTCCTATTTTACACATGTGTTTCAAGGACAGATTCTAGACAACAGGAGACGTATTTCCAAAAACAAAGAGAGGTATTTATTCCAGACAGCATGAAATAAAAAAAAATCCTTCATTTTATCAAAATACATCAGGGATTAGAAGATAAAGGCTCTGTCCCAAGGCCTAATTTTCAAGGAAGAAACATGAATAATTTGCTGATGCAGTCTTTTCATCATTTTTCATAACAAATTTTGAAGGAATATTTGTGAGTTTGGTTTTGAAAATTATTGTGGAAGTGTTTCAATTAAATATAAAGGCTATCATGAAATAAAATATTGAAATATGTTGAATAAAGGAGTGAAAACACTGCACTACGAAAAGCGCTACAAAACTGTGCTACTTTCGTAGCGCAGTTCTGTTTTCACTGTTTTGAAAAGTTCAAAGTAGATTTTGCACAGATGGCATGAAGGGATAAATTGGGACATATGTCAATAATTTTCCTAACATCAATTAGCCTCTAATTCATCATTTATAAGTGGTCATAACATCTCAAGAAACCAAAAGGATCCTAAGCCTAAAAACAGGGAAACATGTTTCCTAATTTCTAGGGCAGTTTTATCATCAGCAGTAGGGTGACTTTAGGTGAATGATCAACATCCAAATTCGACCTCATGGAGGAGCAGCTTTCAAAAATAATATTTTATTCCTAGATAAGGTTGTTTTAGTCATAAGAAGGATTTTTACTCCGAATTTTATTAGGACTCTAGAATAGACAGTTAACTGTCACATGTAATTAATAGGCAGTTTTAGAGTAAATAGGTGTCAATATAAGATAGAATTCGAATTCCTTCGAAGATGGATCATAGAATACAATGTTTTAATTACTCTATAAGAGACATGAGGTCTAATTGCCCATGGTTGTCATTTTTATTAGCATAAGAAGCTGTGTTATAGGAGCAGACTGTGTGTTTTTCATCTTAATACAGAGATTAGTTTTACTACTCAAAATTCACAATGGGTTTATGTGTTTGATACTTATATGGCCTTTTTCTACTACTTATTTGTAGTGGTATGAGCATGTGTTACTTGTGATTCATTGGATAATTCTCTAAATTCCTTCACATGTTTGTAGACTGTGTTATTGTTTCAATTATAAACTTAAACCCTAAGTGCCTTGACTTCCATGTTAGCTAATTATGATGTTTTGTTGAAAAATACTTTGACTCCATGGCCCAATAGATTCTTGCTAATTTTTAATTCAACCATTTATGCATTTTTATCCATTTCTATTTCTAGAGTTAGCCATCTAATCCTTAATTCAAAATCTTAAACCTAGTGAGAGAGCCCTCTCAGGTTGAGGAGGCTAAGCCTCAACTAAAATTCTGGTTTGAAATAGTTACACTGAGGTAGCCTGACCAACAACCTATCAAGTCCTATTTTAGTGATAACAACACCACTCATGATCCTTGCAAAGTTGAAACAATCAAGTAATGCAGAAACTTACATCTCTGAACTTTTAAGACTTTCTGTTATGGTTCCTGATTTGTCTGCAACAAGAAGGGTGTACATGTTCATTGATGGGTTAGATGAACCTCTTCATGGGTTGTTTAAGTATATCAATCCCAATACCCTACATGATGCTATTGAAAGGGCTAGATACCTTCAAGATTCCTTTCCAAAAGAAAAGGCAACATTTCAGCATAAGCCCTCTTTTCCATCAAAGGGAAAGGAAGAAAAGGTTGCTCCTTCAAAGGAGAGCTCATACAAGAAACCTCTTGATGATGATGTCTAGAGAGATCTAAGAAGAAGGAAGCTTTTCTTCACTTGCCAAGAATCATGAGAACCTAGACATAAATGTGCAGTTGGAAAATCACATTACATTGAGGTCTTCTCAGATGATGAGGAGGAAGAAGAAGATGAACCAAGAAGAGGTCACAGCGCTGACACTGCAAGAGTAGAACCTTCACCAAATGGGAATGGAGAATTTTCTCCTATTTGAGGGGCTCTTGCATATTTGAGAGGAGTACCTAAGAACTTGAACTTAAGATTTCAAGGTTACATCTTGAATCAGAGGATTTCTATGTTGGTTGATAGTGGGGCTACCCACAATTTTATTGATGCCAAACTAGTGCAAAGGAGGGAGATACCCACTAATGCTTTTGAGAGATTCTTTTTTTTGGTCCCAGGAGGTAGAAAAATACAATGCATGCATTATTTCCCATCACTATCAGTCACCATGGGAACATATACATTAATTTCTCACTTCTTTGTGGTTGACATACCTAACACCAATGTGATATTGGGTGTTCACTGGTTGATTACATTGGGGAAAGTCACTACGGATTGGGAGGTTTTGAAAATGGAATGGGTGGATAATAAGAGTTGTAAGACTCAAATGATCTAAGGCATGCATACATATCCCTCACATACAAATTCCACATAGAAAACAGAGATGGATTTGCGCAGTGGAAGCAAGGACCTTAAAGTCCCATCTATTATTCTCATGAGATTGTTGCAGGGGACACTATTATCTAGTGGAAAACCACCTGGGAGGCCACCTGATTCAGATCTTGTGGGATATGTCTCAAAAAATGATGCTCTAAGCATAGATCCAGGAGGGATGGGAGCATTGGAAGACAATGATACAACACTAGGAGTCTTGGGTAGTCTCAAGGAGGAGGGAGATCTTCTCCCAACATCAACATTACCCACCCTCATTTCAGATTTTGCATTGTGAGAGAAGAAGAATGGAAGGAATGACCTTCCAACATGTACCTTTTGCATGGGATATGCCAAGGAGGAGAGCAGCCATATGACAAACATTTCTTTTGATAGATCATCAACGTTGTCATTATGGGAGATTGATCCATATTGGAAATCCCAATTGTTGGTGGATTACTCCAAGGATCTTTACACATACGTGATACTTGATGACTAGCTACATGAAGAGGGCTATTCAGTCCAAGAAGGAGTCATCTAATATCATGGTAGGATATTCTTATCTAGAGCCTCCAAGCTCAAGGAGAAGTTACTACAAGGGGCTTATGAAGATTTCTTTTTCAGCCACACATATTCCATGAGATTCTACAACATCATCATGAGAAGCTACACTTGGAAGGGCTTTGAAGGATAACTATATCAACATTTTCAAATATGCATGTACCATGTGGAGATGGGGAAGCAACATAACTCTATGAAGGAGTTAATTCAGTGATATCTTTCTCTTTTTGAGAGAGGGGATAGATCTATGCACCACTCCATTTGTTTAAAGAGAAATTTTGGTGAAGAATATGCTCATGTAAATAATGTTTCATTTGATTTTTGTTGCATTCTTTCACCATGAATATGTAGGCCATAGCTCCAAGAATGAGTATTGTACCTTATAAACTTCATGGCCAACTTTGGGCCACAAAAATTTCTGAACATTTCCACTCCCTTGGAGAACAAAGGGATATTTTGTTTCATGATGGGTGCATTCCTAAGGCACCAAATATATCTCACACTTTTATCCATAGTGAGATGAATTGAATAGCAATTAAGTGGTGGGGAAACCACTTACCACATCATGATTTGATGCAGTCAAGAGATGCACTGCACTAGTTCCACATGTGGGACTATGGACCACCTCCATATGCACAAATTTCTATTTATATGTATGTAATTTTGATCCCATACATTGATGATGTACTTGTAATTTTTATGGGAATGTATAGAGGGAGGATGGGAGGTATGTATGTTCCCTATGGGATGGAGATTCTCCATATATCTTATGCTACATGTTTCAGGGATAACATTGGGCAAACCATGTTTGTTTCATTTGAGCTATTGTCTCCTTATGGGATGGATTATTTACATCTCATGAGAAATTTGGAGGAGAAAATCATGGAGGGATGGATTGGTGAACACTTAGCTTATGGAGGAAGCTTATAACATGTTGGTGTCACCAATGGAGGAGGAGAAGAGTTACAATGCTCACCTTATCAGTTTCTTGAGGACAATTAACATTTGGGAAGGGAGGACTGTAATATTCCCAATTAGTCATGAGCTAATTGGAATATTCATTTGTATTTTATTACTTTTTTTAAAGAATAAATGAGCAAAGGAGGTCCATAATACTCCTTAATAATGAATAAATCAATGCCAAATATGAAAAATGCTAAATCTTGGCTATTAAATCAAGCACCCTTAGCTGTGAAAGGGGCTGGATCATTTTGACCGGGTCAACCTTGTCCAAATCTACAGCAATGTCATGGAGGAGTGGCCATCAATGAGGTACAACACAGTTTTATATGGAGGTGCATTGTGTGAAAGAAGTGATCTCATTGGAAGTGGTTTAGGTTTTGCAAGCTCTTGAATTATAAAAGGAAGAGGATGGCAGCATTAGAAGGTTGTTGATGTTTATCATATTTTCTGAATATATGGTCTGTTTAGACATATATCTTTCTCTATCTATTTAGCTGAGATTGAATGTTGTTTAGCATTGGGTGTTCCTGATCGAGAATCCTTCCTCTTCCCACTGAGTAGCTCTTGTGAGAGTTTGTATTGCATTGTCCACTATCTAACTTAGGGCCAAGCTTCTTCTTTCAACTACAGTTTAGATCCTGTTGAGGGTTTGGTTGTTTTTGCAAGCTACAGTAAGTGGAGACTAGACCTTTGAGATATAGGCCATTTCAGAGCTCCTTTTCAGTGGAGGAGGTTTCTACTTCATTGGGAGGACAATATTGAAGGCATTGAGCCCCATTTTCAGACCTTGGCGTCAGGGAAACCTTGTTTTGACCCCTACAGAACAGTTTAGATCCAGATCTACGTTATTCCTGTAGGTGCAGTTGCAGGGTGGTTCAACACACCATTGGAGAGATTAATTTCTAAGTGTTAGGGATCTGCCCTTCACTTTGGAGATCTATTGGAGGAGACTATTCTGTTGCCTATATCAGTTGAGCCATACTTTCCAGATCTGAATATTTCAGTAGATCGGCAGTCTTAGATCTTAGATCTACAACTTGTACTTGGTGTTTTTCTGAAAACCCCAAGGGGGTTCTTTAGAGGATCTTGTATAGTGCATGGATCTGATATAGATCTAACGTTTTATGCAATTATTTTCTCTAGATCTGATGTGTAATCTACAGCTATTGCAGAGCCAATAAAATAATGTTGTAAGGCTTTTCCAGTCTTTATATATGGTTGAAACACCTCATTTTGAGGGATTTATTTCATTGGAGGCTTCCTTTTCTTGTTATGCATCTTATGGGCCATTTATTACACATTTTTTCTTGTTGTAATAATGAATGAAAGGTCTCCATATTGGTCTCTTTCTATATAAAATATGATCTACGTTATTTTCCTATCTTTCCACATTGTATTGTTGCTTTTCCCATTCGGGAATATTACATTGTACCTTGATAATTTCATCTAAGATTTCAGATCCTTAAGCAAATCTAAGATTTAAATTTTTCACTTTCTCAATTTCCTTTCTTAGACTTACTATTTCACATTCTAATTTCTCATTGTGCTTCTCCTTTTCTATAAGCTGATTCTTTAGAGTATCTATGGAAATTTTGTTTTCTTCCAAACATATTTTGAGATGATTTATTTCTTCAAGAAAATAATTTTCTTCTAATGCATCCATAAGAGTATCTTTAGCCTCACTAGAGTCTTTTTCAGAAGCCATGAGCAATCTAATATCTTGATAAGATTCTCCTCCTTCACTATTTGATAGACCATCACTATCTTCATGAGTATAATAGCTTTTTCTATTGATAAATTGTTTCTTGTTTCCTTTTGCCACTTCCTTTCCCTTTTCATGGTTATCTTTATGGGGACATTTAGAAGCATAATGACCAACTCTTCCACAAGAAAAACATTTAAAAGGAAGCTTGCCTCTGAACCTTCCAGTGCCAAGTTGTAGGTTCATTACAAAATTTATCTCATATTCTTCTGAAACATACCCTGATCCTTCATGTTCTTCTACTTCCTTTCCTTTTTCAGCAGCTCTAAAGACGACTTCTTTGAATTCAGATGGACCTCGTTTCCTCATTTCACATGTAGTTAGAATCTCATGAACTTGAACAATACTAAGAGTTTGTATATCTCGCTTCTCTTCAATAGCCGACACTTTTGACTTGAATTTGGGAGTTAGAGATATTAAAACCTTTTCTACTAGAGTAGTTTCAGTTATGGTTTCACCTAAATTTCTCATATGATTTACAATATCATCTAGACGTAAAAAGAGACTAGCAATGCTTTCCTCATTATGCATTCTAAATTTTTCATATTTAATTCTAAGAGTTTGGATTTTAGCAATTTTTACCTGGGCATCAACTTCATAGCTCAGAATTATTTTGTCCCATATCTCATTTCCTGTATTCAGTGCATGACTTTGACAAATTTTGATTCAGTCAAACTTACCAATAATGCATTGACCACCTTTTCATTGGTTTCATATTTCTTTCTTGTGGTTGGATCTGCTGGAACTGAAGCTGGATATTGATAACCTCCTTCAACTATAGCCCATACATTTGCTCCAAGATACTGAAGATAGAATCTTGTCCTTGTCTTCCAGAAGATTAAATTGTTTCAGTTGAAGAGAGGAGGTCTGATAGATGTTGTCCCATCTTGATTGCTCATCTTAGCTGATCTTCCTTCTAGCAATTAAGCTTATTCAGAAGGACCTTCTGTGAAACAAATTGTTGGGAAAAATACTGGGGGGGGGTGAATCAGTATTTATAACTCACTATAAACTTTTTTTTTTCTTACAGATTTCTATACACGAATTTTATGAAACCAACTAGCGTATACACGCAATTATCTTTAAGAAATCTTGCGTATGTCCAGAGATATTATTATGCAGATAATTCTTTAATTAGATCAGTGAATCGTTCATTCTTCATATGTTTAGAAAGTAGTAACCATGTGCAATAAGAAAAGAATAGATCATCACACATGAACACCATGATTTAAGGTGGAAACCCAAGTCGGGAGAAAACCATCGTTGTTGTCATATGTGTCTTCAATATTTATTATAAAGAAAACTGCTTACAATCTTGTATTGGCACAGACTCATACCAGCACGCACAAACCCACTTGCAGAAGGCTGTAACCTTCTCTCGTTCTCCAGCTTCTACTAGAAGGGAGCTCCAACCCCCCGATCTCATTTACCAGCCACTCCTGGAAGGGACCTACTACCCCCTAATATTGTTTACCAACAACCACTGGAAGGGAGCTATGACCCCCTCACTGAAAGCTTCGACCCTCAGCACCACCACGGACCATGTTTCATCAATTTTCACTCTCGATCCAACAACTTCAAAAAATCTCATCATAATTATCATCAATAATAAACTTAACTTGAACTTCAATCAGAACAGTGAGATCACTATAACCAGAACACAATAATAAACCTTGATTTCAGAACCAGAATGCAGAATCAATCTTAACCCTGATCATTCATTATCTTGAAATACATACGCTGATTCACTTTATTGATCCCGCGTGTATACGCTCCTTCCTTCACACCAACATTCGTATATGTCTGAGAATACTGAATTTAAAAAATATGATCAGCCTTAGAACCAAATCTGAGGCTTTCAGTTAGATATATTTTCAGTATTGTAGAACCATTAATCAGCCAGTCATCATTAAACATATTTACTCACTCATTGATCATATTTGTACATATTCAACATAACAACACATACATTATTCAAACAACCCATATCTACATGAAGACTTCATTGATAGATAGTATAAATACAACAACAATAAATAGATAACCTCTCCATCAAGCTTCAGAAAACCCTGACTTCCATATGTGCTTTGGTTGAGATAAATTCACATGTATACGCCCTTTCACTGTGACGAATAGCATATAGATCTGAAAATGTTATTACTGTAGAAAGATGTAGATCTATAAACTTACCCAGATTTCTTTACTTCATTCAACAAACATGTTCCAGGTCACAGATCCAAAAATTTCATCATTAGATCATGCAAGTACATAGTCATTTCAGGTCTAGAGATCCTCATCCATCATTGTACCCAAGGGTGCATCATAGATTCAGATCTACCAGTAAAACAGAGTTCATCCCATGCAGATATACTTCAGAGAGAAGTATTTAGTAACAACCCTTACACGTGCACACCCTTGCACTATGATCTTCTTCACCTTATATAGATTTATCCTTTACCAATACCATGAGCCAAAACCACACAACTATCGATGGTAATCTTGGATGGAATCAAATAGACGACACAAAGCTCGATACTGTGGCCTAATACTATGGTAATGCCCCTTGGTATCACTATTTATAGCGCAAAAGGCATACACGACTCTTCTTCTTCGTACCTGTGTGTATACATGACATCTCTTCATAATAACTGTGAATATACTAATTCTGGATGTATACATGGGTTTCCTGTATACCAAGTAGCGTATGTATGTGGGTTGCCTTCATCAAACCTGCGTATACATTGTGACATGTTATATTTATCATTTCTTTGATCCTAACTGGATTTCATTTCTCTATCACTTCTGAACTAACCTATAGATACATCATTTTCACATATTTAACACATAGGTTGCTAATCAAAAGGCAACTCATCAAGTAGGTTTCCATCAAGGACAACTTCATCAAGTAGGTTGCCATCAAGGACAACATATTGCATCATATTTCCAACACTTACTTACGGGTTGCTTGTCACTTTTTCCCTTGTCAGATGACATGACATGTATTTTGGAATAAGATGTAGGATTAGATGCAATGGAGGTTTGATTGGACAGAACAAGTGTGGAACCAGATGGTCGAATTGCTAGTTGAGTGCTAGAAAAACCAATCACACCATTGCCGGTATGAATTTCCTTACCATATGTATGTAATATTCCTAAAATTAGCATGCAGCTAATAGGAATATTAAATTTTGATTCTTGCACTTAGTAGGTGAATAAATGGGGGAAAAAGACCCATTTTATCTTGTACTAGCATAAAAGCCCTCTTGGTATGAAAAGGGGACATCCTAGTGGCTGGATTTTGAACTTTCCATGTATGAACAAGAAGATAATCATGTTGATTCATTCAAGTTGACTAAGTCAACAAGGCAATATGGAGGAGTAGCCTTTATGGATCTATAATGCAGTTTTGGAGGAAAAGTGATCATGGATGTTGGAAACCGTAATGGGTGGGACGCAAGGTGAGGAGGCTCACAAACCTTATAAGGAGGAATATAGCATACATTTCGGGTTAGCTTATGGATTATTTATTTTGGTCTGCTTAGACTATTGAGCATTCCTCAACTGTTGAGTTGAGTATGCAGTGTTGTTTAGCACAAGGCATTCCTGCTTAGGGATTCCTTCTCCTCCCTTGAGAGATCTGTTGGAGGAGCATTTTTCTTCATTTTTCCACATCCAGGCTTGAGGCCAAGAATCCTCCTTCAGCTATAGTGTTATTCCTGTAGCAACGAACATTGTGTTGCAGGGTGCTGTAGTGGAAGACTTAAAACACTAGCTTCTGAGCTTATCTTTCAGAGGAGGGAGTTCCACTTTCTTTGCAAGATCAGTACAGGATATTTCTGAGCATATTTTACATCTTGGCATGTGGCCAAAGCTTTCCACATCATCTACTATGCATTCATTTGCAGAAAGTGCATTATTTTTCCCAGTGTTGCAGTAGCAGGGTCAAGACCCTTGATCCCGAGCTAGTTTCTTGGAGGAAGGGCCAACCCTTCTCTCAGAATACTTTGTATAGCATTCTTCTTCTATTATTTGTATATTTCTACTATATTTATATAGATTTATAGTCTATCTACATTTTCCAGATCTAGATTTGTAGATCTTCTCTTTTATACATTGTACTTTCTTGAAACCTTTGCCGAGTTATTCTTATTGTGTATAAAGAGGAAGGAATCTCCATTTTCTCAGCCATTGGATGCTTGTAGACTCTAGATCTATTATTCCTCATTATTTTCTCCATAAACCGTTAATAAAATAATTTTTTACATGCTTCAGTGTTTTCTACATGAGTTAAGCTATGGGGTTTGGGCTTATTTGAGTCATACTGGCTTTGGGAGATCTGTTTCTGTTGGTTAGAGGGATTTTTTTCTGCTCCAATTCTGGATGTTAGTTGCATATGGTATATCCTAAGGGATACAAGTCCCATTTCTCACATATATAGCGTTATTTTCTGAAGACAAACGTTTTATGCCCTATATTGTGACATTTCAACACTTTGGAAGGAGTGTATATGCCATATTCTTGTTGTTGATCATTAATTTTATAATTAGATGTTATTTTAAATCTTATGAGCTGATTTACACCACTATGTACTTGGTTTTTTGAGGCTCCAGCTTAATAATATCTTAAGATATTATTATTGTTGTATATTTTCCTTGTTTTGGGATATTACAGTGGTATCAGAGCTGCGATCTTGGCTCATCTTGTGGATTTCAGATCCAATCCAGAAGATAAGAAGAATAGGATATCAAAATGATGGAGAGGATGAGATTACTCTCATCAATTTTCAAATGTAAGAAGAGCCTCTTCAAGGAGGTCAAACAGATGAAAGAAGAAAGATGCAATGAAACTCCAAGAGGGTTTCAAGGAGGAGAAATCTGCAGTGAGACCTCTAGAAGGTTTAAAGAGAAAGAAGAAGAACCATGCACTTCCTATTCTCATAGAGGGAGTGAAGAGCAAGAAGACCACTTAGAACATGAGATCTTGAGTGGATATTTGGCAGAGTACAAGTGCCAACCTAGAGCTCTCAAAGAGACTCTAGATCTTCCTCAATTTATCCAACTGAAAGAAGAAAGGATGCTATAAAGCAATAATATGGTGAAGGGAAATAGGTTTCTATTGTCCACTTTCAATGGATCAGCCATATATACAGCAAGGTTTTGGGTGATGAAGTTAGAAGAATTTTTCCTACTACATCCAGTAGTGAAAAAAGAGGCTGTGGAGATCTCAACACTGCACTTGGAGGGTAAGGCAAGCTCTTGGTGGTTCAGCCATGTGATTCATGCAAGAGTATCTACTTTTGTAGATTTCACTCAAAGGGTGATCATAATATTTGACAGTGAGGGATCAGAGAAGAAGGAGTCCGCATCCCCAATTGAGGAGACTCTTATCAACGTTGTCACATTCATGAGGGGGCAGCCATCTATAGCAGTAGTTGGATCAGCCAACACATTGAAGGGAGGAACTCTTACAGCCATACAAGATGTTCCCAAGACTCACCAAGGTATGCATATATTTCCATTTCCTATCATTTCAGAAAATATTTTCGGAAACCTTGGAAATTATTCTTCACATGGTCAAGGATCAAAACACATTGCTGATATGGAGCAACAAGCTTGAACTGCATTGTGCAACCTTGTTTTGATCAAAGGATGGATAAACATTCATTCCATTGCACCCTTATTGAGTTGCATGCAGCATGAGGGGTTAGGGTGCAAGATTTTGGAAGGCATAATGAGTGTTGTGCCACTTTCTGATGATGTTTTTCGTTCAGCACACTTGGATCCTTTTGGATTCCAGAGGATCATTGATGAGAGTTCTTCTCTAAAATATCTCCAAGGGATTACATCTCAACTTCCCATGAGGCGTAAAGAGAAAGATATAATTTCGGAGATTTTTAGTATTCATTGGGAAGATACCAAGGGGGAGCATGATTGGAGGCATCCACATTTGGATGAATGGAGGTGGATGGAGAGAAAGAGGTGGGTGAGCCACTTGCAGATCTATGACATAGGGAAGCAAGAAGCAAAGTTGTGCTGACTACTCTTGAGATAGTTTTGACATCTTGGGTCATACCCATTGTTCGGAGGTATGTGGTGGATGGAGGCATAACATGGCACACATATGATAAAACAACAAAAGACTTGTTTATATGGGGCATCATATAATACAACCCACATGATCTTACTCTATGGCTTGTATGAGGGAGAGATGAGGGAGCAACAAGAGTTTTTGTTGCTGTGGTTACACTTAGGAGAGTATGGGCAGAATTTTTCCCATACTTATCATGATATTTCCAGAGAGAAGGAAGGCACATTCAAAGTGCAAGGAGGCTACCCTTTAGCATCGGAGGATTATGAGAGGCTTCCATATAGGAAGAAGATCGTCTCACATAGCAGCATGATGGTGGATGGCTTTGGCATATGGAATGTCAATGGGAGGAGTCATGGAGTGACAAGAGCCTTATCACTAAGATCTACAACACTGTCACTTGAGAGTATGTTCTTATTGATGGAGTGTTCCAAGAAGAGTATGCATCCCTTCTTTTTGTAGATTTTTATGAGGAGATTCCCATGGGAGGACTCATTCATGGACCTCACTTTCAACCTACTCACTATGTATGGTAAGGAATGCATTTATGTACTTGTTGATTACACCATTGAGTATTTTTATCTTCTCACCATATATGAACAGTGCATTGCTCCACAAGAGAGCAGGAGTATTTTTGGGTCTCATGGTCACTTTAGGGCCAATCTTTGTAATGCTAGTAGCCCCTCTATACATGACTTTGGGCAAGTATATTGTTATTTTGATTATGTACAGCTGATATCCATTACTACTTACTACCCCATGGTGGAGGAGCAAACATACACAGCTTGTAACTTATTGAAGAACCCATTAGCGGAATTTTGAGGTCTAAAATGGGCCTCCTAAGGAAATAATAAAATAATAGCTAAACCAATAAAATAATATTTTTTAATTTTCAATTCACTTTTTGCACCACAATCCATGTAACCATAGTTAAATTCAATTCAAAAGCTGTACCAAAATAAAAATAATAAAAAATTGTATTGATGTGACTATAAATAATAATGATCTTTTCAAGAAAAAGTCATTATCAATTAACAACTAACGCATTTGTCCTTTTTACTTAAATAACTTAAAATAAAATATAAAAATAAATTTACAAATTCTTAATTATATTATATTCTATTAATTAAAATTTATATTATTTAAATTGTATAATAGCATGTAATTAATATACTATATAGATATAGTATAATCTAATATAATATAATAAATGTATTCGGATATGCATTGTTTCTTTCAAGAAATATGAAATGACAATAATATATTTTTATTCAAAAAGTGTGAAATGACATTGATTATGAGTACTTTACTTTGACTTTAAAATTACTTAGAGCACTACCATGGTTAACCATGAGTTTTTATCTACCATTGAGAATGTGACAAGTAAGTACCTTTAACTCAAGCAATGCCACCTCAACCATTAGGGATGATGTCATCCCCTAAAATGTGATTGGTTCTCATAAAGTGAATTTTCATTGTACATTTACTGTAGGAGGCCCATTTTAGACCTCAAAATTCCCCTAATGACTTGCCACATGATGTTCTCAAACAACAGTTGGGGAGATTGTGCAATATCCACTTGGAAAACCATTTATACCATCCAAACTTGCACACAACCTTCAACAATTTTCTGATTTGGATGCCATATGGTAATGATGTGTCATTCATCTTGTATGGAATGGTTTGGGTTGGCATGACTCATGAAATTGGAGAGAGGATCCTTGAAGATTGGACCTTCTTCTTTCCACTTGAGGGCAATGATGTTGCAGCCCAAGATCAGCATGCCCTCTACACTTATCATAAGTGGAGAGGTGGAAAGCGTGGGATAGGCCCTCTTGCCTATCATGTTCATCTATTCAGTCCACCTACACTTCATGAGCCAAAGGCGAAGGAGATTTTTCATGAGTTTCCATGTTGGAGGGTGGCTCATTTTATATGGATGATAGCTTGGGGGTGGAGGTTTCACTTGGGAATGAAAGTTTCCCATGTATTTCAAACTCCATGCCTTGAGAGGAACTCTAGCCAGCATATAGTTGTCTCCTTGAGTATTTTACTTTTGCATGATGATAGCCATTTCGGATCTATACCAAATGCTAACTTGTATGCTTGGGAGAGGCACTATAGAGTTTCATTGTTGAGATAGCATCTTGATTCTTTGGGAGAGCTCATCTTATAAGGATGCTACAAGGAGAGGGAAGGAGACTTTCCAGCTCTATCCTTGCAGTTGGTTGAGGACAAGCAACATTTGTGAGGGGAGGACTGTAATATTCCTAAAATTAGCATGCAGCTAATAAGAATATTAAATTTTGATTCTTGCACTTAGTAGGTGAATAAATGGGGGAAAAATACCCATGTTATCTTGTACTAGCATAAAAGCCCTCTTGGTATGAAAATGGGAAATCCTAGTGGTTGTATTTTTCACTTTCCATGTATGAACAAGAAGAGAATTATGTTGATTCAGTCAAGTTGACTAAGTCAACAACGCAGTATGGGGGAGTAGCCTTGATGGAGCTACAATGCAGTTTTGGAGGGAAAGTGATCATGGATGTTGGAAACCCTAATGGGTGGGACCCAAGGTGAGGAGGATCACAAACCTTATAAGGAGGAAGATAGCAGACATTTTGGGTTATCTTATGTATTATTGATTTTGTTCTGCTTATATTATTGAGCATTCTTCAGTTGTTGAGTTGAGTATGCAGTGCTATTTAGCACAAGGCATTCCTTCTTAGTGATTCCTTCTCCTCCCTTGAGAGATCTGTTGGAGGAGCATTGTTATTCATTTTTCCACATCTAGGCTTGAGGCCAAGTATCCTCCTTCAGCTACAGCGTTATTCCTGTAGCAGGGAATGTTGTATTGTAGGGTGTTGTAGTGCAAGACTCACAACACCAGCTTCTGATCTTATCTTTCAGAGGAGGGAGCTCCCCTTTCTTTGCAAGATATGTACAGGAGATTTCTAGGCATATTTTACATCTTGTCATGTGGCCAAATATTTCCACATAATCTAATGCACATTCATTTTCATAAAATACGTTATTTTTCCCAGTGTTGCAGTAGCAGGGTCAAGACCCTTGATCCTGAGCTAGTTTCTTGGAGGAATGGCCAACCCTTCTCTCGGAAGACTTTGTATAGAATTCTTCTTCTGTTCTTTGTATATTTCAGCTATAAATACAATTTTTTGTCTAACTGCATTTTCCAGATCTAGATCTACAGATCTGCTCTTTTATACATTGTACTTTCTTGAAACCCTTGCAGGGTTATTCTTATTGTGTATAAAGAGTAAGGAATCTCTATTTTCTCAGCCATTGGATGCTTGTAGACTCCAGATATATTATTTATCATTATTTTATACATAAACCCTTAATAAAATAACGTTTTACATGCTTCAGTGCTTTCTGCATGAGTTAAGCTATGGGGTTTGGGCTTATTTGAGTCATAGTGGCTTTGGGAGATATGTTTATGTTGGCTAGAGGGGTTTTTTTCTACTCCAATTCTAGATGTGAGTTGAATATGGTATATTCTAAGGGATCCAAATCTCATTTCTCACATATATAGCGTTATTTTCTGAAAAAAGCCGTTTTATGCCCTATATTGCTGCATTTCCCCACTTTGGAAGGAGTGTATAGGCCATATTCTTGTTTTTTATCATTAATTTGCTGATTATATGTTCCTTTAAATCTTATGAGCTGATTTACACCACTATGTACTTGGTTTTCTGAAGCTCCAACTTAATAATATCTTAAGATATTATTATTGTTGTAGATTTTCCCTGTTTTGGGATATTACAATGGATAAGGAGGAATAGTAAAATTTGGTTGCGGTGCATTCAAAATATTTTCATAGAGAATTCTAGACTTAGTATAAATCAAATCCATATACTGGGCATGAGAAATTACTTGCTCTTTAGTGAAAACATTGCCTTTGGCCACGTCCTTAGTGATATATGGAAACAAGGACTTTATAAACCACTCAGCTAAAAGATGATCCATAATTTTTTTTTAACCATTCGACGATGACACCACTCATTAATGTGATCTGATATATGAGTAGCAGTCGTCTATTTAAGGCTAGTAAAATGTTCGGTTCCAATTTCATAGTTGTTGGGTAACTAGAAGTGGGTTAGAAAATAAGTGGCTAAAGCTATGAAGTTATCGAAAGAAGCTCATGGTAATTCAATATACCACTTTGCAGCCGAACTAGTGAGCATTCGCTGGAAAATACAAAGTCATGACAGAATCATCATTCAAGGATTTTGATGAACACCATAAATGATAAGTCATAACGTGCGTAGATAGATTTTCTCTACAATTTCCATTGAATTTCTAAATATCAGAAGTAATTTATGAGGAATCATTGGCTACCAAGGTAAATAATGAATAGGATCATTAGTTATTTGGTTTAAACTGGGTAACTCTAACGTTGCAACAAATGGAAACTATCAGTTTAGATCAGGTTGAGCATAACCAGGTTAAGATGGAATTGCCTGGGAAATAGGTCATTGTGCACTAACATAAGGATTCTGCTACTAGCAACCCTGAAAGGGGTAAGTTTTTTGACCAAATCCTTGATAGGATTGTTGACCAAGACCTGGATAAGCCTAATACTGTTGGAATGGTTTCTGTGGCTACCATGGGAATTGATAAAACTTTTGTTGCCTGCCAGGATAATTTGGACCTAGTTGTGAATAAACGAGACTAGTAGAAGCTTGTGACAAGGGTAAACTATAATGTTCTTGTGAAATTCCAGATACAGACAGTTTTTGTAAACCATCCTGGGAAGACAGAGTCTGTAGACCCAAAACTTGAGAGTTAAGGGTTGAAGGACCTGCCTGAGTAGACTATGAAACAACCAAGGAAGTAATAACATGCGTAGTAGGTACAGATGTAACAGGTTGATATGGTTGATATTGATACACAACCCTTTGTGGTTGAACATGCAAGGTAGGCTACCATTGAAAAACATGCATTCCAACATAAGATTGACCTAAAAACGAAGGAGTACTGCCATATCGCATCTTTTCCCCCCTAGCATATCGAGTATAAGGATATTGCACATAATGACTTATATATGATGGGAGTCCAACACAAACTGGATTAAATGGACGATAATTTGATGGACCGGCTTGAAATTGAGTTGATGATGTCAATAAAGGATGAGGTCTTTCAGTACTCGTAAGAGAGGAACTAGATAGAATTCTAGATGATGACATGGGTGAATTGCATGGACTAGAAGAGACACCAGAGTATGTTTCATTTAAAGCTTGGTAACCTAGTGGGATGGACGGACCACCATAAATATGAGACTCAAGTGTCGTAGAAAACATCAAAGAGGAAGGAAAAATAAATGATGTCGCATCTATAACATATGGTACAATCTTGGATGTTGTCTTAGCCATGGTTCAATAACCTAGTGAATACTCTAAAGAATCTATGGGAACTTAAGACTTATCAGGATCAACAGAAGAAGAGTAGGTCAAACAAGTAAAAGACGGATAAAGATGAAGCCCCGACCCAAAATGAGTTGGAGTTGAAGGAGTTGTCTCTTCCTGAAGTTCTTCATCAATTGAAATAAAACTAGGTGGAAGTACTTCGTCGGCAACCCCGAGATAAATTTCGGGCGGTAAAATCTGCGGTAAAGAGGAAGAATTAATAGTTACGAATTACTGAGGATGAGTCGGTTGATTGTCTTCTGGCACGGGAACAACTTATTGTTGTTTAAATTTGGGATCAAGATGTTCTGGTAAAAGAATAATATATTCCAAATAGAATTCTGGTTGAACAACTTCGGGTTCTAGATTTCATTTCACTGGATTGAATTTCAATGTCCTCAGGTAAATGTGAGGGTTTCATCTTGACAGAAGTAGATAAACCGAGATCGATAGAAATGACTCGAGACTTGGTACTCAAAGGATCAGATGACTCCGGTAAATCAGATGAAGATGTAGCACGAAAGGTTCCAGAGGTACCAAAATCAATAGGACAAGCTTGCCTTCGCCTACTAAGAGTAGCTTCTGGTGGTAAAGGTGGTTTATTCGTTGTCCTACACGAACAACGAGGAAATTTTTGATCTTCTTCCATGATTTATGATTGATTTTAATACAAAAATAAATAAACAAAAAGAGGGTAACTCTAGGAAAAAGGATTACCAAGAAACTCTAAACTACAATACACCGCCCCAGTAAACCAAGGACTTATGTACGTATAGGCAATCTCCCTGAATGTTGTGTTCGGTGTATCACAATGTAAAAGGTGGCCGACTTTGTTACCTATGGACGGTAAGAAACCTAATTTTATCCTCTGAAATATACTCGATGGTACGTGGAGGCCCAATCCGTATTAGCACTTCCTAATGTGAAACCACACAGAGAGAGCATCCCCTTATACTTTTCATACTAGAACACTGCCCTATATACTCAAGGTACGTGGACAAGCTCTGATATACTTCGTACGTGGAATGAGGTATCACACTCAGAATGTATCAGAGACAATTAATGATAGCTACTATGTTTTACGATGTCAGAACATGTCTCTAGCCTAGACCTCTAAATTTGATCGTTAAATGACAATGCTCCCTTAGGTTAATTGAGATAAATTTTATTTTTATTTTTCTTATAATTTTGTCTTTCAGGTTCACCACGTGATGTCTTTGACATTTCTAGAATGCAACAAAGATGATAAACATTTGTTTCAATTCAATTTCAATAATGAAAATATTGGCTACAAGGGATAGAGCAATCAGATTGTAAGAAATCAACAATGAGCACATCTAAATGAAAATTCCCTAACTATTCCTATGCAGCACTCACAAACCCTATATGCAAATGCATGTTTTTCTTTTCAATTTCTTTTAAGTGTGAATGAACGAAAAAGAAACTATGATGCACAAACAATCAATCAATGCTTTGTAGAGAAACGAAGACTTGAACGACAATTCATCTTTAAAAAATAAATAACTAATAAAATTTGAACTTTAAACTTTGGAGCTATTCGACAATGATAAAGAAAACAAAAAGAAACATTGAACAAACAAACATCCAAAGTGAGGCAAGATAGTAGAAGAAATATGGTCTTTAGAGGCAATCAAACACTTGAAAACTCGGCAAACAAGATATTGAAATAAATGTAAAAAGACAAAAATATGAAGAAATTTGGTTGGTCATAGGAGTAACACACCCCTGAGTGGGAGACAGTGTGTGGCAGAGCACTGTCTCTAAGCCAACAAGGCTATGCAAAGCACTATGTAAATACCAGCAATGTGTTGGTGCTAGAGGAAACTAAAAAATAGGAAAGCAAACACACTTCTTTTACCAAAACATATTCAAATGACTGAAATAAAGCAAGTAAAGTCTAATTGAGACTGAAAAACAAGGATAAAACCACTAGGGATGATCGGTCGATCCCTAGTGGAGTTGCCAATTTGTTTTATAGAAATCAAGCCTATGTACAGATATGTTTACCTAAGTGTGATGGTCGCACTTAGAACAACATATGAAAGCCACTTGACCTTTTCCTTAAGATAAATAAATGAGAGAAGAACACCTATTTGTGATCTTACGTTATTCCTCGTCTCCATTTTGTCACTTTCGTCACTCTCAATCAAATTGAACTCGCTTGATTGGTACGTGTAATGGCTAACAGAAGACAAAAAATGATATAAAAGGCATATGATCTATTCATCTTAATCAAACTGAATTGATTGCATTTTAAAATACACATATTAAATCATGAAAACAGGTATCATGAAAGGAACAAATCTCTTTATTATGAAGTATAAGGAGAAGTTACAACCAGTTGGATTGATTGGATGTCAACTTGATCCAACTTCAGTCCTATCCTCCTCACATTAGCAAGATCACTCCAGCAACATAACATTACATGATAATGATACCTTGAAGAGTTGTGATCTTACCAACATAACTCTACTAATTCAAATTCTTGCTCTCTTGTGCACTATGATTAGTGCTCAAATTATAAGAAATGAGGATGGTTTATCATTAATTGATCATTGAATGGCTTTTCCAAAAATGGATGAAGAGGTTTCCTTGTTCAATGGAATCTGAGGATACGTGGTTTAATAGCTCCACGGTGTTCATATTCAAAGCTATTAGATAGTGTGATAGCTGGAACAACTTCTAGAATCCACTAGAAGGTGGGAATATTCCCAAAATCCTATGAATAATCTGCTCTGAGTCGACCAACGCACTGTCAAGTGGGCCTAGATGCTCTGCATCACTGCTTTGCATGGGATTAGATTCTCTTCAATGAACTTACTGCAATCTAGGGGTGTGTTGATGGCTTAATGGAACACTTAAACTGGACTTCAAGCAGTGAAACTTTCATGGATGAAAACCAACAATGAGCTGACTTGTTTAAGGCATATAGAAACTAATTTAGAGTATGATAGACCCTAATTTATACTAATTTGAGTTTTTGGAGTGATTCCCAACTTGACCCGTAACACTTAGAGATATGGAGGTATAAGGAGAAGAAGAAGAGGCTGAAGAGGAGGTAGAAGAAGAAGAGGAGGAGGCAGAAAATAAGGAATAAAAAGAGGAGATGTAAATTGAGGCAGAAAACAAAAAGACAACAGAGACAGAGCAATAAAAATCTGAGGGAAATGAGGAAGAAAAGACTGAAAAAAAGGAAGGATTGGACCCTATCCTAGGCAGTGAAACCTCCCCCCAAGACACCAACATGTCACCCAACATCACAGATCAAGAAGTGGCTGCTACCTTAACTACTTTAAGCACACTTGTCAAAACGAAAAGAAAGAGGCAGACACCTATGTATTTCAGAACTAGGAAAATTTAAAAGGTGAGGCAAGGAAAACCACAGACTCCCACCAAGATCCCTATTTCCATTGAAGAACCACCAAGAAGGAGGCATAAATCATATTAGAGAAAGGAAGGGTGCAAGAGGTCACTTCACCTATAAGGACCCCTGTAACATACATCAGAATACATTCAACAAGATTATCATCCCATACACCTCATGCAACCCCCATAGACCCTCCAAGGACTAAAAAGAGTAAAAAATAAGGGAAAAAGGGTCTTCAGCAAGAAAAAAAGATTTTGCTACAGGAAAATTTGTTTTTTCTACAGGAAACTCTGACAAGGATAGATTTAGAGAAAAAGGCCTTGGTTGAGGAGGAAAATACAACCATAGAGGGGCAAGAGGTCAAAGAAGTTGAGCACAAGCACAAGAGGAAAAACAAGATGAAAGAAAGGGTGGAAAAGAAGATAAGGAAGAGGCCACCTCACCAAAACCAGTGCTAAAATATGTAGTAGTAGTGCTAAACCCTAGCCATCAACCCAATCTCAGCTCCTCCTACACATACATTGAGGGGGGTAGATTAATTCCTCAAAATTTCACAATGCCTTTGTTTTATTAGTTGGAAGAGGAGAGGGCACACACTCATCATTGGATGAAGCTTGCCACATCTAAAGGTGTGCATGACATAGGTGTCTTGCAAGGAAAAGTAGTTAAGTTGGGGAAGGATTTATCTGATGTTAGGCTCAGAGAGTCAGTGTTGAAAGAGCATATTTAGAAGGCATAGGTATAGAATGTAGCACTACAAGAGCAACTTCATCAAAAGGATAAACAAGTGGCCAAAATGGAAGATTTGTGCATGGAGGCCATTCAACACAGGTATCCTTTAGATTCATATGCAGATTACCTCAAGGAGCAGTGCTTCATTAGGGGAATTTTGAGGTCTAAAATGGGCCTCCTAAGAAAAATGTACAACCAAAATAAACTTTATAAGAACTGATAGGATTCAATATGATGATGTCAACCATGGGGGATGATTCACCATTTTTTAAGTAAAAGGGTTAAAAGATTAAAAAATAATAAAATAATAAAACTACTTTTTCAATTCGTATTTTCAACTTATCTCCCAAATTCTCTTCTCAAATTTCGAGTGGGAGTACTCGTTTGATGCCAAAATAATTCCTCATCCAAGGAGTACCCATGTTGCATACTTTTGATGCACCCTGATACATGAAAAATGAGAAATGCATTAAAAAACGTGATTGTAATAATGTTTTTCATTTATTTCTCATTTTTCGTGTAGTCGGATCCATTGAAGTTATGAAAAATGGGTACTCCTTGGATAAAGAATTAAATTTTGCATCCAACGAGTACTCCCACTCGAAATTTGAGTAAAAAAATTGGGAGATAAGTTGAAAATACAAGTTGAAAAAGTAGTTTTTGTTTTCCCTCTAAAATTTGATGATGTAATCAAATCTTATTTTATTATTCTTTTTTCTCTCTATCATTACCTTTTCAAAACCCCCAAAAAGAAATAAAACTGAAAGTGTTGCAAGTTCAAATGCCACTACTCATTAGATATGTTTGTCCAGTCATAGAGTTTAATCATGATTGGACAGTTTTACAATTTCTGGTGATAGACTAGAGAATAAAGATTTTCCAAAATGTTTAATCTTGGCTTATCAGTAGATAGGTAGAAAATGAAATTGGCTCAACAGTTTAAGCTGAACCAATGGCTGAAATAAGGATAGGTCTTAGGATAGAAATTCAAAAGAAAAAGGATTTAATGGTTTACTATTCCAAATGCACCCTGAAAAAGAAGAGAAAATGTTAGATGAGTAGCTTTGGGTAGGTAGATAGGTTGAATAGGAAGAATGGAAGGCCAATGTGAAGACTATTCCACTAAGATACAACATCCCAGTTTCATTTTTCTTCGTTGTAAGAAGAAATCCAAGAAATATATTGCTTATTGCTCAAAATATGGGAAAGGGGCAATGTTTTAAAGGTTTGGTTTCGATGTCATCCGGACATAACTTATTTCAAATGTTATCCTAAGTCCTGACGCTAAATTAGTTGTATGCCTAAAAACCCCCAAACCCACATTATTTGTGTTTTTCCTAAGTCCTACCATATCCCTGAGGCTCATTCATGACAGCTGACCCCAACATCCCATCAGCACATCACATCAGGCACTAAACATCCTCCACCTTTTCTACCATATCCTCTATTCACCCCTCATCCGACGGCTCTCACTTCTTTTCACCCCCCCCCCTCAGCTGCTAGACGTTAATAGGGGGGGAGGTCTGAAATGGGTGGTATCTATTATCGCCCATTCTGCTACGTGATGCACCCATACTATTTTGCACCCTACCTGATCCATTACCTCTCACTGCCTTTGACCCCCTCTAAAAAGAGGTTTCTGTCATCAAGCAAACCACTGCATCCATGTGACAATTACCAATGTCGTTGTGCCATGTCCTATGTCATATGTCCACTCCAACCTATCACATCCCCTCCCTTCAGCATCCCATCACACCATGAATGGTCGGGCCGTTATCCAACGGACCCGCGCCAACTCAACGGTCACCCCCAATTACATATTAAAACCCAAAGTCACCACTAAAGCTGAGCTTACCTTGTTGATCCTGTTGAATTACTGTAGGTGTTGGATTTGTGGACATTTATAGAGAAATCATGGGTTAGCCACTGTTGTCAAAGTGTTATTTTTCATAAAAGGAGAGATTATCAGTGTTGGAAATATTGAGAGGGGGGCTAAATCAGTATTTCTTTCAATTAGAGCATTAGTTAATCTTCAATTATTATCAGTGTTTGTAAAATGATAGCAGTAAACAAAAGGAACACAAATGAACATAGTTTTTAAGGTGGAAACCCTCTCCAGGACAAAAACCACATGAATTCTTTTCTAATAATTCTTTAATATTCAACTCCAATTGAAAATAAAGCTCCAACTTCCTAGAATCTAGAAAAGCATTATTCTCTAGCTCCCACTGGATGGACGCTCCAACAGCCGATATTCTTCAATAGTCAACTGAACAGATGCCCCAACACTCAATGATCTATAACTCACCCTAGTGCCACCCTACCACCCTAAATTTTTCACAGGCTTGAACCTATTGGTGACTTCATGCACTAGCCTAGCACCACCCTACCACCCTATAGAAGAATACAACAAGAATGGACTCTCGTACCAGGGAAAATGGTCCACTTTATAATGATATAGAATGATGTAGAAGAAGAAGACACACTAGACCATAACCCCAACTATGACACAACCACCTAATGATGATCCTAGACCTCCCGACACCGCCTCTTCAACTCTTGGCAGATAGAGACTTGTACAATTTTTACAATGATGCATTTACAATGACTTAGTACAATGATACCTTTACAATGACTATATGTAGTGCTACCTACTTGAAGACTTCATGTGGTGAACTTCTTGCTGATGTTCTTCACCTTTATTTCTACTCTTATCATGCTACCATCTGCTACACCTTTCTTTTCTTTGCTGCCCTAGAAATTTTGGTCCTTTGCATCCCTTGACAACACATGATCTAGCCTTTTCTTGCCTTCTAGGAGCTTGATATTAAATCTGGTGTATATTTGTTATTTCAGATCCCCGATATGTGATTTTTTGCCCTATAGTATTCCTCTAAGTCTTCTTTCGAATGCCATAGGTTTGACCTAATTTGGATTCTTTAAGAGAGAGTTATGCCCAATCTCTCACAATTCCCTAATTATGGACTCGTTTAGAAGAGAAAACTTGTACGACATGCCACGTGTCATTGTTTTTTCATTCAGCTCTGAAATTGATACAGAGAAGACTGCAGTCTGTGTACTATCTACCACTTTTTGCAGAATTCCAATCTGATACTCAGAGAGATAATTATGACAATTTTCCCAAGGTCACTTCTTTGAGATGAAGTTTAGGAGCTTGCAAAAACACTAACTTCCACAGATCATATCTCCAAAATATTGTGCACCCTAATCTGTAATGTTTACAAGAAATTCCTCAAGATTTCGGCTTTGCCTCATAAAAATTTCAGCTTCTGAACCTTCATAGAAAAAAAGTTAGAGCGAAAATTCCATGATGACCTATTTCAGGTAGCGAAATCCCTACATAAGGAGGGTATGAAGATCACAATTTATATAAATTCCTAGGTTGAGAGGGACTTCAACAAGTGAATGTGGGGGGGATTTTAGGAGCTTAAAAATTATTAATTATTGACTTTTCAATGACCCATGCCACAACCCCATTGGGTTTTAGCCCACTAACTTGGGTTACAAACTTCAAACATGAATATCTCTCAAACCGTGAAGAATTACGTGGAGTGACATATATCAACGAAAACATCTCGACAAGTGGAAACCATCAAAAAAATATTTTTTACCCAAAATATATTAATTTGGTAGGTCAAAATTCCCACGCAATATCGGAGTAGCCCCTGGTGCTGCTTGGGTTGACATAAATGACAACCACTGATCAACAATAAATGCTCTGTGAACCTGATTATAGCTCTCCTTTGACTGCTCAGTCCCGATCATGATCCCCTTCTATCATATCCCTTCCCCAGTGCTGATCTATATTATTTTCCCTTATCTTCTCCCTTTTTCTTATATCCCATTCTTCATTGTAGGTTGAGAAATAATATACAGAATAAAAATCATGTCTCCCAAGGTGGACTAGCAAACTTTCAATCTCATGGTCTATCCTCAGCTAGACTTAGATCATATCCCCCTGGCTGACAGAGACTACAAAATCCATGAGACAGAGATAGACTTCGACTTGTATGATGTCTACTGCTGGCTCGAGGATAAGCTCCTTGATGAAGGAGATGATATCAACTTGTGGGGGACCAAGATTCCGTATTACATCTTTCCTAAAACCCATAGCTTCCCTGAGCTAATCAGAAAATGTCAGTCATTCTACAACATTAACCGGAGAGCCATAGTGAGCCCTGCAGGAGAGTTTTTATTTTACATCAATGCCCAATCCATTCGAGAGATGATGCAAGAGCCCATTGTTGAGACCACTATCCATTTTTCATATGGTGCCCTTATATAATAATACCAAGGGTTAGATTTTACTAGTAGAGCCAAAACCTTAGAGCTTTTCATGGCCACAAATGCACCAATGCATACCCATAATTCCCCATATCCATCATCCACCTTCCCAGATAGGACCAAGCAAATTATCATTGCTTTATCTTATTTGTTAGGATATCATAATGATTAGTGGGTAGATGAAGCCATGGTTTCTTGTCTATCCTTTCCTCGGATGCTAAACCCAATGTTATCTTCAAATATGCTCAGTTTCTGTTATGTTTCAACTATGCTCAGTTTCTTGCTGATACAATTCATGATCAGTTCCTAAAGCTCCAGACAGAAGGGGTATTCAAATACACCTCTATGTTGGTGTACATGTTTTCCTGTTTTCAATCCAAAAAGATCCAATTTGACATGATGAAGCAGGATGATGACTCTCAATTCCAACATATAAGATTATGGACAACTTTATTGAGGAAGGAGCATAAAAAATATTCCTACAAGAGTTTTTTAAACCTATTTGTTCATCCAGAAATCCGTGCACTCAACACTACCACAGAGCCAAGGATCAGTGAGGAAATCAAGAAGGTGATGCAGTTGATAGAGCAGATCAGAACAACATATTGGTACCTCTACCAAAACTACACAGAGATCAGGGTTTATGGCAGTGAGTTGGCCCCCTATAAATTTCCAAAGTACCTCTCCATGAGAATCTTTGCACTTGAGTATATTAGAAAAATGATAGATGCAGATGAGGTGCATTTTGTCTCCGCCAAGAAGAAGTCACAATTCAGGATCAAATCACAAATTGGTCCATTTAAGAAAATGGAGAGTGAGATGGATGAAGTGATAAAGGAAATACATAAAGCAATAAGATATGCAGTGACGGGAGCAGCAAAAGAAGCACCTAAGGCCATTATTCCACTACAAGAAGTTCCTATCACTGTGATTCCAGCATCCACAACATCTACAGGTGCACCAGGAAAAGGCATTGAGCAGTTAGCCAAGGCAATGGAGAACATTTTCTTACAGAAAGAAAAAATTAAAAAGCTGCAAGATAAACTCAGTGACCTACAAGAGAAATTCAAAAGGAATTATTCAGCACATGCCACAGAGTTGCAGATTAGAAAATAGTTAAATGAAGGTTTGTAGAAGTCCCTTCAGGAGTCCTCAATTGGAAGCATTGTAGGAAGAGTTAAACAAATTATATTGTTGGATATAATTGAATCTATGAATGATATATGGCCATCAATTCAGATGATTTTTGAACGGAGGGATATAATTGATTTAGTGAAAGTTTCCATTGAGAAAATAAATGAGGAACTTGGGCATAAACCCCAAACTGCCAACAACATCATCAGAAAAGCAATCATGAATTGGAGCAACTGGAAGTGGCAGAGAGAAAAACCACTATACTTGAGGTAAAAAAGGTGTTGAACAAAAAGAATCTAGTTACACAACTAGAAGAAAGATGCCATTAGCTGCATATTGGAGTAAGTAGATTTTTCAATAGCATTGAGCCACTGAACAAAAAGGTATTGTCTTCCTTATTTTCTATCAATGATAAGATAATGCCTAGGATTGATTATGTAAAAAGGCTCACAGATATTTCAAAGGACACATCCAAGCTCACAAATCTGAAGAACACTATGACTGGGAAATAATTTATGAAGTTATCAACAATGATGTCTTCATACAACATGAGATTAAGCACATTTTTCAGTTGAGGCCAACGTTTTTGAATTACACCGAGACTGATGAAGTCTACAAAAAATTGAACAGAACTAAGATTCTAACTCCAGAGAATTGGGAAAATTTATGTAGACTCCAGGGAGGATGACAAATTAGCACGATGACAAAGTAGGCACCTCAACGAATTGTCAGCGTCGGCAGATCTAGTGTATCAGATCAGCTCAACAATATCAAATTCACTAGCACAGCAGACCGCTACAGCACTAAATAACGGCTTCACAAGGACGCTAGACATCTGTTAGAAGGGTCGTTACAATGAATGATGGTTCCACAATGACTTTAGACATTTGTTAAAAACTGTCACAACACGTCCATGCATGAGATGCATAGACCAAGTTTCAGTTACTTTTGTAGTAAACGAACCAATTTCCCTTCTTATAATGGAAATCAGTTGCAAGTAGTTTAAATGTAACTTTTCATTCAGTAATAAGGGTTGGACCCTGGTTTTGTAAGTACTTTTCATTGCAATCAGTTGTAATTTTTCAATCTGGAGCATCAATAAAGAGATCAGTTTGCAAGATTCATGTGTTATGGTGTCCTGGTGATGTTTTTCCTTGTTCATGTTTTATGTCTTTCCACTGTCATTTTTTCATGTGCACCATTTAAATTTTAATTGTAAAACATGAAGGTTATATTAATATTTACTATTTAGAGTACCTTAATTCTGATTGTCTTTACAATTTCAATGTTTCCTTCTGATGTATGGTTTAATAATTCTTTTATTCTCTTAAGTCATTACTGAAATCACTTTTCTTCATCTCATAATTCCATGTCATTTTCAAGAACCAGTATTCGTAGCTAGCTTGCCTTGCACTTGCTCTGGGATTTGATGCATATACCCAGCCTATTTCGACTCCATAGCCCAGTGGAAATTGTTCAGGGAAACCCCTTAAATCCAATCATGAACAATCAAACAAATAACCCTAAAAAAAAATTTAACTAGCCTAATATCAGAAAGCTTAAAACAAATATAAATCTTATAGAGAGATCCCTATCTGAGTCTAGGATGGCTAGGTCCTAGGCTTCAAGTGGTTTGATGTTTCTCTTTAGGTCCTAGGCTTATCAGTAGATAGGTAGAAAATGAAATTGGCTCAACAATTTAAGTTGAGCTAAAAAAATTTAAGTTGAGCCAACGACTGAAATAAGGATAGGTGTTAGGATATAAATTCAAAAGAAAAAGGATTTAACGGTTTTCTATTCCAAATGCACCCTAAAAAAGAAGATAAAATGTTAGATGAGTAGCTTTGGGTATGTATATAGGTTGAAGAGGAAGAATGGAAGGCCAATGGGAAGACTATTCCATCAAGGTAGAACATCCCAGTTTCATTTTTCTTCGTTGTAAGAAGAAAGCCAAGACAGAGATTTCTTATTGCTCAAAATATGGGAAAGGGGAAATGTTTTAAAGGTTTGGTTTCAGTTTCATCCGGGCATACCTTATATCAAATTTTATCCTAAGTCCAGACGCAAAATTCGTTCTATGCCTAAAAACCCCCAAACCCACATTATTTTAATTTATCCTAAGTCCTACCATATCCCCGAAGCTCATTCATGATTCCCGACCCCACCATCCCATCACCTAATCACATCAAGCATTAAACCTCCTCCACCTTTTCCGACATCTCCGCTCTTCACCCCTCATCTGACAGCCCTTACTTATTTTCGGTCCCCCCTTAGCCGCCAAACGTTAAAAAATGGGGGGGCTCTGAAATGGGTGCTATCTATTACCACCCACTTTTCTACGTGGTGCACCCATACTATTTTTCACCCCCCCCCCCCCTCTCCATTACCACTCACCCTTTCGACCCCCCCTGAAAAGCGGTTTTCGCCATCAACCAAATCGCTGCATCTGTGTGACCGTTACCAATGCCAATGTGCCACATCCTCTATCATCTATCTTCTCTGCCCTATCACATCCCCTCCCTCCAGCAGCCTGTGGAGCCATGAATAGTTGGGTCGTTATCCAATGGACCCGCGCCAACTCAACGGTCACCTCCAATTAAATATTAAATCCCAAATTCGTCGCTAAAGCAAAGTTTACCTTGATAATCGTGTTGAATTACTGCAGGCGTTGGATTTGTAGATATTTATAGAGATATCACGGATTAGCCATTGTTTTCAAAGTGTTAGTGTTCATCAAATTAGATATTATCAGCACTCTTTGAACCTGATTATAGCTCTCCTTCGACTGCTCAGTCTCGATCACAATCCCCTTCTATCATATCCCTTCCCTAGTGTCGATCCATATCATTTTCCCTTATCTGCTTCCTTTTTCTTACAACCAATTCTTCATTGTAGGTTGAGAAAGAAGATACAGAAGATAAATCATGCCTCCCAAGGTGGACTAGCATCCTTTCAATCCCATGGTCTATCCTCAGCTAGACTTAGATCATATCCCCCTGGCTGACAGAGACTACAAAATCCACAAGACAGATTGAGATTTTGACTTGTTCGATGTCTACTGTTGGCTTGAGGATAAAATCCTTGATGAATAATATGATATCATCCTATGGGAGACCAAGCTTCCGCATTACATCTTTCCTAAAACCCATAGCTTCCCTGAGCTAATCAGAAAATTCTAATCATTCTACGACATTAACTGGAGAGCCATAGTGAGCCCTGTAGGAGAGATTTTATTTTACATAAATGCCCAATCCATTCGAGAGATGATTCAATCCCCCATTGTTGATACCACTATCCCTTTTTCATATGAGGCCCTTATAGAATTATACTAGGGGTTATATTTTTCTAGCAGGGCCAAAACCTTAGAGCTTTTCATGGCCACAAATGCACCAATGCCTACCCAAAATCCCCCATATCCATCATCCACCTTCCTGGATAGGACCAAGCACATTATCACTACTTTATATTATTTTTAGGATATCATAATGATCATTGGGTATATGAAGCCATAATTGGTTTCTTATCTATCATTTCCTTAGATTCTAAGCCCACTGTTATGTTCAACTATGCTCAATTTCTTGTTGATGCAATTCATGATCAGTTCTTGAAGTTCCAGACAGAAGGGGTATTCAAATACACCTCTGTGTTGGTGTACATGTTTTCCTATTTTCAATCCAGCAAGTTCCAATTTGACATGATGAAGCAGGATGATGACTCTCGATCCCAATCTATAATTTTCTGGACAACTTTATTGAGGAAGGAGAAAAAAAACTATTCCTACAAGAGTTGTGTAGACCTATTTTTTAATCCAGGAATCAATGCACTCAGCAGTATCACAGAGCCAAGGATCAGTGACGAAATAAAAAAGGTGATGTAGTTGACAGAGCATATCAAAACAACAAATTGGTACCTCTACCAAAACTACAGAGATATTAGGGTTTATGGCAGTGATTTGGCCCCCTATAAATTGCCCAAGTACCTCTCCATAAGAATATTTTCATTTGATTATATCAGACAAATGATAGATGCAGATGAGGTGCATTTTGTCTCCACCAAGAAGAAGTCACAATTCAGGATCAAACCACAAATTGGTTCATTTATTTGCAACAACAAGGAATCAGGAGATGAGGCAGATAAAATGTTAAAGGAGATGAAGTTCACACATAGTTTCACTTGGTACTATGATCCAATGGGGATCATCTCCAAGAAGAGGGTGGAAAAAAAGTCCACGCCCTACATTCATAGCCACATATTGGAGATAGAAAAGTACATGAACCAAGAAGAATGGGTAGCAGACACAATCCAAGAGGCAGAAGAGCAGGTCATCTCTACTTCAGGAATTCAAACACCCACTCCTCAAGAAAGGAAAGCTACAGGAGTTCAAGATGAAAAAAGAAAGGAGCCTAAAAAGGAGATAGGAAGCAAGAGGACCAAGGAGGATCAAACAGACATGGAAATTCATTCCTCCACTAAAGAATTAAAAATGAAATACAGGAAGAGGGCTAGAATCCGCAAGGGCCTTGACCAGGGAAATGAAAAGGACAGATAACTGTCATCACAATAAGAGATTCACTGAGTTCATCTCCAACAAGCGGCCAAACAATTTTATCAACATCCTCTGCCACTGGGCCTTTCCAACAGCAGAATGTGCAAAATCCGACATCTACGTGCACTGCATAGCAAAAGGAGGAAGATATCTATGACACATTCACGGAGATCAAAAGAAAGAATGAGGTTCTAAAGACAAACACATACAATCAGTTTTGGAAACAAACAAGTAGCTCCCAGAGTAGACTTCTATCATCTTTTGACTCTCAGAAGGGAAGAATGAAGATGGCATTCTTAGAAGCACAAATTCCTCAACGCAAAGGTGCATCAGACTAAAAGAAGACCTATTTTGAGTTTGACACAAAGAAAAATCATCCAATAGACCAAATGGAGATGCACAAGCAGACAAGGGAAATTATCTCCTCCACGCTAAATAGTACATATATGAGCCTCTCAAAACTACAGGTGACATTTTCCAATACACACTCACAGTTGAAGGTGGAAAATATCTCCGCCACGGCCAAAGACTCAAGGATAAAATCTCTGGAGGATTTAGTGATGCAACTCGGGTACAATCCATCAAACATAGCAGTGGAAGAAACACTTGTGAGGAAGAAGAATGCAGACATAGCTTCTTTGAGGAGGCAGCTTAAGATGCTAGTGAAAGAAGACCCTATGGCCGTGGAGATAGAAGCAACTTAAACACAAAAGGCAGAAATGCTGCAATTGATTGTTGAAGAAATAGAACACATTAAGAAAATGGAGAGTGAGATGGATAAAATGATAAAGGAAAGATAGAAAGTAATAAGAGATACAATGAAGGGATAAGAGAAAGAAGCAGTTGAGGCCATGATTCCCCTACAAGCAGTTCCTCTCACAGTGAGTCTAGCATCCACCACATCTACAGGTGCACCAAGAGAAGGCACCGAGCAGCTAGCCAAGGCGATGGATGAAATTTCCTTACAAACAACAGAAATTAAAAAGCTGCAAGATCAACTCAGTGGCCTACAACAACAGTTCAAAATGAAATATTCAGCACATGCCACAGAGTTGCAGATTAGAAAATAGTTAAATGAAGGTTTACAGAAGTCCCTTCAGGAGTCCTCAATTGGAAGCATGGTAGGAATAGTTTGAAACAAATTATATGGTTGGATATACTTGAATCTGTGAATGATATATGGCCATCAATTCAAATGATTTTTTAATAGAGGGATCTAATTGATTTAGTGAAATTTTCCATTGAGAAAACAAATGAGGAACTTGGGGATAAACCCCAAGCTGCCAACAACATCATCAAATTCCTGAATTCTAAAAGAAGTTATGAATTGGAGCAACTAGAAGTGGCAGACATAACAACCACTATACTTGAGGTAAAAAATGTGTTGAACAAAAAGAGTCTAGTTACACAGCTAGAAGAAATATGCCATCAGCTGGAGATTGGAGTAAGTATATTTTTCAAAGGGATTGAGCCATTGAACAAAAATGTATTGCCTTCCTTATTTGTTATCAATGATAAGCTGATGCCTAGGAATAATTATGTAAAAAGTCCCACGGTGATTTCAAAGGACATATCCAAGCTCACAAATCTAAAGAACACTATGACTGGGAAAGCATTTTATGAAGTTATCAGCAATGATGTCTTCATACAACATGAGATTAAGCACATTTTTCAATTGAGGCCAACGTTTTTGAAGTACACCGAGACTGATGAAGTCTACAGAAAATTTAACAGAACTAACATTAGCAGAATTTTGAGGTCTAAAATGGGCCTCCTAAGGAAATTATAAAATAATAGTGGAAATAATAAAATAAGATTTGATGACATCATCAAATTTTAGAGGGAAAAAAAGAAAAAACTACTTTTTCAACTCATATTTTCAACTTATCTCCCAAATTTTTTACTCAAATTTTGAGCGGGAGTACTTGTTGGATACAAAATTTAATTCCTCATCCAAGGAGTACCCATGTTGCATACTTTTGATGGGTCCTGCCACACGAAAAATGAGAAATACATGAAAACCATGTTTGCAATCATGTTTTTTATGTATTTCTCATTTTTCGTGTAGCAGCATCCATCAAAAGTATGCAACATGAGTACTCCTTGGATGAGGAATTAAATTTTTCATCCAATGAGTACTCCTGCTCGAAATTTGAGCAAAACCTGTGGGAGATAAGTTGAAAATACGAGTTGAAAAAGTAGTTTTATTATTTTATTATATTTTAATCTTCTTACATTTTTACTTAAAAAATGGTGAATCATCCCCCATGGTTGACATCATCATCTTGAATCCTATTGGTTCTTATAAGGTTTATTTTTGTTGTACATTTTTCTTAGGAGGCCCATTTTAGACCTCAAAATTCCCCTAATGAATTTCGACTCCAGAGAAATGGGAAAATTTATGTAGACTCCAGGGAGGATGACAACTTAGCACAATGAAAAAGCAGGCATCTCAATGAATTGTCAGCGTTGGCAAATCCAATGTATCAAATCAGCTCAGTAGTATCAAATTCACCAGCACATCAGACTGCTATAGCACTAAATATTGGCTTCACAAAGACATATGACATCTTTTGGAAGGGTTGTTACACTGAATGATGGTTCCACAGTGACTTTAGACATCTGTTAAAAATTGTCACAACGTGTCCATGCATGAGAAGCACAAACCAAGTTTCTGTTACTTTTGTAGTAAACAAACCGATTGCCCTTCTGATAACAACAATCAGTTGCAAGTAGTTTAAATGTAACTTTTCATTCAGTAATAAGGGTTGTAACTTGGTTTTATAAGCACTTTTCATTGCAAGCACTTGTTATTTTTTAAGGTGGAGCATCAATAAAGAGATCAGTCTGTAAGATTCATGTGTTGTGGTGTCCTGGTGATGTTTTTCCTTGTTCATTTTTCATGTCTTTCCACTGTAATTTTTTCATGTGCACCATTTAAATTCTAATTGTAAAACAAGAAGGTTATATTAAGATTTACTATTCAGATTAACTTAATTTTGATTTTCTTTACAATTTCAATGTTTTCTTCTAACATATGGTTTAAGAATTCTTAATTTCTCTTAAGTCATTACTGAAATCACTTTTATTCATCTCATAATTCCATGTCATTTACAAACACCAGTATTCAGAGCTAGCTTTCCTTGCACTTGCTCTGGGATTTGATGCATATACCCAGCCTATTTCAACTCCATAGCCCAATGGAAACTTTTTAGGGAAACCCCTTAAATCCAACCACAAAAAATCAAACAAATAACCCTCACAAACAATTTAAATAGCCTAATATTAGAAAGCTTAAAACAAATCTAAATCTTATAGAGAGATTCCTCTTTGACTCTAGTAGGGCTAGGTCCTAGGCTTCAAGTGGTTTTATGTTTCTATCTATAATTTAGTCTTGCCAATATTATAAATTATAGAGTGATAACAGAAGACATGAAATTAATGGCATTGGAATCATGGATGGTTAATGAATAGAATAGAGCTCAAGAAATTAGGAGGGTTATGAGGAGAGAAAACAAATAACCCTTACACATTAGGGAAGAACTATTCAACACCTAGGAGAGTCATCAATAACCATATAAAGATTGAAAAGGATCATGCACTTGCAGAAAAATACCTCCTCACACAAGCTCAGGAAATGGCTCACTTTGATGATGTTTATAGGTTGTTGGGAGATGAGTGCATAATGGCTAGCCAAAGGAGATGGAAAAACCTCCCTCAAATCCTTAGAAACATGGAGTACCACACTCCAGAAATATTGAGGTGTTCCTTGGAGAGAGAACAATTATACAAAAGGGCCATGCATGCCAAAAATATTAAGTGGCTTGGTTCGAGGCTCAGTCCACCTTTACTACTGGGGTTGAGTGATGGAAAGGACCAAGATGAGTAAAACAGAGAATGGGAGGAAGTAGAAAAGAATGATTGTTTTTACCCTCCTAAAGGGACTCCAACATTTCTTTCTTGGGAATTCAGAGGGTCCATCAAAGCTTTGAAAGAAACGTAGAAGGAGGACTAGTTGCTTAGAGGATGAGCAACCATTTAGTAGGGGGGTGATGATGAGCTTCATAATTAGGTATATTGGGAGGTGTTATTGGTCACCTTTTTTCCTTATTAAGTCTCTTTTTCTTACATTTTAATTATATTATGGTCTTATGATGCTAGTGTAGATGATGGTTGAGGCTTATCATACTTTGAGTGTCTAACATGAGTTAAATGCAGGAAAATCATGAAAATATTGCATCTTTGGTGAATATTTTTCCATTAAGACTCAGAATAGACAACAAGGAGAGATTCTAGGGGGATTTTCCACCTCCTTAAATCCCAAAGGTAGCCAAGGGATCCTCGAGATTCCCTCCAACAACTCGAAATCAAAGGCAACCAAGAAAAATCAAGATCAAGAGCACCAAAGCTACACTTCACTTCCAGTCAAAGTGGACTTGCCAACTACTTTTTAGGGATAAATTGGTAGCTTATACCCTTTAGGTTAAATAGGGTTGAGAAAGAGCTCATTAGGATTCAAACTTTGGAGAAATCCATTAGGCTCTTAGCTCTTGTAATAGTTTTTTGAGATTTTCATGTTGATGTAATGAGACTATCTTTTTCAGTAAAATGAGTATTCAGATTGTGCTTCACTAATCTAGTTTCAAGGGGCTAGGCTTGTGGTTTAGGGCGCAATCCATGTGCCTTATTCATTATTTACTTTTATGCCATTTTAGTTAGTTTTTCTTATGATTATTTAGCTATTTTGCTTACATTTTTATTCATTTTTCTTAGTTTTCTTCCATTTGTCTTTTTCTGTTGATTTAGCTTGCTTACATGTTAGTAGAGTTGGTTATAAATTCAGAAAGATATGAGTCAAGCCTCCCCCTCTCATCTCTTTCATTGGAGCTTGAGGAGGGTAGAACTTCCCCATAGGCCAAAATTGTTTTTTAGTTTATGATTTATTGGAATGAATAAGCTAGGTTGCTGTAATTCCATCAATATGTTTAGAATTTTGTGTTAGATCTTTGTTTGTAGGTTAAAGTAGATTTTCTTCCAAATTCAATTCATCTTTTCCATTTTATTTATCATGAATTTTTCCATATTTATTGAATGAACAGGTAGTTTTATTTCAGGTTTAGGTAGCACAACCAGGGAGAACTTCATCAGCACGTTCAACTTCTTCTCTCACCCTTCATCAACCTTATTTTCATCAAAATCGCCAACAGCCCTGTTTTCAAAATTTTCATCCCTACACCGTTAGAAAACCCTAGGGGTGAAAGACAGTCATTTGAAGAGGTTCTGAGCTTATAAAAGGGGTGGGCCACCTTCCACTCATCTAAAACCACATTCACCCCAACTTCCCTACCCTTTTCACACCCAGTTTTGGCCTCAGAATTCCCTCATACTGTTTCCTATAGCAATTCAGGACTTTCCTATAGCAGTAAAGGAAACCTGTAGCAACACTAGTGGGCCCCTCCTTAAGCCCAGAAACCACCACCACATCCTATAAAAACTCCAAAATCACCCATACACCTTCAACCTTGCACCCATGTGTTCAAGCCTTCCATAAGCCACGTTAGTGCTTTCTTCTCCTAGGTGCAAAACAACACATTTTTAAGCATAATTAGGTAATGATTAGCTGCATGATTAAAAGAATGATAGATAGAACATAGAGTGATTATAGTGTTTTCATCCATTTGGCCCAGAAAATTTTTATTAGGCTAGTTTCCTTTATGCAATTTCAATTCAGTAATTTACATCATGCAAGATGCCTAGTTTTCTTTCATTTCTTATCATAGCTTAATGTGTAGATATCTTTCATTGAAGAGTAGTTAGATGTACTTTCTTGTTGTAGTATAGTTATATACTTGTTGATACTGCCATGGCTTTGAATCATTTGTAGCCCTAGGCCTAAATTCAAAAATCCTAAAAGTAGCACCCTTTTGTAAAGCTCAGAACACGATGACATGAGTATAATGCATCTTCTATGTATATAACACTCTCACCTCCAAGTTTGTACAAACCCCTGGTTGATAAATTAAAGTAGGGCAGCGTCTGTGATTTGCAGCATTCTTGGTGCAATACCAAGGCTCACTAGTGTTGGAAAACTATCATGCCTAGAAGAATGCTTCTCTTTCTGCTATTGGATGTGTTAATCCTTCGGATTCTAACCTAGTCATTTTTAATCATGAAAACTATTCCCCTCGACTTCCATCTCAATTGGATTTTATGATCCAAGATATTGTCCATGGTAAGAAAATTCATTGTTCTATTGTGGAAAAAGGATCCTACACATGTATCATTTATTTTTGTTGCTGGAAGATGATTGGTTCTCCTCAACTGAGTCAGTCACCTACCACATTGAAAGATTTTGATGGACGAACGTATAAACCATGTGGAATTTTAAACTCATTACAAGTTGAATTAGGGGGCAAGACTCTATCCATAGAATTTGAATTTATTGATGGACCTCTTCATTATAATATTTTATTGGGTCACACATGGGTTTATGCCATGGTCGTTGTTGTTTCAACTTATTTCGGTATGATTTCCTTTCCTCATAAGGGCAAAATTTTGGCCATCAACCAGCTCACCTTCTTTGCCTTTAATTCTAAAGCTACATGAAGTGTCCCTATTGTAGGGGAAACTCTACATTATTATCATCATGTTGGGGTAGGAATTCTTAAGTATTCCTTGCTTATGGGAATATTTTGGCTTCCTCCTCCATTTCTCGACAACTCACCTTCGGTTGCTTATATCAAAATGATATCATATTCTACTATCCTAGTTGATCCATGGGTAATACCAAATGATATTGGCACCGATAGATTGGGTGAAAGGATGTTTCTTAGCCCCATCAATCTTGATTACAAAGCCATCTATTCAGCTTGTGTGGATGATCTTCTGATCCATTCTCTTGTGTATTCCCTACCAATGAGAGCATCATGGAGATCATGATTCCAAATGATGCGCTGTGGGACGATCATCACTATTGTTCCTCCCTACCAGATTCCATTGAGGATAATCTCAGTGATTTGTAACTACCCAATATTTTCAAGTCTTCTATTATTTTCATCTCTATTTAGGAAGTCTTCGAAAAGAACCTCCCGAATATCGAAGAGACAATACCTCTTGATATCTCCATTAAACAAAGTATTCTCAAAAATATACACATTGGTGCGTCTTGTTATCCATATGAGATTAAGACCTATAAAGCCCTATTTTAGTAGTTTCAAGATGCATTTTATTGGACTTATGAATAAATTACATCCATTAACACAAATATAGTGGTGCATGAAATTAAAACATATCATAATGCTAAACTGGTTCGACAACTCCTTCGTCTAGTCCATCCTACGAAGGTCATCGAGATTAAAGCTGAGGTTGAAAAAAATCTTCATGTTGGTTTCATCTATCCTATTCCTTTGATTGATTGGGTGTCAAATTTCATCCCTGGCATGAAGAAATATGGGATGATTCATGTAGGTTTCGATTATCCGGATGTAAATCATGCTTGTCCAAAGGAAAATTATCCGACCCTATTTATCAATTAGATTGTTGATGGTTGTGTTGGTTGTGAGATATATTCATTTATGGATATTTTCTCTGGCTATAATCAAATCAACATTCTCCCAACATATCAGCCTAATACTACATTATTTTGTCCTTAGGGTACGTTTTCTTACCGGAAACTCACCTTTTGTTTAAAGAATGTTGGGGCTACATTTCAAAGAGCCATGGATTACGCTTTTAAAAACCTCAAATATATCGTGAAACCTTATTTGGAGGACCTCCCTTCTCTTTCTAAACATCAGGTTGATCACCCGATGCATCTTAGGGAAATTTTCCTACGGTGTGGACACTATAATATTTGACTTAATCTGCACAAATGTGTGTTCTGTGTTAGTTCTAGTCGACTTATTGGTTTTTTCATTTCAAAACATGGAATTCATATCGATCCTTTGAAATTTCAGGAAATCATTGACTTGTCTGTGCCTTCTTCTCTCGTCCAGCTTCAATGATTCCAAGGGAAGGCTAACTTTCTGTGGATTTTTGTCCCTAATTATGTTGAGTTGACCAAAGGATTCACTCGCCTGCTTAAGAAAGGGGTTCACTTCCAATGTGATGACTCTTATCAAAAATAATTTGATGCCATGAAATATGTATTGGTTCGGCATCTCTCTGATATCCCCATGATTATCTGCACGAATATTTCATGTACCTTACTGCTACCATTACTACTATAGAAATGGTATTGGTCCAGGAAGATGATATAGGGACTGAACATCCCATCTATTATTTGATTCAGAATCTAAATGATACCGAAATTAAGTATACATGCGTGGAAAAGTTATCTTTGGCGGTAGTTCAAGCCATCAAAAGGTTTCTTCATTATATCTTGCTCCAAAAAACTATGGTCATTTCGAATTGAAACCATATGACATACAGTTTGTCACGATAATTGTTGGGGGGGGGGGGATACTCTAAATTGATCATTATCCTGCGATATTTTGATTTGGAGTTCATCAAATCCAAATCAAAGAAATCCTCATTTTTCACTGAGATCATATACAAACTTCCCTCTGCTTATTTCAAATCGACATATGAGGATTCTATCCTAGACAAGTCATTATTTCTGATATCCTCAAATGGAGCTTTGTATGGAGACATCCTTATATATCTCTAGACCTAAAATTTTTGTCCCTATACCTCTTGCTACGAGTAGTGGCGTATTCGATACCAAGCCAAGAAATACATCATCGTCAGTGACAACCTTTATCATTGTGGTATTGATACAGTTTTCCAAAGCTTCCTGACACACGAGGAGGATGAGAAAGTACTCAATGAATGCCACTCAGGGTCATGCAAAGGTCATTTGTTTGGCTATACCACCACACAAAAGATCCTACCCACCATATTTCAAGATTTTATTCTCTTCATCCAAAATTTTCATCAATGCCAGATTTATGATTGTAAGACCCATGCTCCACAAAATCCATTGCATCATGTTATCGTTGTAAGTCCTTTTGTGAAATGGGGTATCAATTTCATGACATGTAACCCTCGCTCGGTTAGGGGACATGGATATATCATTGTAGTGGTATATTATTTTACTAAATGGGTCGAGGCAATACTTACATATAACAATACCAATGAAACGACTACATATATTTTCTTAAATCATGTCATCGCACGGTTTGGTGTTCTGTAAGCTATAGTTACAGATTGTTAGCCATCAGTAAAAATTTTCTATAGAAAATGATGGCTAAAGTGGATCTTGAGCCTTCAAGAGATTATTTTCATAGAAAATTACTCATTCTTGAAGCCTTCTGGTGTTTTTCTAACTTAAAGAGTATTCTTCACTATCATTTCCTTCGAAAAATCCTCAAGAAGCCCTACTGTATAAAGGAGACTGTTTCCAGCCATTTTCTCCATCTTTTCACCTTCATAATTTCTTCCAAAAACCCCTTCTTCTTATCCATTTTTCCCTCATATACCCTCATTTTCACCTAAAATCCTTTAAACCTACGAAAAACCCTTTTTTTATGGTTTAAAGCATCCCTTTTTCACCCTATCGGAACTTTTAAAAAGGCTTAAAAAATTCATATTTGGCCTATTCCAACCTTTTTTAACATAAGGCCTTAAGCGCTTTTTCCTAAGCCCTTGGCCCCTTTTTCACCGTAAAACCAAGGCCTGAAATAGCCCTCTAAGGACTTAAGCTCCCATCGTAATCGCATATCGGCATTTTCAAAATCTTCATACCTTTGCCTGCTTTTTCCGCTGATTTGCAATATGCCGATGCACTCATCGCATCGGCATTCTTAAACCACATCGCACATTTCATCGCATCATTGTTTTGCATCTCCATCGCATCGGCGTTTCAATTTTCTTCGTTCTCATTATTTTCCCTCGCCGATGCGATCTCCCAAGGGCTTAAATCCTCCGCCCTTGTTTCCCATATGACCTGGTCCTGTGACCAAGTCTTATCGCCCATCGGCCATCGCAAATACACATTCCTTTGTTCCTTGGACCCTTTCCACCGCTGATTTCCGATGTGCCGATTCCATCCCCACTGTTGATCATCCCAATCCAACGGCTCCTGTTCAAAACACTCCTTAACTCCTTCCCTTTGTAAAAAACTCGCTCCGACAGCATTTCTCTGTGATGCATCACTGCCTCTCTAGGTTAATCTAGACCATCCATCTCCTCGATCCAACCGCTCAGGATCATGGCGGAGGCACTCAACCAAGGATTGTCCATACTCCCTGGTGCCTCCACAGTTGACCCTTTTTACCACGGCCAAACTCATATCTATGGTTGAGATTCGTTGTGGGGGAACACCCCTGAGATATTTTCTCCATACACCCAGTCCCCCAACGGTGACATCACACTCCTAGTCCCACCTCTCAGTGCCTCCGCTTCCTCCCATTTTCACCTGTTTCTATGTATTTTCCCCCTACACGGATTTTAACCCTTTTACACTATAAACCATTGTTTACCCAACCAAGCCCCCTGCTATGTGACAACTTTCCTCCATGTCACCTCGGCCCCACCATATTTCCTCCACCCATCTTGTCTCCCTTCGTGCTCATCCACGACCATTGATCTGGATTGCCCAGATCTAACGGCCCCAAATCCTTTTCGCGCCCGATCCCTCCAAACCTTTCCACCGTGAATCTTGCACGGGAAATGGGTGGTTTTCAGGAGACACGTGTCATTCAATGGACCATATTGCATCCATATGAGGCAATACTGCTTACCTCTTATCCCTCGCGCAAATACCATTGGTGGTATTCCCAAAACCACTTTTTCGCCACTTCGTGCCCTGATTCAATTTAAAACCCTGGTTCTATTTCTGCCTATGGAACCTCCTCCTGCATGCATTTTCCTCCTCCTCATTGCTCCTTTCGCCCTTCGCCAAGCCTCCAAAGAATTCAACCACTAAACGCAGGGTTTTATTTAATCATTTGTTTATGTTGCGGGTTTTTAATGGTGGCTAAAAACAAGAAGTCATCCCACAGTCACGATAAAGTGACAAAGGACCAATGATGATGATCCTTAGGCCCAAATAATGTAGAAAAGGGACTACCAGTGTTAATTTCGTGGTTTGACTAGTGCCTCATGAGCACTGGTTATATAATCAAACCCTCCAGCACACTAAATCCACCTGTACACTGACCAAGGAAATAGAAGAAGAATAGTGAAAGAAAATGGAGATTAAATATTAAAGGATTAAATAAAAGTATGAAGATTTAAAGTTAATCCACAGTTTAAAGGTTAAAGACACAGTTTAAATGATAAAGACGATTAAAGGAAGCCTTAAAGCACAATCAAAGGCAAATCAGTGTTTTAAGCCACAAAGCAGACAGATCACCCAAAAGACTGCCTCAAAATGCCAAATCATTGAAGCAATTACTCCCTCCGAAGACTAAAATTCCACATATAGGCTTATTTACTCAAAAATCCTACACAGTTAATGCACAGTCAGATATATTTTTTAGAGACATCTCAGAAGTAATTACAAGCCTACGAAAAGCCTCCAAAGTCAACAAAAGTGACTGAAGTAGATAAGAGTTAATGTAAAATCAATTAACAGGGTTAAAACATTTGAAATCTTCTCCATAAGGCTTCCCAAAGGCCGAGAAGCATTTACTTTGTATTAATTGAACAAATAACCCTTCTTTCCACTCTACCTCCTCAAATTTACTTATATATATCATATGAGGAGCCTAGTATTATTGTTGGTTGAATACTTGTTGAATGTAAATAGATTTTGAGGTTGCTGATGCTCTGTTTTGCAATTTAAGAAAGATAGGCTGAGAAGAGAAGTTTGAAGCTGTAAAATACCCACTAGACTTGAAGATTGTAACTAGTTTGAACATCAAATACAAAAGCTGATTTATGGGATCCTGGTCTATGTCAATGGTGATGTTTTTCTTACTGTAATTGTCATTTTTCTTATGTTTTCCATACTGTCCACTTTCTCTGATAAAGAACATCAAATATAGATTAGGATTTACTGTAAAGTACCCTAAATCTCACTGATAAGCTTTATCTTTATGTTTTCTGCTAATTGTGTATTTGGAAATGATTTCAATAGAGTGTAACCAATCAAGGAATGTTGGTGAGCCCATGTCTTGCTAAGTAAAACTTGAGATATTTTTCTTGAATGATATTTTCATTGCATGCTAAGTAAAGTTAAACTAGGGAAGTCTATGGTTAGCCCTGTCCTCTAGTGTTTTCTCCGACAACTATTTTGAAAGTTTCCCTTGAGAGTATGTCAAAAGCAGGATAGGTTCAAAGTCCTTACCTGAGCTTAGGCTAATATTTATGTTTATCTTGAATGTTTTCCTTAAGAATATGCTAAAAGCAGGCTAGGTTAGAAGTCCTTACTTGATCTTAAGCTATTCTTTGTTTATCTTAAATGTTTTCTTTTGAGAAGATGCTGAAAGCAGGCTAGATTCAAAGTTCTTACTTGATCTTAGGCTATTCTTTGTTTTCCTTTGAGTATGCTGAAATAAGGCTAGGTTAAAAGTCCTTACTTGATCTTAAATCTACCCTTTGTTTTCTTATATTTTTTCTTCTTTCACCAAACTTTAATGTTCCATACCATAAATCAACTTAAAGATATCTTTTGACATAGATGACTTTCCCCATAGACCACTCTTGAAACCTGTTGTGCAATTAAATCCTTTTGTGACTCCATAGCCCAATGGATTGATATTGTTTCTTAGTTATCCTATCAGCTGAACCATTCTTTCAACCTGCTCACACCTTTACCCTTAAAGAATACTTCCTTCATTTTGATGATATTCTACCCAACCGAAAACAAACAAAACCCTTGTACTTCATAACTAGCCTAATATAATATCATAAGCCTTAAAGAAATATCTTTGAAAACATTTAGATAGAGAGATCCCTCTCTGAATCCAGGAGGGCTAGATCCTAGGATTCCAAAGTGGTTTTGATGTAGGCTCTACAGCGTTTGTTCTTGCCAATCTCGCAAACTACGGAGGCCTAACATACTGGTGACAATACTGGGGAATATCAACAATATTGAGTAATACATAACTTCACAACTCAAATAACCCCTATTTCTAAATGAAGCAAGTGTCACCAAGACTGGTTATTATTGATTGTTGATGGTGAACAACAACCAAACCTTGAAAAAAAGTAAAAATCCTTCACCTAGAGACTCCATTGGTATACAGCAGGCCTGCTGACCCCACTGGTTTTTCGTAAAACTCCATTGGGAAACCATTTTATCCTTTTATCATTCAAACCTAGTTAAGAAGTCTCTAAGGATTGATTTTTCTTTGAGAAATATTAGTTAGCCTTTTAAATACTGTCATACTTGGCTGAAATTTTCTCACCATTGGGTCTAAAAACACCACATAGTGGCTTCTAGAAGAATTTATACTAGAGCCTATCTTGACCCAAATCCTCCTGAGATAGTTGAAAATCCAGAAAATATCCTTAGGAAATCTCTTAAATCCAAGACTTCAACTGTTGTCAGACCAATTCATAGAGCTAACTCTATTCCTGAAGATCTCTCAGCTCTGCGAAATACACAAGTTGACTTAAGAAACCCATCCAGAACTAAGTCACTTAGTGATATAGATCAAATATACTTCGAGCCTCCACACTCACCCCAACTTAGTGGTGAACATACTAATAGTAGAGAAACCACTCCACCTGACCTTCATTTCATTCATAAATTTGGTTTCTCTCATCCTAGATCTGCTCAACAATATTTTTTTGGTCCAAGTACTTCTGTTATCCATACACCCACTATTCAAACTACTCCATTCCATCCTCCTCCTCCTTTCATAAACCCTCCACTTATAAACCCCCCATTTTTTCCACAACCTCCTATCATGGCAGCATGGTATGCTCCCCTAGTCCTTCTTTTACCTTTAGCCAATTTGCCACATGACTATCAGTCCAAAATCCCATTATATGATGCTAGTAGTTCCATTGCTACTCAAATACATGTGGACAAGATGAATGACTATTTTGATAGAAATGAGATAGATGATGAGACCATTAAACTCAGATTATTTGCTCAAAGTTTAGGGGGAGAAGCAAGAAAATGGTTCAAAATCTTAACCCCTCATAGTATTAATGATCTCCAAGCTTTCCATCAAACATTCATAAACAAATGGAAAGTTAGGAATAACCCTCTCCAAATACTTTCAAATTACAACAACCTCAAGAGAAATGTTGGGGAAAGTGTTCAATATTATTGCACTAGATTTAATAGTGTTTATAACACACTACCCCCAGATTTGAAACCTCCACAAGGCTCAGCTTTGGCCAAATTCCCTGAAGGATTTGATCCTGAAATGGATTATCAACTAAGAGAAAGGGATCCCTTAACTTTAGAAGACATGCAGAAGGTAGCTCTTAGTGTGGAAGCAAATCTGATTGAGAAGAGAGCTAGAATGAAGACTGAGAAGAGGGTATCATATAGGGATGAAGCTGCACCTTCCACATTTGACTCAAAACTGGAAAGGATGATGGAGAAGATGATGGAGAGAATGAGCATATATGAGAGAGCTCAATCTAGAGAAAATCAAATAGCTCTTGAAAACAGGAACCAATCCGAAAACCAAAATCAGAACTTTAGGAGAAATCAACCTCAAAACAGACAAAGAGATGATGATCAACAGATCAGACCTCCTTTTCAAGAAAATTATGTCAATTAGGATGAAGAAACAAATGAAAAAACAGAGGATGATCACATAAACATGTTAGGAGTAAGTAATGAGGATTCTGATTTCCTCCATGAAAGAAAACAAGGTCTATATACACCCTATGATGATAGAAGACCATAAACTGAATAATATGAACCAGACTTTGAAAATGCCATCATAAGATCCCCTAAAAAATATGACCTAATAAGTAAAAAGAATCAAGATACTCCCAATAAGAAAACCTCTAAAAATTCTGCCAAAAAAAACCCTGTAATTACTTCCAAAAAGACAACAGAAAATCATAAAATAGTGGCTGAAAGTTCTGACCCAAACAAGGGAAAAACCACCCAAATCAATGAAAAATAGAGTGATGACCCTAGCAGCACTAGCATGTCATTTAATGCTCATGAAAAAACCATTTTGACTGCTGTAAATAGTAGAGATCAACAAGATGATCTTGCTGATGAATTAGTGACTAAGAAGGTTGAATCAAACATTTTGAAAAATCAGATTCCCTTTAGCCTAGAGAGTGAAATTTCCAAAATCAAAATCTCCGTCCCACTCACTGAGTTAGTCACTCAAAATGTATATAGATGTCAAGTTTTGAAAGCTCTGAACATAGAAGAAATTCATGATACTGTTAACTTAAATGATGATACACCAGAGCTTCTGTTTGGTCCTAAGATTGAAGGAAAATTTCAAGAAGGAACTACCCCTCCATTCTACATCATTTTGAACATTCATGATAATATTTTGAACAATGCCATGCTTGATTCAAGAGTATCACATAACCTCATGCCCAAAGTAATAATGGAAAAATTAGGCCTTGAGGTAACTAGACCTTATAAGGATTTATATTCCTTTGATTCAAGTAGAGTAAGATGCCTAGGCCAAATAAAAGATCTATGTATTAACTTAGCTCAAATTCCAACCAAAAGCTTAGTGATGGACATTGTAGTGGCTGATATACCCCCCAAATATGGCATTCTTATTTCAAGATCATGGGGTACTAAGTTGCAAGGTACTATGCAGATGGATATGAATTATGCCACCATCCCTGTCTTCAGTCAACCTAGAAGACTCTATAGGGAAACGCACATGAAAAACATGGTGAGTAACCAAGAAAGACCAGAAAACTCCCCTCTCTATTCTATACATACTAATCTTAACTCATTCATTCTTTACAATGATGAGATTCCGAATGAGAAGAGTTAGTCAACGAAACATCAGCCAATATAGTAGTCACTCCACATCTAAACATAGGGGCAATTATAGAGGAAGGGGAAAACAAGGAGAAAACTAAAAGACAATTTGCTAATTCAGAAAATTACGGCAAACAGATCACAGGTCTTGAGGTCCAAAATAGTCATAAAAATAGTACAGATCATGAAAATCAAAGAATGAAACCTCAAAACATTGAAAATCTTGAGGAACAAAAAAAAATTCAACCTAGTGCAGATCTGCAAGAACAACACAGTGACAGATTAGGCAAACAAAACAGAGAGGACAACAATGAAATAAATAAAAAATCTGAAAACAGTCCTCTTTGGAGTATGAGTTTTGATGGGTCTTGCTCTAAAACTGGTGCAAGAGTAGGCATATGGGTGCATAACACATAAAAAAAATCATGCTGAGGGACATTCCTATAGATTAAAATTTCAATGTACGAAAAACATAGTAGAGTATGAGGCTCTCCTTTTAGGCCTGCATTTATTGAAAAAATTAGGGGCCAAAAGAATAACAGTTCATGGGGATTCAGAATTGATAATTAGGCAAGTAAATGGGGAATACACTACTAAACATCCTAGACTTAGAGCCTATAGAGATGATGCTATGGACTTGTTAAAAACATTTGCTGAATTCCAACTTACCTTTGTCCCAAGGAACCAAAACATTCTTGCTAATGGATTAGCCTTTGCTGCTAGAACTTGTCTAACACCTTATGAAACCAAGCAATGCACCACCCAAGTCAAGTATAGACCATCTATCCCGTATAATGAAAAATACTGGCAAGTTTTTAATGGAGATAAACAAATAGAAGGCTTCCTACAGTCCAAAAATGAATTTGAAATACAAAACTCAAATTCAGAGTATGAACAAGACTGTCCTACTGAAGAAAACCCACTTTTTCAAGAAGAAAAGTCTCCTGAGATTGCTGAAATAAATTTTTTAACCCATCAACCCAAACATACAAAAGAAGATAGCACAGATTTAGAAAATGAAGACTTAGAAGTGCTGCAATCTAAAGATCAAAGCTTGCCAAAAGGACTGGTCCCATTGGAAGAATTGTTTGACTTGAATGATATTGCCAAAAAGCCAAAAATGGAACCTATTGAAACTGAAGTGGAAGAATGCAACATAGGTAGTGAGGAAAATCCCAAAATGATCAAACTATCTAAGACACTGCCAGCTCACATTAAATGGAAATACATTGAGTTGTTTAAAGAATTTTCTGATGTTTTTGCATGGAGCTATGAAGATCTAAAATCATATGATACAGAAATAATCTAGCATAAGATACCCCTCAAAGAAAACCAGAAGCATTTTAAACAAAAAGTGCACAGAATCAATCCTGTTCAATTACCTCTGGTAGAGAAAGAGATTAGAAAAATGTATGATGATGGAATTATAGTCCTTGTTAGATACTCAAAGTGGGTGTCTAATCTTGTATCTGTCAGGAATAAAATAGGAGAAATAAGGCTTTGCATTGACTTTAGAAAATTAAACAAAGCCTCATTAAAGGAAAACTACCCCTTGCCCAAAATGGATTGTATCTTACAAAGGGTAGTTGGTTCTAAAAGAATTTATTTGCTAGATGGCTTCTCAGGTTACAACCAAATATTGGTACATCCTGATGATCAAATTAAAACAGCCTTTACTACACCCTAGGGTAATTTCATGTATTTGAAAATGCCCTTTGGTTTAATGAATGCTGGTGCCACATTTCATAGGGCCATGGATATTGCATTCTCAGAAGAAATAGATTACTTCATAGTGATTTATTTAGATGATATCACTGTCTATTCTAAAACAAATGAAGAACACCTAATACACTTGAGAAAAGTCTTTGAGAAATGTAGAAAATATGGGTTGTCCCTAAATACGAAGAAAACATTGTTTGGTCTCCAAGAAGGTAAAATTCTTGGACATATCATATTTGAAGAAGGAATAAGCATAGACCCAAAAAGGATCGATGGTATATTTCAAATCAACCATCCTAGAAACATCAAGGAACTTCAATCTTTCATTGGAAAGATTAAATTCTTGAGAAGGTTCATACCCAATCTAGGTAAACTCCTTAGAAACATGACAAATATGCTTAAGAGAGAAGAAGGAGTTAAATGGACCTTAGAAGCAAAGAAATCATTTGAGCTAGTAAAACAATCACTTACCAAAACACCAGTTCTTATCAGTCCTGGTTTTATAAAGGAGTTCTTTATTTTTTCATTTGCATCAGAACACACAGTAGCTGTTGTCCTATTACAGAAAAAATTGAATGGACAAGAGTAGCCAATTGAATTTTTGAGCAAGGCATTAAGAGATGCACCTTTGAAGTACAATATAATGGAAAAACAAGCCTTTGCCTTAGTCAAAGCCTTAAAAGACTTCAGAGTTTACATTTTACAGTCCCACATCATAGCATTTGTGCCTCATTCAGTTGTAAAAGACATATTGACCCAAGATCCATATGGAAAAAGAGGAAAGTGGATTGCTGTAATTTTAGAATATGACTTAGAAATCAAGCCCACTAAGCTCATAAAAGGTCAAGGTCTAGCAAGACTTATGGTTGAATCCAACTTTCAAGCTCTTGATATAAACATGTTTAATGCATTAGATGAACAAGAGGAGTTGGTATCTCTAATTATTGAAGATCATTTTCTAAATTCATCTTGGTATGTTGATATTTTGTATGTTTTTCTCAATCTAAATGTCCCTCCTAGTTTTTCTAAATCAAAGGCAAGATTTTTAAAGTTGAAAGCTATAAATTACTGCATTTTTGATAAATGTTTATATTGGAAAAATGCTAGTGGATTATTGCTTAAATGTTTGCCTGAGAATGATGCAGATAAGATCAAACACGAGTTTCATGAAGGAGAATGTGGAGGCCGCCTCTACTGGAAGTCAACTGCTAACAAAATCCTTAGAGCTGGCTATTACTTTCCCACCCTCTTTCAATATGTTCACAAAATTATTACTGCCTATCACAGATGCCAAATTTTTGAAGGCAAAAGAAAGTTGCTTCCCTTACCTCTGCAACCAATCACTGTTGAAGCTCCTTTTCAGCAGTGGGGTCTAGACTTCATTGGGGAAATCCATCATGCATCATCTTCCCAAAATAGATGGATCCTCACAGCAATATACTATTTTACCAAGTGGATAGAAGCCATCCCATCTAGAAATGCCACAGACTTAGTCATCATTTCATTCCATGAAAACCATATATTGTCTAGATTTGGCTGTCCTAGAAAGATCATAACTGATATTGTTGCTGCATTTGGGTCTAAAAAGATGGTGGAATTCTGTCATAAATATCAGATTATATTGGGTCATTCTACAGCTTATTACCATCAAGGTAATGGGTTGGAAAAATCCTCAAATAAAATTTTGGTAAACATTATCAAGATGTTGCTGGAAGATAACAAGAAATCATGGCACAGTGATGCGAACACATCAAGACTTTTTTTCTCCATTTGTAAATATGGGGTGTGACAATATTAATTTGTAAATATGGGGTGTGATGATTTTAATATTTTATTAATTAATTTGAATTAAATAGGAGAAGGTGAGGATTTATGTAAATATCTTTTTATTAATAAAAGGATATGAGGAAATTTAATAAATTGAAGGATTTTAGGGATAAAAACCTATTCCTTAGGGATGTTGAGAAATTTAGGGGTTTGTTAAGGATTTTAAGGGATTGAGCATTTAATGTAATGATTTTTAAAAATTGTATAAATAGGAGGGCTTTTTGTGAGAGAAACATGAGAGATTGTGAAAGGGTGTGAGAGTAGGCTTGAATAGCCAAGGCTGTAAGCCTATGGCAGTTTGTGAGGGCCAACGGAATTGTAAATCAGGCCACGGAGAAATGTTGCCGTAAGTAAATTCACTTTTATGAAAATGTTAGTTTTGTGGTTTGCACCTTAATTTGGTCAATTTGGTGTGATTCAATCTCTTCAGTGAATCTGCTGGTATTTAATTTACTGGTTTATAAGAGAGAAATGGTGTGTATGCTTTTCAAACATGAACAACAATCTGCTGTGTGTTTATGTTGTGTGAGAGATCCCATAATCAAACTGCGTTTTCTAGAGTTCGATTTCCGTATTAAAAAGTTGCACGCATCAATTTTAAATGAGTACTGTTGCCGCTTTGAATCGAATATCAAAAGTTAGGTTGGTATGGCATATCCGTTTTTATTAAGTTGATTGCTGAAGGTCACGGATTAATACCAAAAGCAGTGCAGTAGAATCCTAAGTATAAAAACTTAATTAATACAGCTTTCAGGATTGTATTTACATTGGGTGAAAGCGCAGATTTGAATTCAAACCAACAGAAACAAAATCCAGATTAATTTCTTATGTTGATCTGTATAGTTTGAGGATAATTCTCAGCGCAGAAGATCTGACAAGAGAGGCGTAGAATTATTTGATGCATAGTTATGTTCTGTCCAGAAAACAATGGATCGACATTATAAGTGGAAATTGGTTAAGTCTGTTGGATGAAATCTTTTATTAAATGTCAGATTTATTATAATCGATCCCCATTATTTAAGATCCTAGCGTTGAAATCAGTTTGCATACAGGACGTAGATGTTCCAACGGATCTAAATTAGACTTGGAAAATCGATTCAGAAAGGTGGAATTGTTAATGAAATGTTGTGTGGAAATCGTGTTTGAATTCAGTTGCAGGTTCAGGGTTTGTAGAAAGCAATCGAATGGACTGGTTTAAATCCAACGCAAAGTTTGAAAGCGTTTTCTGGGCATGATTATAGAGCGTTTTTAACGCAGATACAAGTAGATCAGTCTTATTTACGTTGTGACTGATTCAATTGATACACGACTGTTTTATTTGTTAACTTGCAATTAATGAACTCAGATGGGCGTAAATGTTTTCCCGCATTTTTGCTTTGCAAATATCATTTTGAGGTACATACAGAGATATGTTGTAGTGGGGATTGCTGAGAATGCAGCATTAGATATTGGTGATGGTAAATGTTTTTGGCGTTGTTGAAGATCTGACACTGTTTTGTTTTTGCCGGACGTCCTACAACTGAAATGAAGGATCCATCGTGAGTCAGATAGTTGAAGAAATTCAAATGCAGAAGTGAAGAATCGTGGAAGAGCGCTATGTCTGAACTTTGTAATTGCCAGATACGTGGAGGTTTGCCGAATTGACTATGTACGAATCTTGAATATAGTCTTGAATCAATGTGTGTTTGTAAAGTGTGTTAGTGTCTGTGTAAACTTGTGTGAGTCGATATGAAAATAATGAATTGCTGTAAAAATAAATTTCATTGAAATATATAATTCCGTATGATATGATGGCATGAGCGCACTCTTTTAATCCAGTCACATATAAATGGGAAAGATTATTGGGTTTATTTGTGGACGAATTCCAAGTTTAGGACTGTGAAATTATTTAGAATTGGGATTTTGTGGGTTGTGTCAAAGTCGGAATTGGTTATAGAATTAAATTGTGAGTTATTTTGATTGTGAGATTATGCTTCCGCATGCAAATGGCATAGATGTTGAATTTGCCATAAATTTGAAATAAGCTTCAGTGGATGAAATTGTCCAATTGTTTTGTGAATAATTGGACAGTAAATGCAATGTATGGTTAAGAGCACAGAGAATAAAGATTCTGGAGTATTTGCAGGCCTAGTACTTGTGTATCACTGGGTACGCTGTAAGAGAAAGAGCGCACATATATTTGGTGCTTTGACTGGTTGAAACAGGTAAATTTGTGCATGCAAATGATATTGGAGTTGAATGGAATTTATGCATTCAGATTGAAAAGCTTGTTATCTTGGAATTATTTTAGAGGGAAAGTATTTGAGTTTATAAATTGAGTTTTAATTCCAAGCATGGTCTTTGTTAATCATGGAACAAGCTTCCGCAAATTTAGGTGGGAATTTTCCATGTATCGATTTTGAATTGAGGAAAAGTTTGGACGCATGTTTTACAAGAATGGGTGATGGAGGATCCTGGGTATTGCAAGCTCCATGTTTGCGTCATTTTTGGTATCAGAGCCCGGAATGCTCTGTTGGAATGTTTATCTTCTGAATGATGACAAGAAGGTTTTTGTTAATTGAAATGTATTCTTGAATGTATGATGAATGATGAAGATCAGATTTTAAATGCAGCATATACAATTGCAAGTGAACAGAATGCAGGTAAAAAGAGATCAGATTCTAATCTGACAGTCAAAGCAAACCAGAGTACAGCTGAAGAATTGAGCAGGTATTGGGTGTGGTTAATTTTGGTTTGAATTTTACTGACAAGAAATGGAATGAGAATTGATGATTGCAGCAAACTCAGCAAGGAAGGAATTGTTGCTGACAGCTAAAGTTTTCCAGAGCAAGCCAGAAGGTTGGAAGAGAGAATCAGATTTTAAAATCTGATTGACAGTGAATTTGTGCAGAGGAAGAAATGAAGATTTTCTGAAACAAAATTGCAGGAATGATGAGACTGAAGTGCAGGAAGGACAAGATCAGCCGAGATCTTGAAGGTAAGGTGATCTGGGTTTATTTGAATTTGAAGATTGTAGTCTTTGCATAAGTATTTTTGCAACTCCTAAAAGGAAAATCCATAGAAGACATGTTTAAAATTGCTAACAGAAAACTGGTGAAAGCATAAGTGACAGAACCTTGAAGAAATCCAATAGAGATTGGATAAGGAGGACAGTTGTGAACAGGCAGATGAGTTGAAGCCAAGAAGAGCAAAGAGAAGTGCTCAAAAGAGGTTCCAGAGGTAGAACCAATTGCTTGCCAAAAGACCGAGTGAGGAGGGCTTGGTGAGGTAAGTGGCGGCAAAACAGGACTTGCTGTTGAACAGGCTTTAGTGCAACTCATAGTAAAGTGAGTAAGGGACTCATAGAGATGGAAAGGATGATGACTAGTGACAGTCATAACAAAGGTTCTGAAATCAACCACAGCAGAAGACAAAAGGAGAAGGGTGCCAAGGCAGTTGGCATACAGAGACAGTTAAGCAAAGAGGAATATGAAAGGGAGAAGGCTGAAATAGTAGTTCAGCTTGAGGTGTTAATGGAGATGTTGCAAATAAATGAGGAAGACCAGAAGCGTGGTTATGTCATAAGAAAGAAGTTGAGATGGCAGAGACTACAAGAGAAGTGGAATCATCAGATGAATATGCAGTTGATAAAGGAACTAAGGGAACTTGAACAGGTTATAGATGCCAGAGAGAAGAAAGAGAAGCTTGAAACAGTTGAGCTACAGCAAAAGGAAGATGCTGAAGAAGATGTAGAAGTTTCGATATGTTACCCAGAGAGTGGACCATTACTTTTTGAAAGTGATGAAGAGTTAGAGAAGTTGAATCATATGAATGATTCAAAGCAGCCCGAAGACTTGATGACTGAAGCATCAAATAAGACCGTAAGGTCTTGTGATTTTAAAACTAATGATTGGTGTGTGATTGCAGGTTTGGAAGAAGATAGGCAGTGTTTTGAAGTTGTCAAAGATGTGAAAGAGTACCTTCCAGAAGATGAAAGTTTCGAAGCAAACGCTGGAAAAGTATCAGTTCACTACAGTGGACAAATGCTGGAAGACATCATTGAAATAGCTGATGAGAAGTGGAGACTAGCTGACAGTCTCAAGATTTCTTTGAGTTTGGATCAGCGTACTGATATGCTGACAGAAGAAGAGAAATTAACGCAACATACTGAAGTGTTGCTAAAGGGAAAAGAGGTGGATAGTCAAATGAAAGAAGAAGAGGAAGAACATCTACTGAAGGATGCTAAGAAGAGATTGCTGAAGAAGGATGACAAAGCAGTTGTCATAAATGATAATCAGGAAGAAATTGCAGATGGTGAGCAAAGGAATGTTGCAGAGGGAAAGGAAGATAGGGAGGCCGCAACATTCATATTGACAGCTAGAGCAACATGTGAGGCGACATTTATAGTAGCAGCAGCAGAAAAGGAGCGATCAAGAGATGGAAGCGACCAGCAAACAGAGGACATACTGGACAGAGAAATTGAGTTGATAAGAAAGTTAATGATAAAAACATCCCAGAGAAAGACAGCCGAAAGAAAGAAAATGAACGACAACAAGAGAATGACAGTGAAAGACTGCAAGAGCAGAGCAGGTGGAGCACTACAACACAAAATATGGAAACCGGGAAGACAACAGCAGGTGACAACAGCGGTGAAGCAATCGACAAGCACGAAAGATTTACAAAATAAAATCTGGGATCCAGGAGGAGATATCCAGACTTATGACCAGGTGGTCATGAATTTTCTTACATGGGGAGTCTGATGCAGGAGCATCAAGACCTTTTTCTCCATTTGTAAATATGGGGTGTGACAATATTAATTTGTAAATATGGGGTGTGATGATTTTTAATATTTTATTAATTAATTTGAATTAAATAGGAGAAGGTGAGGATTTATGTAAATATCTTTTTATTAATAAAAGGATATGAGGAAATTTAATAAATTGAAGGATTTTAGGGATAAAAACCTATCCCTTAGGGATGTTGAGAAATTTAGGGGTTTGTTGAGGACTTTAGGGATTGAGCATTTAATGTAATGATTTTTGAAATTGTATAAATGGGAGGGCTTTTTGTGAGAAACATGAGAGATTGTAGAAGGGTGTGAGAGTAGGCTTGAATAGCCAAGTGCCTGCAGCAAGCCTATAGCGATAGGTAGGGGCCTTATGGACAACGGAATTATAGAAAACGAACCACGGAGAAATGTTAACGTAAGTAAATTCACTTTTATGAAAGTGTTAGTTTTGTGTTATGCACCTTAATTTGGTCAATTCGGTGTGATTCAATTTCTACAGTGAATCTGCTGGTATTTAATTTACTGGTTTATAAGAGAGGAATGGTGTGTATGCTTTTCAAACGTGAACAACAATGCAACGTAATGTTTTATGTTGTGAGAGATCCTTAATCAAAGTTGCGTTTTCTAGAGTTCGATTTAGGTATTAAAAGTTTGTATAAATTTTAAATAGATACGCATTACGCTTTGAATCGAGATATCTCAAAAGTTAGGTTGGTATGGCATATCGTTTTTATTAAGTTGATTCTTTGAAGGTCACGGATTAATACCAAAAGCGATGCGGTAGAATCCTAAGTATAAAAACTTAATTAATACGGCTTTCGGGATTGTATTTACATTAGGTGAGAGAAAACGATTTGAATTCAAACCATGAGAAACAAAAATCCAGTTAATTTCTTGTATATTATACGTATGGTTTGAGGATATTTCTCGGCGCGAAGATCTGACAAGAGAGGCGTAGAATTATTTGATGCATAGTTATGTTCTGTCCAGAAAACAATGGATCGACATTATAAGTGGAAATTGGTTAAGTCTATTGGATGAAATCTTTTATTAAATGTCAGATTTATTATAATCGATCCCCATTATTTAAGATCCTAGCGTTGAAATCAGTTTGCATACAGGACGTAGATGTTCCAACGGATCTAAATTAGACTTGGAAAATCGATTCAGAAAGGTGGAATTGTTAATGAAATGTTGTGTGGAAATCGTGTTTGAATTCAGTTGCAGGTTCAGGGTTTGTAGAAAGCAATCGAATGGACTGGTTTAAATCCAACGCAAAGTTTGAAAGCGTTTTCTGGGCATGATTATAGAGCGTTTTTAACGCAGATACAAGTAGATCAGTCTTATTTACGTTGTGACTGATTCAATTGATACACGACTGTTTTATTTGTTAACTTGCAATTAATGAACTCAGATGGCGTAAATGTTTTTGATATCATTGCAAGAATTGCAACACAGATATGTTGTAAATGCCGAGATTGCACCAAGAATGCAACGTAGATATTGGTAAATGTTTTTGGCGTTGTTGAAAGATCTGACACTGTTTGGTTTTTGCCGGACGTTCTACAACTGAAATGAAGGATCCATCGTGAGCCAGATAGTTGAAGAAATTCAACTGTAGAAGTGAAGAATCGTGGAAGAACGCTATGTCTGAACTTTGTAATTGCCAGATCTGCGTGGAGGTTTGCCAGAATTCAGAGCGCTATGTCTGAATCTTGAATATAGTCTTGAATCAATGTGTGGCTGTAAAGGTGTGTCAACTTGTGTGATGCGATATGAAAATAATGAATGGCTGTAAAAATCAATCACATTGAAATATATAGTTCCGCATGATATAATGGCATGAGCGCACTCTTTTAATCCGGTCACATATAAATGGGAAGATTATTGGGTTTATTTGTGGACGAATTCCAAGTTTAGGACTGAAGTTATTTAAATTGGGATTTTGGGTTGTATCCAAGTCAGGTGGATTAGAATTAAATTGTGAGTTATTTTGATTGTGAGTTATGCTTCCGCATGCAAATGGCACAGATGTTGAATTTGCCATAAATTTGAAATAAGCTTCAGTGTATGAAATTGTCAGATTGTTTTGTGAATAATTGGACAGTAAATGCAATGTATGGTTAAGAGCACAGAGAATAAAGATTCTGGAGTATTTGCAGGCCTAGTACTTGTGTATCACTGGGTACGCTGTAAGAGAAAGAGCGCACATATATTTGGTGGCAAATTTGGTTAAACGGAGTAAATTTGTGCTAAATGAGTGATATTGGAGTTGAATGGAATTTATGCATTTGTATATTCAGATTGAAAAGCTTGTTGTCTTGGAATTATTTTAGAGGGAAAGTATTTGAGTTTATAAATTGAGTTTAATTCCAAGCATGGTTTTTGTTAATCATGAAACAAGCTTCCGCAAATTTAAGTGGGAATTTGCCATGTATTGATTTTGAATTGAGTAAGAGTTTGGGCGCATGTTTTACAAGAATGGGAGATGGAGGATCCTGGATATTACAAGCTCCATGCTTGCGTCACATAGTAAGCTAGTACATGCATTGTGGGCAGATAGATTGACAATTAAAAAATTAATTGGGATGTATCCTTACCAGCTATTTTATGGAACTAATGCAATATTTCCAACCAGTTTAGGGGTGCCAGTCATGAAGTTGATCCAAGTAGTACAGTCTGAGGATGATTATATGACAAGAAGAATACATCGGACTATACATCTACAACAAATCAGAGAGGAAGTCTACATCATAGCACAACAACTACAAGAAAACATCAAGAAGCTGTTTGAAAAAAGAACCAAGACAAGTGACTTTAAAATTGGTGACAAAGTATTGAAATGGGATTCAAGAAGAGAAGATAAGGGAAAATATGTAAAATTTGATAACTTATGGCAAGGCCCTTATCTTATTCAATCTGCCATTGGAAATAATGCATTCTTTCTACAAGAATTGGATGGAGCTGAATATTTTGGAGGTCCTGTTAAAGGCAGGATGCTCAAACATTACTTCTGTTAGCTAATATTTTAGTTTCAGAGCTTTTTTTTTCATTGTATATAACACTGATTTTGAATTTGAAAAAGAGAAATACAAAAACAATAGAAAAGAAAAAAAGAGGGCAGAAATGAAAGAAGAAAGGTACAACCCCATGCCATAAAAGAAAGAAAAATTTGAAAGTGTGCAAGCTTAAATTCCACTACCTAAAAAGAGCACTGTTATTTAGTCATACAGCCTAATCATGACAAGATAGATTTCAATTTACTGTTGATAGGTTAGTGAATCAGATTAACCAAACAATGAAATCTTGGCTTATCGGTAGATTAGGTTAGGATAGAAAGAAATTGCTCTAATCAGACCAAAACCTGAGCCAAAAATATAGAAAAGAATTGGTTCTAACATGCTCAAAATCTGAACCAAGAGAAAAGCAAAGGAATGACTCAAAATAGATTAAAATCTGAGTCATGTGAAGAATGAAGGATGTTTTAAATTTTCAGATATTAAGCCTTCACAGTTTTGTTTTAATTTTATGCAAATAAATTCTATGTGCAGCTTGTATATATAGCCATAGACACCATAGCAAATCAGAAAGCTTAATCCTGGTTTGGTTGTGTTTTAAATTTTTTGTTTTAGAATATAGAGAATAAAATCTGTTAGACAATTTAATCCTGACAGATTGTAGCTTAGGTAGAGAATTTATGAGTTTAACTATTTAATCTGAGCTCATGGAAGAAATAAGGGTAGATTTATATTAGTTTCCTTCTTTCAATAAAAGAATAAAATGTTGATTTCAAAAGGTTTGCAAGTCCAAGTGCACCTTATGAAGAAAAAATGTTAGGAAAGTAGGCTGTGTAGGTAGTTGTTTGGGGAAAAGAAGTTTGTTGCTGATATAAAATATTGATCATCTTTTTAAGCAGCATGATCAAGGAAGAGAAGGTTTTCAATGGATAAAGGCATAGGTCTACATCCCAGAGATCAATTTCTAAAGTTCTTGACACCTCCAAGGAGCTGCCATCCCCAAGTGGAGCCACTGTTAGCCATCAGTAAATTTTTGTTATAGCAAATGATGGCTAAAGCAGATCTTGAGCCTTCAAGAGATTATTTTCATAGAAAAATACTCATTATTTAAGCCTTCTGGTGTTTTTCTAACTTAAAGAGTATTCTTCACTGTCGTTTCCTTCGAAAAATCCTCAAGAAGCCCTGCCGTATAAAGGAGACTGTTTCCATCCATTTCTCCATCTTTTCACCTTCATAATTTCATCCAAAAACCCCTTCTTATCCATTTTTCCCTCATATACCCTCATTTTCACCTAAAAATCCTTTAAACCTATGAAAAACCCTTTTTTATAGTTTGAAGCATCCCTTTTTCACCCTATTAGAACTTTAAAAAATGCTTAAAAAACTCATTTTTTGGCCTATTCCAACTTTTTTTAACATAAGGCCTTAAGCGCTTTTGCCTAAGCCCTTGGCCCCTTTTTCACCGCAAAACCGAGGCCTGAAACTGCACACTAAGGACTTAAGCTCCCATCGCAATCGCATATCGGCATTTTTAAAATATTCATACCTTTGCCTATTTTTTCCGCCGATTTGCGATATGCCGATGCGCTCATCGCATCGGCATTATTCAATCGCATCACACATTTCATCGCATCGGCGCTTTGCATCTCCATCACATCGGCGTTTCAATTTTCCTCATTCTCATTCTTTTCCCATGCCGATGCGATCTCTCGAGGGCTTGAATCCTCTGCCCCTGTTTCCCATATGACCCGGTCCTGTGACCAAGTCTTATCACCCATCGACCATCACAAATCCAAATTCCTTTTTTCCCTGGACCCCTTCCACCGCCGATTCCCGATGTGCTGATTCCATCACCATCGTTGATCATCCTGATCCAACAACTCCTATTCAAAACACTCTTTAACTCCTTCCCTTTGTAAAAAACTCGCTCTGATAGCATTTCTCTGTGATGCATTGCTGCCTCTTCGAGTTAAGCTGGACCGTCCATCTCCTCGATCCAACCGCTCAGGATCATGGTGGAGGCACCCAACCAAGGATTGTCCATACTCCCTAGTGCCTCCGCAGTTGACCCTTTTGACCAAGGCCAAACTCATATCTACGGTTGAGATTCATTGCGAGGGCACACCCCCGAGATCTTTTCTCCATACACCTAGTACCCCCACGGTGATGTCACACTCCCGGTCCCACCTCTCAGCGCCTCAGCTTTCTCCCATTTTCACCTGTTTCTATGTATTTCCCCGCTACGTGGATTTTAACCCTTTTACACTATAAACCATTGTTTACCTGACCAAGCCCCCCGCTATGCGAAAACTTGCCTCCACGTCACCCCGGCCCCACCATATTTCCTCTGCCCATCTTGTCTCCCTTCGCGCTCATCCACGACCATTGATCTGGACTGCCCAGATCTAACAGACCCAAATCCTTTTCGTGCCCGATCCCTCCAAACCTTCCCACCGTGCATCTTGCACGCGAAATGGCTGGTTTTCAGGAGACACGTGTCATTCAATGGACCATATCGCGTCCATATGAGGAAATACCGCTTACCACTTATCCCTCGCACGAATACCATTGGTGGTATTCCCGAAACCACTTTTTCGCCACTTCGCGCCCTGATTCAATTTAAAACCCCTGTTCTATTTCCGCCTATGGAACCTTCTCCTGCATGCATTTTCCTCCTCCTCACTGCTCCTTTCGCCCTCCGCCGAGCCTCCAAAGCAGTCAGCCACTAAACGCAGGGTTTTATTTAATCAGTTGTTTATGTTGCAAGTTTTTAATGGCGGTTAAAAACAAGTCATCCCACAGTCACGATAAAGTGAAAAAGGACCAAGGATGATGATCCTTGAGCCCAAATAATGAAAAAAAGGGACTACTAGGGTTAATTTCGTGGTTTGACCGGTGCCTCATGAGTACTGGTTATATAATCAAACCCTCCAGCACACTAAAGCCACCTGTACATTGACCAAGGAAACAGAAGAAGAACATTGAAAGAGAGTGGAGATTAAAGATTAAAGGATTAAAGAAAAGTATGAATATTTAAACTAATCCATAGTTTAAAGGTTAAAGACACAGTTTAAAGGATAAAGACGATTAAAGGAATCCTTAAAGCACAATCAAAGGCAAATCAATGTTTTAAGCCACAAAGGAGACAGATCACCCAAAACACCACCTCAGAATGCCAGATCATTGAAGCAATTACTCCCTCCGAAGACTAAAATGCCACCTATAGGCTTATTTACTCAGAAAGCCTACACAGTTAATGCACAGCCAGAGATATTTTTTAGAGACAACTCAGAAGTAATTACAAGCCTACCAAAAGACTCCAAAGTCAAAAAAAGTGACTGAAGTAGATAAGAGTTAATGTAAAATCAATTAACAGGGTTAAAACATTTGAAATATTCTCCATAAGGCTTCCCAAAGGCCGAGAAGCATTTAATCTATATTAATTGAACAAATAACCCTTCTTTCCACTCCACCTCCTCAAATTTACCTACATATATCATATGAGGAGCCTAGTATTATTGTTGGTTGAATACTTGTTGAATTTAAATAGATTTTGAGGTCGCTGAAGCTTTGTTTTGTAATTGAAGAAAGATAGGCTGAGAAGAGAAGTTTGAAGCTATAAAAGGCCCACTGGACTTGAAGATTGTAACTGGTTTGAACATCAAATACAAAATTTGATTTATGGGATCCTAGTTTATGTCAATGGTGATGTTTTTCTTACTATAATAGTCATTTTTCTTATGTTTTCCATACTGTCCACTTTCTCTGATAAAGAACAGCAAATATAGATTAGGATTTACTGTAAAGTACCCTAAATCTCACTGATAAGCTTTATCTTTATGTTCTCTGATAATTGTGTATTTGGGAATGTTACACTAAAAATTGTCACCTTGACATTCTGCTGACTATATGAGCTCATTAATACTCATACATGCCTCCTCTACAAGTCTTACAACCTTTACTCCTCATGTCAAGCCCTGAAACAGGAGGAAAACCCCTAAAAATCTCTGAAACTTTGGGTACGCAGGTAACATGAGGCCTGCCTGCGTGCCTAGCTTGGGTACACAGGTAATACACTGCTTACCTACGTTCTAGAACATAGTTTTCCTTTGCAATGCCTGCGTACCCTCCTCAAATTAAAAAAGGCGATAAAGTAAAGTCAAAAAACTGATTTGAGGTCAATTCTAGAAGGTTCTAGATGAGAATTTTTGGGGATGATTACGCTTTGATAAGGTGCATGTATCCCTCACCTTAAGGAACTAATCCCTTGATGTGATGAGTCTATCCCTTTGAAGGAGTATTCTATCCCTACAAAGGTGGAATCCTAACCTCCTCATCTGCTCTATAAAAGGAGGCATTGGGTAGCCTCAAATGGAGATTTTGGAGATTGAGAATTAGATTTCAAGCTTTATGGGTGATTGATTTGAAGTGATATTGATATTTAGACTTCTTTCTGCTGATTTTTTGAGAGGAAAGATCACATACCTCTTTGTGCTCCTAGAGGAAGAGTGCAAGACTTATCAAAGTAGAGGAGACTCCTGCTTCGGACCTCGAGAAGGCCTTTCAAACATCAAGGCTAAGGTTGTAAGGTTCTTCTGTTATTTTAAGATTAATACAATCAAGTTTTGTTTTTTTCAATAAATTGTCGTTCGATTGTTTATTTCAATAAGCTGTCATTTGATCGTTTATTTCATAGATTCCTTGATCACTATGATAGGTATGTTTTATAATTATTTGTTATATAGGTGCTATTTAATACTTGCTTGTTTGTGATTGCAGGTTGACAAAAGACGATACTTTCTTGCGACAAAATAACTCTTGTTGTGACGGAAGGATTATTGTTGCGACGAAAGAACTCTTGTTGCGACGGAAGGATGATTGTTGCAACGGAAGAACTACGGTTACAAATAAGCATTTGGATCGAAGGTAGGATCAACACCTTCATAGCATTTATTTGTAAAACGAATATATTTAGAGAACGACAAACTTAGTTGTTTGTTTGTTGCTAGATTGTCTTCTGACACTAGGGAGATCGATCTTGTCCGCAAGAACGATTTATCCGGCCAACAAATTGGCGACTCCACTGGGGAAAGAACTTGTTGTTTTTGGTTCTCGTTTATTTTGATTTGAGGAAAAAATTTTCCTGGTTTTTGATTGATGGATATCTGTCTAGGTAGTTTAGGTTTTCTCTGTTTTTGAAAATTTTGAAATCTTTTATGTTTTTCTTGAACTTTTCTGGGGACCGCACTTTTTTCTTTTGCACAGTGTGGGCAATTTCGCACTTTCCTTAAGTAAACAGTGCGGGACCGCTCGTGATACTTCTGGGAGCCTGTGGACCCTATTAAAATTTTTGAAAAACTTTAGACTATTTTTTTCAGTTTACTTTAGATTTGATTTAGGATTCTTAGCATCTACCTAGATCTGTATTTTTCTGTCGAAAATCTCTTGTTTATGAGTTTCCTTCAGCAAATTTTTCATCTCATCAATCTCCATTAAGCTATTGGGTGTTTTGAGTCTCTTTTTTGAGAAATTCTTAATTTTATTTCCTTTGGTCATTACTTGGAGGTTTGTCTCAGTCTTTTTACAATTTTTCATCTTTTTTCTTTCGTTAATCGCTAAATTGTGTATGAGTGTTAATCGCCTTTGAGTGTTTTTTGATCTTTGGAACTCTCACCCGATTTTCTTGACTTACACCTGATTGGTTCTTAGATTACATTAGAATCATCTTGTGTTTGAGAATTCTCTTGCATAGGTCACATTTTCATAATTAGAATTCTCATTTTCAGAATATGAATGAAAAATGTGCATAGATTACATTTGCATACTTTTCAAGTGAATTGTGCATAGATTACAACTGCATAGTTTACATTCTGAAAAATCAATCGTAGATTTAGATCAATTTTCTTTGATTTGAATTTAGATGTTTTTATGCTTTTTTTAAAAACACAAAAATATAAAAAATGTTTTGGGATTGATTTGCATTAGTTTTTCTTGATGAAATTAGTGCATTAGAGAATTTGTTATATTTTCTCTTAGTGATCAAATTTTTTCATTGTTGGAAGTGAATGGAAACTCTCTCCTTACTTTAGTTAGGATTCATCGAATTGAAAAGATTACATTATCATATTTGATTGCATTCAGTTTTGGGTCGGGTCATAACACCATTGGTTTCATATCCATTTACCCTTTTGAGTAATAACAACCTAAATAACATAGCTCTTAATTAAAATTCATCTAGTATTTTTTACATTTTTAGGGCTCTTTCCACCAATCTAGCTCAGGATTAGTGCTTTGGAATAGGTTGTAGTTAACTTTCTAAAGCAACAAAAACAAACAAGTAGATAAATCTTGCGGTAGGAAATAAATCCAATTGTAATTGGTACAATCTGTGACGCTTCTCTTAAAGGAGTTAATCACGAGATCATGTCCAAACCATTGAGACAATCAATTCTATTTCATTGGGGAAGATAGAATATTTTGCACGCATTACAAATGGTAAACCTCGGATTAACCATTGTCGCGGAGCCTGGGGTCACTTTTCAGTAAACCTCAGATTAACCATGTCAAGGACCCTTCAAGGGGATTGAGCTTTGTTACTCTGCCCTTGCGCGTGGAATCGGATCGTAGACTGTTCCCCCAGTTGTATTTGTTACTGTTGGTAACCTTAGTGTCCATAAACTTAAGATTATTTCCTAAGGTGACGGTGAAGGAAAGATCTCACTGTACCTGGAGCAGACGTCAACTAGACTCACTTGGACTCTCTGGGGGGTTCTCTTCACTCGAGATGGTTTTGTGAAGAAGATTGTGTTAGTCTGTTTCATTAAGAAGGTTTTCGGGGTAACTGTTCCAACCGCCATTTCTGCATTAAAATTCTACGATGTTGGATTTCATCACCAACTAGTGTTTTTAGTGCGGGAATCTACTGTTTGTGTGTGGTAGGACTCCTAGATTTGATAGTGCATGTTAATTTGTTTTTTTTTACTTTTAGAGACCATAGGTGTGAATTATGAATTTTAATTGTTAGGTGTGAATTGTGAATTGTTAATTTTAGTTTTAAATTGTTAATAAAATTCACTGAAGTTGAATATAATGGAAACTGTTCCGGAATTTACCAACCAAGGAACTCCTCTTAACGAGAATCCTAGTACTTTTCCTTTCTTTGGAAATGTTGGTCCTCCTTATATGGCTACTTTTTCATTACCTCGATTTACAATAGGTTTACCGATATGGTTATTTTCAACTTTTTTGACCCCGAATACTCCAATTTTTCCACCTCAACCGGATGCTTCACCTCAACAGAGTTCACCATATCAACATCACCAACCTTCTGTTTACCCTTTACCTTCTTCGCCTAATATTTCTTCCTCCATTTCTTCCTCTTCACTTGGTAAAAGCCTTGACGCTAGTAACCAGGTGGCTAAGAAGAAGAAGAAAGGGAAGAATAAGAAGAAGAAGAAGCAAGATAAGAAATATGTCAACCAACCAACCATGGTTGTAAGTGTTAGTTGTGTTGAGGAAACCTCCAACATGCATCGTAAACTCAAATACCCTTGCAGGCTTTGTAAGGGTGACCACTTCCTTATCAATTGTCCCGGTATTCCAAAGGTCTTAGAAGTATGGTCAGAAAAATCTCATAAAATTTCTGTTGATCCATCCACCAGTGATAGTCAGGTTCCTGGGAAAAAGGTTAAAGTTAGGTTTCCTTGTAAGTTATGCAAAGGGAGTCATCAAACTCACATTTTCCCTCACATGGATGAAGCCTCAAGATTGTTGGAAAAACTTACTATTCCACAGCAAGAATTTCCAACTGGTTACCGTAAACTTTCTCCCAACCTACCATCAACTAATGGAGTGATTGATCTAATTTCAAGTACAGTCGATCCCACTCTTCCATTGGAGAGTAAAACTCATATCACTCAGGTTGATGATCCATTAGTTGATCAAGTGGTCAATTCGATTTCACATTCGGTCGATCCCACTCTCCTTGAAGAGAGTGAAATTCATACTGCTTAGGTTCTTCTTGTTACATCAGATTCTTCTACGCCGGGGGGCATTTCACCTGTTTCTACAGAACCCCCTCCAAGTACTGAGGTATTTTCCTTTGATTGGAATAGACTGACAGAACCTCGTCTTCCTTCCTTTATCCCTTTCCAAATAATTGTGAAGTTTGGTGATAGGGACATACACCGCACACAGGTAGATGAAGGTGCTTCTGTTAGTATTTTATCCTCAACTACTTGGAAAGCTTTGGGTTCCCCTCAGATTGTGCCTATTACATAGAATCTGAAAGCTTTTAACAGAACCATTAGTGAACCTTTAGGGATCCTTCCTAAGTTATCTATTACTTTGGAAGGTAAAAATGTCTGTATTGATCTTATGGTAGTTCGAGGTCCCTTGGATTTCAATTTACTCCTTGGGAGAGACTATGTCTATGCAATGAAAGCTATCATATCGACCCTCTTTCGCGTGATGTCTTTCCCTCACAATGGCAATATTGTAACTGTAGACCAGCTTTCGTTCCCTAGTCTTGATTCGACTACCAATGATTCGACATCCCTGAATGTTCCTCATACACAAGTGGTATCTACCCCGCCACGGGTTAATTATGTGGCAGCTAGTCCCATGTTTTCAGTTACCGATGTGAGCGAGCCTCTCACTGTTTGCTTGTCTTCCTTTGACTTAGATCCGGTAATTAACATAGAAAAATCTATGGGATTTCTTGAACGCGATGTTCTTATCGCTTTTGAGTCCCTTGACATGCGTTCCTTCCAAGGAATTGTTCTTCCATCTGATGAAGACCTCTTGGAAGCCATGATCAAGGTGTGTCCATTGACATGTGTTTCTTCTAGTTGGAAGCCATGATAAAGTTTCAGAGGAAGGTTCCTGTTACTGAGTCAACCTCGTTAAAAAATGAATCAGGTATGAGGACAGTTCTTTTCCTGTGTCAACCTCGTTAAAAAATGAGTCAGTGAGTCTGAGGAAAGTTCCTTTTACTCTGTCAACCTCATTAAAAAATGAATCAATGAGTATGAGGAAAGTTCCTTTTACTCTGTCAACCTCATTAAAAAATGAATCAGTGAGCATGAGGATAGTTCCTTTTACTGTGACAACCTCGTTAAAAAATGAATCAGTGAGCATGAGGATAGTTCCTTTTACTGTGACAACCTCGTTAAAAAATGAATCAGTGGCTGGTGAGGAGAGTTCCTTTACTGTGTCAACCTCATTAAAAAATGAATCAGTCGGCGATGAGGATAGTTCTTTTCCTGTGTCAACCTCATTAAAAAATGAATCAGTAGGTATATTGTAGAGAGTAGATTAATAAATTAGAAATAAGTAGTTTCTGAGGATGGTTCCTGTTACTGAGTCAACCTCGTTAAAAAATGAATCAGGTATGAGGATAGTTCTTTTCCTGTGTCAACCTCGTTAAAAAATGAATCAAGTATGAGGACAGTTCTTTTCCTATGTAAACCTCGTTAAAAAATGAATCAGTAGGTTATATAGGTAGATTGTAGAGAGTAGTTACGAGGATATTTTCTTTTACTGTGTCAACCTCGTTAAAAAATGAAACATATTAGGTGAGGATAGTTCTTGTTACTGTGTCCACCTCGTTAAAAAGTGAAACATGTTGCCATGAGCATAGTTCTTTTCCTGTGTCAAGCTCGTTAAAAAATGAAACAAATCCTCCCCTAATTGAGTCGAGTCTTTGAGTAGATCTCGTAAATGTTAAGTCATATATTTAGGTTAGTTATTTCAGTTTTTGCATATCGGGTCTTTCATATGATCTCGTAAATGAACCTTCATTCCATCTAGCTATTAATTACCAGCAGTATACTTAGTTGAATGAAATGAAGCTGGGGGGGCATGCACTCTAGCAGTTATGCTTAGGGGGCATCAAGCACAGTTTTCTCTCTGTTTCAAGCTTGTGTAAAAATTAAACCTATATGAAGCATAGTTTTTCTCTGTTTCAAGATTTTGTAAAAATGAAACCTATCTTGAGTCAATTTCGGTTATTTTCAAGACTGGTTAAACTCATGAAAATCCCAAGATTATTTTGCTATCTTTCATTCTCGTAAAACACATGAAAATGCTGAGTTCTTTCCATCTTTCCTGCTCGTAAATTAAATTGAAAGTCGGCCACATGAGTACATTTTTATCCCTTTTTCGAACTCGTTAAAACTTATGAAAAAGCGAAAACCATGAGTTCATTTTTATCACTTTTTCGAACACGTTAAAAATTACAGAAAAAGCGAAACTATGGAGTTCTCTTTTAAGCCCTTTTTAGACTCTTTAAAAATGAAAAGATTATCGAGTACTTGACTATTCGAACTCGTTAAAGTAAATGAACAGTCATCCCTTCAGTATAAGTTTACCCCTTTTACGGACTGAAATGGACTATTTACGAAAAAGGTATACGTTGACTAATTACGGTCAATAGAGTTCTCTCCCGCATTATTTTATCCTTTTTCGGGCTCAAGAGACTAATTTTACGAAAAAGTACACCCATGGAGTCTTCTTAAGTTTTTTCTTCTGACTCTCTAAAATTGAAAAAACACCGAGTTTCTCCTATACTGGACTCGTTAAAACTTAACAGTAAAGGACCTGTTCAATTTTAAACAGGAACGAACCACTCCTTCTTAGGGTTCGAATCTTAAACTAATTTGGACTCATCCGAAGGATGAGCTTATAAACAAGAATATGTTATTCTCCTCAATCTTGTCAAAAATAAATAGGTACTTGCCAAAAATGGTGGGGGAAAGGAGAGAAAAACGAACCTGTTTGTTACATTTTGATTATTCGGAAAACCGTTAACCAGTCTTGAACACGACACTTTTGTTCACCTGGGTTGGGAAATCCTTTGCCTAATAGTTAATCAAACCATATTGAAAGTTTTTAGCCGGTTTTTGGGTATTAGCTTTGGGTCAATTGTCACCAAGCCATCTGCAGTGTCATTATGTGTTCAAGAGGACAGTTCAAACAAACCATTCATCTGCAAAATATTGATCTTCCATTTTGACATCCCTGAGTCAGTCCTTGCCAATATATTTCTTCAAAACTTGATCTATGATTTCGTGTTGTGGGCTTGCCTACGACGGATCAATTTCTATCGATGACAGCTCATTATCTAGGAAGTTGATCCAGAAATCGTGAGCACCTTGAAATCCGCATGCCTCAATGGCAGGTTTCTCGCCTTCGACGATAGGTTGCATCATTGACCTTCAATCGAATGATTTTGTGACATGTTCGACTTCAGCTCATTTATTCACATTTCATGGATTGTACTGAGTACTTTGAGAGCCATTGACATTACCGGTGGTTACTCTCACACTTGTTAACAGTTTACATTATTAACTGGTAATCAAGTGGTTTCTACCATGTTCGACTTCGACACGTTCATTCACATGGATAGAATCGTACTAGTTCGAGATGCGGAAATCAAGACCCTGGATCTAGTTTCTACCATCCAGGCTGCGAGAAATTTTGTTATCATTTATGCAATGGACTATTCATGAACAAATGGTTGCGTCCATACTGTTTCTACATATGTATATACTGTAGTGTATTCAAAATCATTCCTGTATCAGAACAATTAGAATCAGTTTATAGTTAGTTTTGATCTGAGTATGGGAATTCCTACCTCAGCAATGATATATATATATATATATATATATATATATATATTGCATTAAAATTTTTTACAGGTTCCGACTAGGGTGTCCAAAGGATGATCCTTGAAATGATAAAGTACTTCACTCTTCATATATGACAGACGTCATCTTCATCTATTCCAGACTTCGAACTTTAGGGGTCAATCTGTTACACTAAAAATTGTCACCTTGACATTCTTCTGACTGTATGAGCTCATTAATACTCATACATGCCTCCTCTACAAGTCTTACAACCTTTACTCCTCATGTCAAGCCCTGAAATAGGAGGAAAAACCCTAAAAATCTCTGAAACTTTGGGTACGAAGGTAACATGAGGCCTTCCTGCGTTCCTAGCTTGGGTATGCAGGTAATACACTGCTTACCTGCATTCTAGAACGCAGTTTTCCTTTGCAATGCCTGTGTACCCTCCTCAAAGTCAAAAAGGCGAGAAATTAAAGTCAAAAAACTGATTTGAGGTCAATTCTAGAAGGTTCTAGATGAGAATTTTTGGGGATGAGTACGCTTTGATAAGGTGCATGTATCCCTCACATTAAGGAAATAATCCCTTGATGTGAGGAGTCTATCCCTTTGAAGGAGGATTCTATCCCTACAAAGGTGGAATCCTAAGCTCCTCATCTGCTCTATAAAATGAGGCATTGGGTAGCCTCAAATGGATATTTTGGAGATTGAGAATTAGAGTTCAAGCTTTATGGGTGATTGAGTTGAAGTGTTGTTGAGATTTAGACTTCTTTCTACTGAGTTTTTGAGAGGAAAGATCACATACCTCTTTGTGCTCCTAGAGGAAGAGTGCAAGACTTATCAAAGTAGAGGAGACTCCTACTTCGGACCCCGACAAGGCCTTTCAAACATCAAGGCTAAGGTTGTAAGGTTCTTTTGTTATTTTAAGATTAATACAATCAAGTTTTGTTTTTCTCAATAAATTGTCGTTCGATTGTTTATTTCAATAAGCTGTTGTTTGATCGTTTATTTCATAGATTCCTTGATCACTATGATAGGTATGTTTTATAATTATTTGTTATACAGGTGCTATTTAGTACTTGCTTGTTTTTTATTGTAGGTTGAAAAAAGACGATACTTTCTTGCGACGAAAGAACTCTTGTTGTGACGGAAGGATTATTTTTGCGAGGAAATAACTCTTGTTGCGACGGAAGGATTATTGTTGCGATGGAAGAACTACGGTTACAAATAAGAATTTGGATCGAAGGTAGGATCAACACCTTCATAGAATTTATTTGTAAAACTAATATATTTAGAGAAATACAAACTTAGTTGTTCGTTTGTTGCTAGATTGTCTTCTGGCACTAGGGAGATCGTTCTTGTCCGCAAGAATGATTTATCCAGCCAATAGGGAACGATTTCAATAGAGTGTAACCAGTCAAGGAATGTTGGTGAGCCCATTGTTGGAAATATGATGCAATGAGTTGTCCTTGATGAAAACTGACTTGCTGAAGTTGTCTTTGGATAGCAAAATATGTATTACAGATGTAAGAATGATGTATCTACAGAGAAAATAATTCCAGTAAATGCCGGAGAAATGATAAGTATAATCTGTCACAATGTATACACGCTTTTGTAAAGGCCAAGTCGCATATACACGCGGATAAGTATGTCCCAAGTCGCGTATGCCCTTTTGTGCTCCAAAATTATAATACCAGGGGGCATTACCATGGTTTTGGCACACAATATTGAGCGTTGTATGGTTTATTTGATTCCGTCCAAGAATACCATCAGAAGTTGTGTGGTTTTGACTCATGGTATTGGTAAAAGCTAAATCTATTTAAGGAGAAGAAGATCATAGTGCAAGGTGTGCATGTGTAAGGGTTGTTGATGAATAAATTTCTCTAAGGAATATCTGCATGGATGAACTCTATTCTTAATTGATAGATCTAAATCTATGATGCACCCATGGATATAATGATGGTTCAAGATCTCTAGATCTGACGAAGATGAATCTCTGGTTTTATCGACTGACGAAATCATGAAGAACTGGCGCAAGTGTGCCAAAGAAAATGAATAAATCTGGGTAAGTTTTATAGATTTGGTTTGTTCTACAAAATTTATTTTTACAGATCTATACGCTATTTGGTTTCAGAAAAAGCGTGTATATACGACGGTTCTCTTCATGAAAAGCGCGTATGGCAGTTAGGGTTTATGAAGAATAAAATACACAGAAGTATACACAGGTTGGTATGCATGAAAGCGCATATGTACGTGGCTTCAGTGAAGAAAAGTAGCGTATGATATTTGAATTAATGAATGTTCAGGGTTGATTTTGTATCTGCATATCTATTCTGAAGTTTGGTTTATTTCTGACATTCTGGTTACAGTGGTCTCACTGTTCTGTTTGAAGTATTGGGCAAAGTATGTTTGTTGATGTTAAGTGAAGGGTTGTGTTGAGGTTGTTGGATCCAGTATGAAAATTGATGAAATGTGGTCAACAATAGATCTGGGGGTTGATTCCTTCAGTATGGAAGAAGAAGCTTTTAGTCAGTAGATGTTGGTGATTGATTTCAAGGGGTCGAAGCTCCCTTCCAGGAGAGGCTGGTAAACGAGATCAGGGGGTTGGAGCTCCCTTCCAGTTGTAGCTGGAAAATGAGAGAAGGTTGCAGCCTTCTGCAGGTATAAGCCTGTGTACTGGTATGAGTCTGCATCAGTACTATGTTGTAAAAGGTTTTCTATATAATAAAGATTGAAAACAGAGACGACAGCAGCGGTGGTTTTCTCCCGAATTGGATTGCCACCTTAAATATTGGTGTTCATGTGTGTGATTCTTTATTCTGTTGATTAATTCTCATAATATGATACATAACTGATAAATCTGTTTATAAGATTGCTTCTGAGAATTTTCTCTAAATATGGAAAGTTAAATAAGTATACGCTAGTTTCCTTCTGCATTTCCGCGTGCATACGCTAGTTCCATTCATAAAAACTGTGTATGGAAATTTTCTCAAAAGAAAAAGTTGAATTTATATTATAAGCTTCCTTTCAAATGTTTTTCTTGTGGAAGAGTTGGTCATTATGCTGCTAAGTGTCCTTACAAAGAAACACATGGAAAAGGGAAGGAAGTAGCAAGAAGGAATAAGAATCGATTTAGCACTAGAAAAAGTTACTATACTCATGAAGACAATGATGGGTTATTGGACAGTGAGGAAGAATGTGAACAAGATCTTAGACTTCTCATGGCATTTGAAAAAGAATCTAGAGAAGAAAAATATACTTTTATGGATGCTTTAGAGGACAATGATTTTCTTGATGAATTCAATCAACTCAAAATATGCTTAGAATAAAGTAAAATATCCATAGAAACTCTAAAAAATCAACTTGAAGAAAAGGAGAAACACAATGAGAAATTAGAATGTGAAATAGTAAGTCTAAGAAAAGAAATTGAGAAAGTGAAGACTTTGAATCTTAGATTTGCTAAAGGATCTGAAACCTTAGATGAGATTATCAAGGTACAACGTTCTCCTTTTATAAAGACAGGTCTTGGATATATTGGAGAATATTCTTAGACTTCAGCACCAAATTATCTAAAAGTAGCTACAGCCAGTATCCAACATTCTACCACTCAGCAAGGGAATAAAGAATCTTCACAGGTAAAGCATGACCAGCTCAATTCAAAGAACACTAACAAGAATACCTTCCAAAGAAACACCAACCAACAAGTAAATTCAAGTAGAAGATTTCATAATAGCAGAAATTTCTTCTTCAATGGACAATGCTTCTCATGTCACAATTTTGGTCATAAAGCTGTTCAATGTGTTGCATATAAAACCATCATGACAAGAGAAGAAAGAAAGAAAAGGATGGATTTTGGAACAAATAAGAATACCTATAACAACTATTCTCCTCTTCAAAATGAAGTTGAATGTGCTTATTGCAATAACTTTGGCCATAAAGAATCTGAATGCAGGAGCAAAGTCCAGCCAAAAGAGCAGTTTCCTTCAAACACCAAAGTATGGAAAAAGAAGGAATTACAAGTTGACAATTGTGGCATAGCTTTATTTGCAGAAGGTGAAGAAAATCAATGGTATATTGATAGTGGATGCTCAAAACACATGAGAGGTGACAAAAACAAACTTCTTGCATATAGTGCTCTAGAAAAAGAAAAGAATGTTACATTTGGAAGTGATGCTCCTGCTGTCATTAAGGGAAAAGGGTCTTTTTTTCTAAAAGAAAAGGTGAAAGCTAATAATTTCATGTATGTGGATGGATTAAAGCATAACATGTTAAGTGTAAGTCAAATTTGTGATCAAGGAACTGAAGTTGTCTTTAGTTCAAAAGAATGTGTGGTACGTGATCTTGATACAGGTAAAACAATTATAAAAGGAAACAGAACTCCAAGCAACCTGTATGTATTGAAGAACTGCAAAGATCAATGTTACTTGAGTAAATCTTCAGAAAACTGGCTATGGCATAGAAGGTTGGGACATCTGAGCTTCTCTCAAATCAACAAATCAAGCAGACTTAAAGCTGTTTGTGATCTTCCCAATATTACTCTACCTGAAAGTATCATATGCAAATCTTGCCAATTCGGTAAGCAAACCAGAGTGAAATTTAATGCCAAGGAAGGATCATCAAGTAAGCCTCTTGAACTCATTCATACTGACATATGTGGGCCTGTGAGGAAAAAGTCACTACGTGGTGAACAATACTATATCTTATTTATTGATGATTTCTCTATAATGTGTTGGATTGGGTTGATTAAACACAAAGATGAAGCATTTGAGAAATTTCAGATCTTCAAAGCACTGGTTGAAAATGAATTAGATCTAAAAATCAAGTGTCTTAGATCTGATCGAGGAGGAGAATATACATCAGATGAATTCCTTGAATTTTTTGAACAACATGGCATAAAAGACAGTTTTCTGTAGCTGGCACTCCACAACAAAATGGCGTAGCAGAAAGAATGAATAGAACAATTCAACAAATGGCTAGAGCTATGCTTGATGATTCTAGAACACCTGACACATTCTGGGGAGAAGCAACGCATACAGCGGTAAATATTCTTAACAAGGCACATGTTCGTGTAAATAGTGATAAAACTCCATATGAACTCTGGTATGGTAATCCTCCCACTATGAAGCATTTTAGAGTTTTTGGAAGCAAATTTTTTATTAAAAATAATGATGAAAAACTTGGCAAGTTTGAACCCAGAGCAGATGAAGGAATACTTCTTGGTTACTCCTCTAGGAGTAGAGCATATAAATGTTACAATAAAAGACTTCGGAAGATTGTTGAATGTATTGATGTTGTTATTGATGAGTTTCCTACAGCTCCAAAAGAAGAAAAACAAACAACAGATGAAGACGATGATGACATATATCCTTCTACATCAAATAGAAATGATATAGACAATGAGCCCAATGAAGAACCTGAAGATGATTTATCTGAAAAATCTCCATCCAGATATGTTCAAAAGAATCATCCAGAATCTCAAATTTTGGGAGAAAAGGGATCAGGTGTACAAACAAGAAGGACTCTTGTGGGATCTTCTAGCTATCTGGCATTTCTATCCACTATTGAACCACACAATGTCAATCAAGCTAACAAAGATGAATGTTGGATTCAAGCCATGAATGAAGAGCTTGATCAAATTGAAAAGAATCACACTTGGGAATTAGTACCAAGACCTCATGACCAAAATGTCATTGGAACTAAATGGATATTCAAAAACAAGTTAAATGAGAATGGGGATGTTATAAGAAATAAAGCTAGACTTGTTTGCAAGGGGTATGCTCAACAAGAAGGTATAGACTTTGAAGAAACTTTTTCTCCTATAGCCAGACTTGAAGCCATAAGAATGTTTCTTGCTTTTTCAAGCTTCCAACAAATCAAAGTTTATCAAATGGATGTTAAATCTGCTTTTCTAAATGGTGATTTAGAAGAAGAAGTTTATATAGAACAACCAGAAGGATTCATTTTGGGAAATGATGAAAAACTTGTTTGTAGACTTAAAAGGCTCTATATGGTCTCAAACAAGCTCCAAGGGCATGGTATTATCGTCTTGACAAATATCTTCATCAACAAGGATTTTCAAAGGGGTCTGCTGATAGCAATTTATACACCAAAACTGAAAATGATAAACTATTGATTGTGGTTGTATATGTTGATGATATCATTTTTGGAAGTAATGAAGAATCTATGAGTCAGAAATTTGCTTCTGATATACAACAAGAATTTGAAATGTCTTTACTTGGGAAACTAACATTCTTTCTTGGCTTGCAAGTGCATCAAACTATAGATGGCATATTCTTATCACAAGAAAAATACCTTAAGCAAATTATGAAGAAGTATGGCATGGAAGAGTGCAAACCTGTAAGTACACCAATGATAACCGGATGTAATCTCAGTTCTCATGATGATTCTCCCACGGTGAATCAACCAGAATATAGATCTATGATAGGAAGTCTACTTTATCTCACTGGGACTAGACCAGACATTATGCATGTAGTTGGGATTGTTGGACGATTCCAAGCTAATCCAAAAGAGTCTCACCTTCAGGCTGTCAAAATAATATTCAAATATCTACAAGGAACTCAAGACTTTGGACTATGGTATCCAAAGAATGCTAATCTCACTCTTCATGCTTACACTAATGCAGATTGGGCTGGAAATGTTGATGATCGTAAAAGCACTAGTGGTGGTGCATTCTATACGGGGCCCCGATTAGTATCTTGGTTCAACAAGAAACAAAGCTCTATTGCCTTATCTACAACAGAAGCAGAATATGTGGCTGCCGCATCATGTTGCACTCAACTTCTTTGGATGATGCAAACCTTACAAGACATTCAAATCAAATGTTCACCTCCTATCTCCATTATGTGTGATAATACAAGTGCCATCAGTATCTCAAAGAATCCTGTTATGCATTCCAAGACTAAGCACATTCCCATCAAGTATCACTTCTTACGTGAACAAGTGCTTGAACAAAAGGTGAAGTTGGAGTATGTTCCCTCCAAAGAACAAGTTGTTGATATATTTACCAAACCTTTACCCAGGGAAGCGTTCGAATATCTTAGACAGAAGCTGGGAGTTGTCTCTTCCTCTCAGAAGATCAAATATGCTTAAATTCAGAAGATTAAATTTAGAAGCTGGGATATGCGGATTTCCTGAAGGACAGTCGCGTATATACGTGAGTTTATACACAGAAAACCATGTATGAGTGTTTGCTGAAAAAAAATTCTGGGTCAGCATTCTTCAGCACAGCTGCAGTCATGTTGGGTCTCTCTGGTGATGTTCCAGCTCTCATATTTATGTTTCATTCTTTAATACTTCTGATAAAGATGCCTTCATGATTTGATGTTGAAAGTGTTCAGGATGCACAAGCTAAAGGGGAGCATTGGTCATGTGAAAAGGATGCATTGTTGGCATTCTATTTATTTGTTGTAGTCTAATCTCATGCATGAGAATATTTTATCTTGATTGTATAAGTCATTTTTGAATTTGATGAAAAGGTTCATGTTGAGACCTATGATGTAAAATTGTAATATTCAGTCATGTAAGGACTTGTTCAAATGTGTAAACCCACTTGGTTGGGTACTTGAGTCACATATGTAAATCCACTTGGTTGGATCATTGATGTAAGTATGAGTCCTTGGTGATAGGAAAGGTCATAAAGTCATGTACTTCATTGAAAATTTATGTTTGAAGATGCAGCATGATCTCAGGGGGAGAATGGTATTGTCGGTACAAAGGATCTTGATCTACCCTTTGCCCTTGATGTCAAAGGGGGAGAATGTTGTTGCTAAATTCTGAATTTATTTCTGGTCATGGTTGCCATCAAGTCCAAAGGGAGAGATTGTTGGCAATATGATGCAATGAGTTGTCCTTGATGGCAACCTACTTGATGAAGTTTTCCTTGATGAAAACTGACTTGCTGAAGTTGTCTTTGGATAGCAACCTATGTATTACAGATGTAAGAATGATGTATCTATAGAGAAAATAATTTCAGTAAATGCCAAAGAAATGATAAGTATAATATGTCACAATGTATACGCGCTTTTGTAAAGGCCAAGTCACGTATACACGCGGATAAGTACGTCCCAAGTCGTGTATGCCCTTTTGAGCTCCAAAATTATAATACCAAGGGGCATTACCATGGTTTTGGCACACAGTATTGAGCGCTGTATGGTTTATTTGATTCTGTCCAAGAATACAATCGAAAGTTGTGTGGTTTTGACTCATGGTATTGGTAAAAGCTAAATCTATTTAAGGAGAAGAAGATCATAGTGCAAGGTGTGCATGTGTAAGGGTTGGTGATGAATAAATTTATCTAAGGAATATCTGCATGGATGAACTCTCTTCTTAATTGATAGATCTGAATCTATGATGCACCCATGGATATAATGATGGTTCAAGATCTCTAGATTTGACGAAGATGAATCTCTGGTTTGATCGACTGACGAAATCATGAAGAACTGGCGCAAGTCTGCTGAAGAAAATGAATAAATCTGGGTAAGTTTTATAGATCTGGTATGTTCTACAAAATTTATTTTTACAGATCTATACGCTAGTTGGTTTCAGAAAAATCGTGTATATACGCGAGTTCTCTTCATGAAAAGAGTGAATGGCAGTTAGGGTTTCTGAAGAATAAAATACACAGAAGTATACGCGGGTTGGTATGCATGAAAGCGCGTATGTACGCGGCTTCAGTGAAGAAAAGTAGTGTATGCTATTTGAATTAATGAATGTTAAGGGTTGAGTTTGTATCTGCATATCTATTCTGAATTCTGGTTTATTTCTAACATTCTGGTTACAGTGGTCTCACTGTTCTGTTTGAAGTATTGGGCAAAGTATGTTTATTTATGTTAAGTGAAGGGTTGTGTTGAAGCTATTGGATCCAGTATGAAAATTGATGAAACGTGGTCAACAGTAGATCTGGGGGTTGAAGCCTTCAGTATGGAAGAAGAAGCTTTCTGTCAAGAGATTCTGGTGATTGATTTCAGGGGGTCGAAGCTCCCTTCCAGGAGAGGCTGGTAAACGAGATCAGGGGGTTGGAGCTCCCTTCCAGTTGTAGCTGGAAAATGAGAGAAGTTGCAGCCTTCTGCAGGTAGAAGCCTGCGTACTGGTATGAGTCTGCATCAGTACTATGTTGTAAAAGGTTTTCTATATAATAAATATTGAAAACAGAGACGACATCAGCGGTGGTTTTCTCCCTTATTGGGTTTCCACCTTAAATGTTGGTGTTCATGTGTGTGATGCTTTATTTTGTTGATTACTTCTCATAATATGATACATAACTGATAAATCTGTTTGTAAGATTGCTTCTGAGAATTTTCTCTAAATCTGGAAATTTAAATAAGTATACGCTAGTTTCCTTCTACATTTCCGCGTGCATACGCTAGTTCCATTCATAAAAACCGCGTATGGAAATCTGCTCAAAAGAAAAATTTGAATTTATATTATAAGCTCTAAATACTGATTCACCCCCCCCCCTCGCAGTATTTTTCCCAACACCCATGTCTTGCTGAGTAAAACTTGAGATATTGTTCTTGAATGATATTTTCATTGCATGCTAAGTAAATTTAAACTAGGGACGTCTATGGTTAGCCTTGTCCTCTAGTGTTTTCTCCAACAGTTGTTTAGAAAGTTTCCCTTGAGAGTATGTCAAAAGTAGGATAGGTTCAAAGTCCTTACCTATTCTTAGGCTACTTTTTATGTTTATCTTGAATGTTTTCCTTCAGAATATGCTGAAAGAATGCTAGGTTAGAATTCCTTTCTTGATCTTAAGCTATTCTTTGTTTATCTTAGATGTTTTCTTTTGAGAATATGCTAAAAGTAGGCTAGATTCAAAGTTCTTACTTGATCTTAGGCTATTATTTTTTTTCCTTTGAGTATGCTGAAAGTAGGCTAGGTTAAAAGTCCTTACTTGATCTTAAATCTGCCCTTTATTTTCTTATATGTTTGCTTCTTTCACCACACTTTAATGTTCCATACCATAAACCAACTTAAAGAGATATTTTGACATAGATGACTTTCCACATAGACCACTCTTGAAACCTGTTGTGCAATTAAATCCTTTTGTGACTCCATAGCCCAATGGATTAATATTGTTTCTTACTTATCCTATCAGCTGAACCATTCTTTCAACTTGCTCACACCTTTACCCTTCAAGAAGACTTCCTTCATTTTGATGATATTCTACCCAACCAAAAACAAACAAAACCCTTGTACTTCATAACTAGCCTAATATCATATCATAAGCCTTAAAGAAATATCTTTGAAAACATTTAGATAGAGAGATCCCTCTCTGAATCCAGGAGGGCTAGATCCTAGGATTCCAAAGTGGTTTTGATGTAGGCTCTGTAGCATTTGTTCTTGCCAATCTTGCAAACTACGGAGGCCTAACATAGATCATGGAAAGAATTTTTGCAGTCACATGATGACCGAACTTACTCCCAAGTTGGGACTTTCTCATGAAATTTCCACACCCTACTACACTCAAGTTAATGGGAATATTGAGGCCATTAACAAAATTATCAAAACTATGCTTCAACATATGATAGAGGTCCATAAATAAAATTGGAATTTGCTTATTTATGTTGCCTTGTGGGCGTACCAAACCTCTATTAGGACTGCTATTGGATTCACCTATTTCCAATTGGTCCATCGTTTGGAAGAAGTCCTCCCAATCGAATGTGATATTCCATCACTGAAATTGGATACAAAACTTCTTGCTTCCACTTTATTAGAAGAGGAACGTCTCATACATATGAACCTTTTATATGAGACTCGACGATATGTTTCCATGGCCAATGAAGCCTATAAGAAACGTGCGAAGGCATAGTATGACAAAAGTGTCAAGCCTCATGTCTTCTCGGAAGGAGATATTGTCCTTCTATGTGATCAAGAGTCTGACAAATTAGGATCAGGGAAGTTCCAACATATGTGGTTAGGCCCATATATTTTCAAGGGAGTTCTTACTAAAGGGTCTTATGAGTTATTTTATTTCGACGGAGTCCCACTAGCGCAAACTAAGAATGGGTTGTAACTTAAGAAATATTATGCTTGATCTCATGCATAGTGCACTCTATAAATAATACTTATAGGTGTACACTGAGTGTGTTTGCAGTGTGTCTCTTCATAGTTTCCTATGGTTTTTGTTGATTCCATTTACGTTTGGTTTGTAGATTTCAGCATCCCTTGAACTGTATGTCGGTTATGATGATGGTGCTATTCGTAGTACTTGGAATCTATCCTTCGCAGCGTGGGCTATATTTTCTCCAAATGGTGAGTTAGTGAGACTATGAGGGACTTTGTATCAGTCGCTCTACCAACAACATCATTGAATATAGTGCGGTGGAAAAGCTATTGTCTAATGTTATTTCATATGGTATATGTTGTTTAATCATCATACTTGACTCATAGCTTGTGGTAATACAATTGGCTAATGTATATTCAGTCAGAAATCCTACCATCCTTTGCATTTTCTTAAGGGTTTTCCTTCTAGAAAAACATTTTTATTTAATCCAATATCAACATATTTCTAGAAATATAAATACACTGACAGATGTGCTAGCTAATCATGTTTTAGATAGACATTTGTAACGAATGTAAATAACTTTCAATACACATCACATCCATTGAAAAGGACAAGAGGAACAAAGAAACATTGAATATATATATATATATATATATATATATATGTATGTATGTATAAATTTTTGGTTTTACAAAATTTGTTCCTAAGACGTGTATGGCCACACGGCCCATCTCAAAAATTGTATGCAGATAGAACTATGACCCCAGCAGACTAATCATAGTGTTCATGATAATATAACACTGCATGAGCTATATTGTGCAGTAGCCGAAAAATGTGGCTAGGCACTCCAATAGTGTATTACTTAAGTCACATAGGGATCTGATCGACCACGATCCCATTTACCCCATGTGTCAACCCCTCCATGTGGCGCTCCACCTCTACTAGGGTCTCGGCTACATTGATATAATGTAGTGCATCCCATCCCACTCCATAATTATGAACTGGTGCTACTGCCTATTGTGGATATCCTACATGATGGAGAGATGAAGCACCTATGGGTCGAATGGGACAAATATATGAATGAACAAATAAATGGTTTAGTCTCAGAAACATCAAAAAGTACAAAAAATTTGTAAAACTCTTAAAAAAAATTAATGGTTAAAATATCTTACCCATATTACCCCATTTCTCACCCTCAGGAAGCACGAGCTCAAGGTCATCACAGAAATCCACCCCTATATACAGATAAGCATATGTCATAATGAACTGTCTACGCAACCATCTGAAAAATTCTAGTGATAAGCTAGCCACCGAAAGACCTGCATGTCGGGACATAATATCTATCCACCTCCTCATCCATGGAAACCTAAGATCAATGGGCTCAAGTGTGATATGTTGAGGTTGTAATAATGGAATCCTATCCAAGGCCAAATAAACCAAAATTGAACCATAGCCAAAGTTTTAAAGTTTCACTTAATTTTCTTTAGAAAATTTTTCTTTCATATTGACCAACACCCCCTCACTCCAGTTGAATATTTTTGGTTCCAAACACTCTAAACCATACTTCATGTATGATCTTCTAGCTACATGAAGTGTTTCGCTACCATCCAGTCTAGAGATGATAAATAAGATTTCTATCTTAGGGAAACGGGTCACATCTCTAATGTTAATATTTCCATCCCTAATCAGTTGGGCTTGAGGTCTACAATAATTGGTAATATAATATTTCACCATTTATCCACCCATTCTCCCAGGAGAGAGATGGGGGTACCTCTAATGGATAATTTTTTTATAAAATATATGTATTCTACTTTTATCTTGAGCAGATGTTCCCCTAAGTTGAATTCTTATTCCTGCATGTCTAATGAATGAACAAGGAACTCAAACAATTCCATCTAGTTCCTCATGCTATGTAACCAGAAAAATTTCAACAATTCATAGTTTTTAGGTGCCTAAATAGTGGTAGGATCATTTGTTTCATTCAAGTACTATTCTTCATGTTGTCTTTCTCTCCATACAAATTCCATTTTGTGCTACTGAAGACCTAAATCATTAACAAGAGATTCATTAGGATCCTTTTGAGGCAAAAATCCTTATACTTTTTTAGAAAAACTGACAAATTTGACTTGATAATTGTCCCCAACACTGCCCCGGAAAGGAAGATAGAGCATTGCACCCCTCCCTACATTGCATTCAAACATGGGTGCAACACTCCTTTCGACCTAGGGCAAAATTTTAAAACCCTGGGGCTCTCAAAAATCTATGAAAGTTGCATGAAATCATAAAATGGTACCATGAAATGATAGAGAAAGGTTTTATCTCTTACTTTGAAGTGATAGAACTTAAAATGATCCACCAGATTGGTCATAATCAACTACAGAATATTTAGGTAAAAAAAATACTCAAAGCTCTCATTGTTGATGGTAAATGTGAAATGGTAAAAATGAATAGTCATTTTGATTACGTATGGTCATTTTTCCATTATTTTATCATATTTAATGCTTTGACCTAGTAATGGTTCATTTTTACCATGAAATAGGTATTTTTAATCCTTTTGTGGTGTTCTAAGTAGGTCGACACTTGTTTAATGGATTTTGTCGTGTTTTAACATATCATTTTAATCGAGGAGTATACTTTTATCACTTTTTTCAGACTCCATAAATTCATAAAAAAAGGAACCCCTTGGAGTTCTCTTTCATCTCTTTTTAGATTCCCAAAATATGAAAATATTATTGAGAACTTGTATTTTCAAACTCGTAAAAGTAAATGAAAAGACGTCTAATCAATATAAGTTTAACCCTTTTCTGGACTGAGATAGAATATTTACAAAAAAAGAATACCTTAGTTAATATGGATAATAGGTTCTCTTGGGTATTATTTTCTTCCTTTTTAGGCTTAGATGACTATCTACGAAAAGGAAAATCTAGAGTTTCTCTTTTTCGCCTCTTTTTCAAACTCTCTAAACATGAAAAAGATGTCGTGTTTTATATTCGCTAGACTCCTTAAAACATCAAACAATGATGGACTTTTCAAACATGACGAGACTGAACCACTCCTTCTCAATGTTCGTTAAAAATACTCGGAGGGATTCATCTGAAGGACGAACTTACAAATCAAGCATATGTTATCCACCTCAAGGTTGTTAAAAAATGAAGAGGTATTAACCAGTATGCTTGGGGAAATTGGGAAAATAGGGTACTCCACTTGTTAATGGTAGAGAGACACTCTTGAACAATACACTCTTCCACTTCATCTCTGTGGTTTTTGGGTTAGGAAATATGCTTGTATTTTGGTTCATCATACCATTTTTCAAAGCCTTCATTTTCAGTTTTGGGTCAATGATGCCAACTCCATTCAGTTTCATTGATGTGTTCAATAGAATTAATTCATTCAATATCTACTAAAATACCCTTAATCCTTCATTTCATGCATGTCGTTCCGGATCCAATTTTGTATCATCATCATTTTGTCTCAAATCATGATACATGTTTCGTGTCATTGATGGGGGATACATCAAGGCACTCATGCGATGTGTCGCCTCCTATCAAAATCAACACATTATCTATAAAATTGACTTAGAAATAACCCTTTGATACCTTGGTGCTTACGTACATAAATGGAAAGTTTCCTTGCTCTTATTGATAGGTTTAAATCATTGGCCTTCGATCAAAATATTAGGTGTGGTGTTCGACTTCAACTCATTCTCATTCACACCATATGGATTGTCTTGCGGTACCTTGAGAGCCATTAACATCATTGATGGTTTCTCTCACATCTATTAATGACTCATATAATTGGTTGGTAATCAGATGGTGCCTGCCATGTTCGACTCCAGATCATTGATTCACATGGTTAGACTCATGCATTTGGACAGTTGTCTGAATGCGATAGAAGATCCTGGATCTAGTTTCATCCATCCGAGTTTTGATTTTAGGATTTATAAAAAATCGCAATGTATGATGGATATGATCATAGAGACATTCATCCAGTCATGGGTCCACCATTTTTCATCAGTGGATGCATATTTTGATCATTGTACATTTAATGTTTTCGTATGTGCTGAGAATGGGTATTCTTCCCTCAGCAAAGATGTCATAATGTAAATGTATTGTAAAAAAATATGATCTCACACGTTTTTCTTGATCCTTACATGTCACAAAGTAAAGCACTTCAGTCATCAGTCACCATTTATGACTTTGAGCTTTAGGGGGTAATTTTTTATAGGCCATTTTTTTACATTTGGTCAATCGGCTTATCAAATCGATCTATCAATATCATTTTTCCCCTTAACATTATCATTTCACAAAGCCCTAAGCATGAATCTCCTTAATCCCAGGGTTTTTTCCTGAAAGTGCCTTAAATAAGCCTTTTTAAGCACCAACGTTGTCTTTAAACCTGTCGACCTGCATTCACCAATAGGTTGCTCCATCTTAGGAAGGGTTGATCACCATTAGGTGTCCCTGTGTTGGGGTGTGTTAATTCTAGAAATTCGGGAAAAAAAAAAATATTTCTGAATATTTCACTTTCAGAAGCTTCCAATAGTTGTTATAACTATTTACCTCAGATAAAAATCTTGAATCCTGTCATACCTTACCTTGGATTTTCCATCCCTTATCCTTTGACACTAAAAAATAAAGAAGTACTGGTTCAAAAATGACCGGCGAAAATTTGGGAAAGTGAACAGAACTTTTTACGGTAGCAGGTCGCTCTTGAACATGACACTTCACTCCATCACCATGACTGTTTGGGTTGGGTAATCTTCTTGACGATTCATTCATACCTATGGTTAATCATACCTTCACTTCGGTTTTGGGTCAATGTTGCCAACCCATCTCAGTGTCACCGATATGTTCAAGAGAAGTCATCTAGTGAATATTCATCCTTCTGCAATACTCATAAACCTTTATTCTCATGACAGTCATCCCTGAACATTTCTATATCAAGTCATACCTTTGTCTCTGAAATCAGTAACTCCTGTTTCGCAATAAGGTGACTTCTTTTCAATGAAAAATCATCATCCAGGAAGTTCACCTAGAAGCATCCTATTCCGGTACCATGAGGCTTGTTACAACATCGACAAGATCCTCGCTTCCGGACTTTTGACTGAAATATTTTGTTTGTCGTTCGACATCAAATCATATATTCATGCATTAAAAAATGTACTACAGTACCTTGAGAGCCATTGACATCAATTTTGGTTCTCTCATGTTTGTTAACAGCTCACATATTTGGCTAGTAATCAAACGATGTCTTTCCATGCTCGACTACAAATCATATATTCACATGGATAGACTTGTACTTGAATTATCGAGTGAATGAGATAAGAAGACCCCGGATCTAGTTTCATCCATCCAGGTTGTGATTTCAATATTGTTGTACACATCATCTGTACGGTGACCTTACATATAGATCGTCATCCGAACATGGGCCTATATCTGTAGGCATGTCTGTATTGGGCAACATTCCAATGTAGACAACTTTTTGAATTATGTACATGTTATTAGATAGTTTATGTGTTGAGCATGGGAATGCCTTCCCTCAACAATTTATGATCAAGAGGATATATCATGATGTAACGTATTATAAGATTGATGCAGGTCACCACTCCGCTTCATCTCCAGCTCATCACAGTGTAAAGCATCTCAATCCAAATATTGTTATTATTATTCTAACTTCATGCTTTAGGGGGAAATTGTTATAGTTCAATTTGGGCACCATTTCCAATGACCTGGTTAACTGGAAATCAACCCCCAGACTGGTGAATAAGGTCTATAATCCCCTATCATTTCAGTTGGTACATGCCCTAAGAAAAATAACAAGAACAAATCATCTATGACTTCCATCTGCAAGGTTTCCAAGATTTGAAGTTTATATTATAACACTTATGAGCACCAACATAGTCTCTCAAGGGGCTAAGTGCATTGCATATGTAGGTACCTCCATTCAAAGGTGCTCTACAAGGCACTTCCTGACATTCAAGGGTGCATTGGTCATTTTGGAGGGAAATTATCATTATTTTGGAATCTCCACTTGGCTATTGTCTTCTAGAAGAGTGCATATGTGTCAATCTTCGAATCTATGTGTCCAATTGATACCTCTGAGACTGGGAACATGTCTTTCCTATTATTATAAAGTCATTTATTGCAAAACTACCTTCATCTCCTCTATAAATTGAGCACAGATCCTAGTGCTTGAAAAGGAAGAATTTGAGTAGAGAAATGCTGAAGGAATTTAAATTGAGGAGTTGATTTGTGTAACATGTTGCTGGAGAGATGTGCATTGTGATGAGGCTGGCATGCTACTAGAGATGGTGACATCAAATAAATCACTGGGTTGTAACCTCCCATTCTATCCATTAATAAAGATTGATGCTTACTTACCCACATATGTATCTGTATAATATTTTTCCTTTCATATTATGAATTATTATCTGATGTATATGGTTCATGTTTCATTTATTTAACTGAATAACGTGAATAGGCATCTGTATATTGCTATCTCTTTTCTATTTAGCATTCATTCTTGCAGGATATATTTTGGCAATCTAGCTTGGATTTGAAGCTACAGCAAGAGTGACAGAAGGAGAATTGGAAGTGCTTGGACTCCAAGTAAATTTCTTGATTTGTTCTGTGTGTCTATTTACTATTAGGAAAAGTAGCTACAAAGTCTTTAACCTATTGTTCTAGATGAGCACCACATCTAGGGAAGAATATTTTATCCGTAATCCATAATTCCGCATAACAAATTGGTGACTCTGCTGGGAAAATTGTCTATTCATGCCTTACAAAATGTATTGCAGTACCATGAGAGCCAGTGACATGATGGTTTTCTCGCATTTTTTAACACCTCACATCATAGGCTGGTAATGAAACAATTTCTTTCCATGTTAGACTTAAAATCATATATTCGCATGTCTAGACTTGTACCTGAATGATCGAGTGAACGAGATAAGAAGACCCCAGATCTAGTTTCAGCCATCTAGGCTGTGATTTTAGGATTTTTGTACACATCATCTATACGATGACCTTACATACAGATCGTCATCCGAACATGGGCCTATATCTGTAGTTATGTCTGTTTTGGGCAACATTCCAATGTATACGACTTTCTGAATTATGTACATGTTATTAGATAGTTTATGTGCTGAGCATGGGAATGCCTTCCCTCAGTAATTTATGATCAAGAGGATATATCATGATGTAATGTATTTTAATATTGATGTAGGTCACCACTCCGCTTCATCTCCAGCCCATCACAATGTAAAGCATCTCAATCAAAATATTGTTATTATTATTCTGACTTCATGCTTTAGGGGGGAATTGTTATAGGTCAATTTGGGCACCATTCCCAAAGACCTGGTTAACTGCACATCAACCCCAGGACCGATGAATAGGTTCTATCATCCCCTATCATTTCAGTTTCTACATTCCCTAAGACAAATAACAAGAACAAATCATCTATGACTTCCATCTGCAAGGTTTCCAAGATTTGAAGTTTATATTATAACACATATGAGCTCACCAATGAATTCTCTTAAGGGGATAATTTTTTTGCATATGCAGGTACCTCCATTCAAAGGTGCTCTCCAAAGCACTTCCTGACACTCAAGGGTGCATTGGTCATTTGGGAGTGAAATTATCATTGTTTAGGAATCTCGACTTGGCCAGTGTCTTCTAGAAGAGTGCATATGTGTCAAACTTCGAATCTATGTGTCCATTTGATACCTATGAGACTGGGAACATGTCTTGCCTATTATTAGAAATTCATTGATTGTAAAAATACCTTCATCTCCTCGATAAATTGAGCACAGATCCTAGTGCTTGAAAAGGAATAATTTGAGTAGAGAAATGCTGAAGGAATTTCAATTGAGGAGTTGATTTTTGTAACATGATGCTGCAGAGATGTGCATTATGATGAGGTTGGGATGTTGTAGAAGACAGTGACATCAAATAAATCACTGGGTTGTAACCTCCCCTTCTATCCATTAATAAAGATTGATGCTTACTTTCCCACATATGTATTGTATAAGCTTTTGTCTTTCATATTATGAATTCTTATCTGATTTATATGGTTCATGTTTCATCGATTTAACTGAATAACTTGAATATGCATCTGTATATTTATATCTCTTTTCTATTTAGTGCTCATTCTTGCAGGAAATATTTTGGTGATCTAGCTTGGATTTGAAGCTACAACAAGAGTGGCAGAAGGAGAATTGGAAGTGCGTGGACTCCAAGTAAGTTTCTTTATCTATTCTGTGTGTCTATTTACTATTAGGAAAAGTAGCTGCAAAGTCTTTAACATGTTTTTCTAGATGAGCACCACATCTAGGGAAGAATATTTTATCCGTAATCCATAATTCCGCATAACAAATTGCTAAATCCGCTGGGTAAATTGTCTATTCACGCCTTACAAAATGTATTGCATAACCTTGAGAGTCATTGAAACGATGGTTCTCTCGCATTTGTTAACACCTCACATCATTGGCTGGTAGTCAAATGATGTCTTTCCATGTTCGACATCAAATCATATATCTGTAGTTATGTCTATATTGGGCAACATTCCAATGTAGACGACTTTCTGAATTATGTACATGTTATTAGATAGTTTATGTGCTAAGCATGAGAATGTCTTCCCTAAGAAATTTATGATCAAGACGATATATCATGTTGTAATGTATTGTAATATTGATTCAGGTTGCCACTTCGCTTCATCTCCAGCCCATCACAGTGTAAAGCATCTCAATCAAAATATTGTTATTATTATTCTGACTTCATGATTTAGGGGGAAATTGTTATAGGTAAATTTGGGCACCATTCCCAATGACCTGGTTAACTGGACATCATCCCCAAGACTAATGAATAGGGTCTATCAACCCCTATCATTTTAGTTGCTACATGCCCTAAGACAAATAACAAGAACAAATCATCTGTGACTTCCATCTGTAAGGTTTCCAAGATTTGAAATTTATATTATAACACCTATGAGCTCACCAACGCAGTCTATCAAGGGGCTAAGTGCATTTCATATGCACCTACCTCCATTCAAAGGTGCTCTACAAAGCACTTCCCGACACTCAAGGGTGTGTTGGTCATTTGGGAGCGAAATTCTCATTGTTTCGGAATCTCCACTTGGCCAGTGTCTCCTAGAAGAGTGCATATGTGTCAAACTTCAAATCCATGTGTCCATTTGATGCCTATGATACTGGGAACATGTATTGCCTATTATTATAAATTCAATGATTGTAAAACTACCTTCATCTCCTCTATAAATTGAGCACAGATCCTAGTGCTTGGTAAGGAAGAATTTGAGTAGAAAAATGTTGGTGGAATTTCAATTGAGGAGTTTATTTGTGTAACATGCTACTGGATATATGTGCATTGTGATGAGACTAGAATGTTGTTGTAGATGGTGACATCAAATCAATAACTGGGTTGTAACCTCCCCTTCTATCCATTAATAAATATTGTTGGTTACTTTCCCACATATGTATATGTATAAGCTTCTATCTTTCATATTACGAATTCTTATCTGATCTCCTTCTCCCTTTTATTTTTTTCTTCTTCCATGGGAGGTCGTCAAGGTTTGCAAGGCTGATCTCTCAAAGTTTCATCAAGATCGAGCCCTAATGCCTTATACCCTGACCTTGTTGGGGACGTGAAAAGAATAACATAGAAAGAGCATACTACTATGATACCATTGATCTAGATTTATGCAGGAACACAATAAAATATAGATATAGACATAAACATAGAGATGTGGTAGAAATAATACTTCATTTCATTAATATAAAATAACGAAAATATGCTTACAAACATAATGAAAATAAACTAGTTAGGGCGTTGGTAGCTTATCTCTGAGAAGAGATGTGGCGGCTACAGGCCTCTGAATTGTGTTACAATGAGGCTCGAAGGCCTATTTATTGTTGAGAAATAACGAAAAACCATAAACATCCAAAAACCTAACCATAGGAGATGAAGCGCCAAAACTATGGGCCCCTGTTTGGGTAAATTGGTACGTCAACTTCCCGGGGACGCAAATTTGGCATATGATCTCCATTTTACATGCTCAATACCTCGTTAGAAAGATATATCTGAGGAATACAACTTTTTACAAGATAAAAATTGAAGGAAATTCTACGTTGCTATAGGTTTTCCCAAAAAACATCGTTTAGGGCCCCAAAATGGCTCCGAAAGTTTAGGACCCGAAAAAATGCTAAAAATAGTAAGTTGTGCTGAAACTGAAAAAATGATAGAACTGATGGTGGGGGTTCAAATGGAATATTTGGGTGGCCACCAATATCCACCTATATCATTCTTCCCCCCTTAGGAAGCAATGGTCCCCATTGCGTTGAGTTCCTCCATGAGATAAGGCAAATTTTGTTGAACTTGGTCTTGGATTTGTTGAAGATGTTTTGGACCTGATGGAGGACATGCTGGATGTGTTCAATAAATTTGGTTGCTTTATCAGCCTTATATAGTACAGGTTTTTATTATTTCTGTGTTGTCACATGAGGTATGGCAACATCAGGTGACGACGATCCTATGGTCAGATCAATGGAGTGCTTGACCTGACAGTGTAAAGGAACCTTTGTGGGTGAGCAGAAAATTTCCTTGTATTCCTCCATGAGTTTTTCCATCTACTATTGTCGTGTAAAAGAGCCCTGTTTCAAGGTTTTTGCCACAATATTCTTCTCGCCCTGTGGGCGAATTGTAATGAAAATAAAATTTTTGGTTTGGGAACCAATCTTACTGCGTTGTTTTGCAGTAGTCAAAGAGATGGCAGGAGGCGGTACTACCTTCGATATCTTGTATAATTTATTTCCCAAAGTAATAACAATAGAACAAGGCCTAGAAACATACACATCATGTGGATTCTACAAGTATGGTTGGCCCAATAATACATCAGACACATCAAGAGGAGCAACATCACAGAGTACCTCATCCATGAATGGCTTAATGCTTTACCGAAGGCGACACTGCTGGTAGACATCGATATCTCTTCCTTGGTGAATACACCCATTGGTATATAACTGCGAGTGTACTATGGTCGGTAGTCCAAGTCACTTCATGACCTCTACTGAAATGAGGTTCTTTTGGCTTTTGCTATCGACAAGGAATTGCAGTGGAGAACCCTTCACCAACATATGCGAATGGAAGAGGTGCTCCCCCTCCTCTGGATCTTCAGGATCCTCCCTCTCGAGTTTGGTGGTGGAAAAAATGGCAATTGGATCCGCATCAATAATCCACTTCCATTTTTCATCTCCATTGTCTGGTTCTCGCTGAGGATCAGAACATGCATCTAATTCAGGTGCCTTCAGTTTGGCCACCACCAACTGTTTTTCCCGACACTAGTTTGTGATGTGAGTGGGGTTGTTATGAAATTCAAACCACTTCCACATGTCCTTATTTCGATTTGTGTTGTTGTTCTAAGTCACTCCGCTTTGGCTTTTCCCCTTGTTCTGCGGTTTGGGGGTGCCTTTCCCTGGCTTCAGATTCATAGATCCAAAGTCTCACTTCTTATGCTTAAATTTCTTGTCGATCTTGGTGGCATAATGATATTTCATTGCAAGCAAGGTAATGTTGAGGAAATCCAATTCCTCTTAAATGTATCTATGCAAAAAAATATGGTACTTGAGCACCAAATCTCTCTCTGAATCTTTAATACCCAACTTTGTGCGTAGGGTGTTGAGCCTCAAAATGGTGCTTTCTTTCATTCCATTTTACCTCATTTTCCTTTGTCCATTGCTATCCTAGACCCAATTGATCAATGAATATAGTTAAAATTACTTCTAGAATGATTTACATGACTGAATTGCTAAGTTTTGTGATTTTTTCCATTGTAAAGCATTTTGACCGGAACTAGCTGCAAAATGCAGACATTCCGTAGCTAACCGGCGATTCTGCAGCTGCCTTCACGTTTGAGTATGTTCTAGGTGGCCTCTCAATAAAAACCACATATGGGCATAATCCACGTCATGTATACATGGTTCGTTGCTCATCATGGAGGAAGAAACGAATTATGGGAGAACGTGGGAACACATTTAGGAAGGAAGACTTCTATTAGGACTATCTCAGTCCAGATGTCTTTTCCTTTTCACGCAGCCACTTCAAGAGTCCTAATTTGATTCTGATAAGGAAAGACAGTGTTCCTGAATTGTTGCAAATCTTGTTATTTACATTTGTTATATAAACACTTGGGAAACCGAGAGCTATGTTAGATTTTATGTTAGATTTGATGCTAGATTTTGCTTAGATTCTGTGCTACATTTCTGAAGACGCAGAGTGCTATGTTCAAGTTCTTTCATCTTTAATGGAGCAGACAATGTTGTTTTGAAAGCGTGATTTAATTTGGAGTTGAATTCTGTTAGGTGGTAGAGGGCCCCTGCCTCTTGCACGGATTTATTTGCGTAAATTAGATAAGTATTCTAGCTGCCTTTACGTTTTTGAATTTGAATTAGTAGTTGTTTTAATTAGCTACTGTAGTTATACTCATTCTAACTCTTCCACAAGAAGAAGCTCTTCCAAAAGATTATAATGATGAATGGGAAATGGCTATAATATTGTAGGATTTAATTGTAATTTTCGTTGTTCACTATCACAGTTACACTTGTTCTAATCACTCTTCCACAAGAAGAAACTCTTCCAATAAATTCTTAAGGAGTCCAAGACATGACCGTGATAATGAATGATTTAGTTGTGTGTTTGCACTAAGTACCATCTTTGTTCTTGCTCTTAAACGCATGTCCAAAATATCATAATGATGAGTGGGATATGGATATGATATCTTAGTTTTTCATTGCTTTCAGTCCTTTATGTTTGCATTTGCACTCAATTACACAGTCAGAATTGTTCTAACTCTTCCAAAAGAAGGAACTCTCCCAAAATATCATCAATGATGGACAAACAAACTGTATAATTTCATAGAATAATGCATGATAGTATAGTTAGGATACTCCGGAGTTTCATTGCACTTAATTCATGTTCAGTTGTTTTGTTTTGGGTTTGATAATGACTTGTAGTTTAACATTGTTTTAGGCTAGTGATATCTTAGGTTTGGTTGTAGTTCAACTCATTGCATTTGCATTCTACATTCAATTGTTATTCACTGCATACTAGATTACTTCAGTTGTTAAGATTAACAAAACAGCCTTCATTATTCACAAACCTCTTCTTGTTCTAAAATTCATAATTGACTCATCACTACATGAACAAAAGACCATATCACTTTAAGGCCTGAAGTACCTCTGCAATTTCCTCATCATTTCATAAACAGAGCTCTCCCTCAAAAGACTATTTTGAAAATAAATCAATAACTCTTGAGAAAGGTTTTGTGACATTCAATTAAATTGCAGAATAGAGTTAGGGATTAGCTTTAAAGTAGAAAATATTATGATGATATCAATGTTTTACTCCAAACATACTTCAACAAATCTCTAATCAAGGACAAGATGTTGCATCATTATGAGTTAGTTGTTTAAACTGTTTAGTTAGGAAGATTTGCATGCTTAGTTGACCATGTTTCAAGCTCTCTCTCAAATGCCTTTGATGAAAGAATTTGACAAGTTTAGTTTGTGTTTTGAATCATTTGCTTAAAATTCATTATCAAGCTTTGTTTCTGATTGGTCATAGTTTAGATTTGATTCTGTTTTAAGTATTGCATTTGTATCAGTCATTTGTCATCAACCAATTAGGTTTCACTTTGTTTCTAATCATTAGCTTCCTTCTATCATCTTTCTAGTCATCTTTCTTGTGAACATAAAACCATCAAAAGACCAAAAACATCATAAATAATCACAAAAAGACCAAAAACATCACAAAACACTACACACAACGCATTGGGAAACAAGTACCTAGGTACATACAGTACACTTCACTTCAGCAGTTTACAAATCCTGGTTGACAATTAAATGAGCTCAGTTTAGGAGACTAGATTGAGACCAAACATAGGGTATGGAACAAATTAGTCAGTTCGTGCACATCTTGATCCCTCTACTGTCGCAACATGGTCCATTGGATGTACTTGTCCTCATAGCTCCCCATAGGTTAATATTATTCCTTGATGCCATCTCAGAATGAATTCCAAGTGGGTGTGGCTGAGAACAGAGATGGTTCCCTCTCTTCCTTCTACTCATCATAGGTTTCCCACTAGTCTTTGACATGCAGGGGCGGCTTTGAGGAGTGCAAAAGTAATGTTTTCTCGGTCGGGGAAATCATGAGCTGAGAAATACCCTTCCAGAAAATTCAACCATATATCTAAGGCATCTGCATCTATCTCGCCTCCAAATACATGAAATTGGAAGTTGACATGTACCTTGAAAGGAGAGGCACTGTTGAGTCAAATTATACGTGTATAATTTTCCAATATAAATTGTCAACCCAGGAAGGTAAACTGATGAGATGCAATGCACATTACATGCAGGATGATTACTGAAAGTGTTAATTAATTATATAAATAACAACTAATGCTTCTTTCCCGTGTCAATACTATCACTGCAAAGGCTATGGATTGGAATATAGCATCCCTCTGTAGCACTTAATATTGCTCATATTAACCGTGAAAAGATAAAGATCAAAAAACAATCAACAGCTCATGTTGCTTTCCTATATCAGTACTATTGCAGCAATGGTTATGGAGTGACATATATCATCCCTCTATAACACTTGTGTTTGTTGATACTGATGTAGGAGAGATAAAATAAACAAATCCCAATCAAGAGTCAAACTTAAAAAGCATGAATCCAAGCATTGGCCAAATGAAAAGAGCTCATCGGCATAAAATATTAATTCACTTAACCAATCTACAGTTTGTTGTAGGAAATACAGAAAGGAAACACTAGTTGTTATAGGAAATTATTAATTCATAATTAAAACATAAATAAACACACACTCTTCTACGGGAGTTGTGAGCGAAGGGGGTCCTCCCTCACTCACAACTCCTTCAAAGATTAAAGAATTTGCTCAGGAAAATAAACAGAACATAAATGATTTTATTAATTTGAAATAATAGTCGATTACAGTTTGATATCATGCTCTGTAACAGTAGCTTCCAACCCAACCAAAAAATCTCTCCCTTGTAGAAGATAATTACATACGATTTGTACATTTCTGGCAGTCCATATTTGGCTTTGAAAAGAACAGATTACTAAACTAAGCCTACAGCCCATAATACAGATATAGATTGACAAAGTAAATTTTTTTTTGGTCTAATCCATGACCAGAGACATGGATTAGACCATTTCTGTTGCACAGCTGAAGCTTTCTTCCCATGTAGGCACAAAATAAAATCTGAAGGTTAGGATGGTTGCAAGAGATGATTCAGAAAAATGGATATCACAACGTCCATAAACCAAAAATTATCTTCAAAATCCATATCTTTACTCGATTTGGGGATGAGTGGATAATGGATAACCATCAATATCATTGTAGGATTTTGAGGTGGTTGCAGGAAATCGGCGTATCTACTGGAAATCCGAAACGACTCCAGGAATCTCTGCCATATGAGCTGTCTGCAGGATTGGTGGCACTGTTTGAATCTAACAAATATGCGCATGAGTCCAAGGCTAGTTAGAGTAGTAATGTAATGATGACATAGACAGCCCAAATAATGCTCGAAATTAGATAAAATTACACTTCTAATGTTGTTTCAACATACCTTCGGCCTATGATACCCTTTTTAGAAACAATTAGATGACATAGCCAGACTAGGTATAATTAAAGAGAAAAAAGAGGTCAAAAATGGGGGAAGCAAGGCTTAGTATAGGTGGAAAAAATAGGTAAATTTCAGACTTAACAGGCGCCTCCAGAGTGGCTGTTAGATGTAGATGAGTTGTCATTGGCCAACCGTTGAAGGATCTGGGCAAAGTTATCCATCATCGCGTTCCTTTGTTTCTCGAGGGCCTCCTCGAGCAATAATTTTATAAGATCTCCTACTCTCTCGTATTTCTTTTCTTCCACCATGGGAGGTCATCGGGGTTTGCGAGGATAATCTTGCAAAGGTTTAACCAGATCGAGCCCTAACTCCTTATACCCTACCCTCGTTAGGGACATGCAAAGAAAAAACAGAGAAAGAATACCATCAGACGGCACGATAAAGATACTTAACCTTGGCTATAGTATTATTTGGCGGAAATAAAGATTACCTTTGGGGCGATTTGTGCATGAAAGAACGGAAATTGGGATTTCAATTTGGATTGGTTCGACTTTTAATATAAATACCATTAACGGTTGAGTGGTTTTCTACTCATGGTATTGATAAAGGCTAAAGTATATAAGGAGAAGAGGATTATACTACAGAGCATGCATGTGTAAGGGTGGTGAGTAAATAAATTTCTCTAAGGAATATCTGCATGGAAAAACTATGTTCTTAATTGATAAATCTGAATCTATGATGCACCCATGGATATAAAGATCTGACGATGAATCTCTGGTTTGATCGGAAAAAGAAATGATGAAGACCTGACGGAAGTCTGATGAAGAAATTGAAGAAATCTGGTGAATCTGAGGGTCGAAGCCTTCAGTGAGGCGGTTGTAGCTCCCTTCCAATGGTAGCTGGTAAACGAGAGCAGCGGGTAGTAGCTCCCTTCCAGGAGAGGCTGGTAAATGAGAGCAGGGGGTTGTAGCTCCCTTCCAGGAGAGGCTGGTAAATGAGAGAAGGTTGTAGCCTTCTGCAGGTGGGTGCCTATGTGCTGGTATGAGTCTACGCGAGTACATGGTTGTAAGAAGTTTTCTTTATAATAAATATTGAAGACAGAGACGATGGCAGTAGTGGTTTCTCCCGAATTGGGTTTCCACCTTAAATCCTGGTGTTCATGTGTGTTGCTTATGTGTGATCATTTATTATGTTCTTACTGCACATGTTTACTGCTTACTAAACATCTAATGAATGAATGATGCAATGATCTAAGTAAAGAATTATCTGCATAATGAGATCTCTGGTAATACGCAAGTTTTATGAAAGATATCCACGTGTATACGCGAGTTGGTTTCAGGAAAGTAGCGTATGGGTTTTAAAGGAAGAAAAAGTATAAAGTTTTGAGTATGCACTAAATACTGATTCACCCCCCCCCCCCCCCCCCCGCTCAGTATTTTTCCCAACAAGTATCCATTCGCGAATGGCTTGATGTTGTACGGAAGGTGGCACTACTGACAGACATGGATATCTCTTCATTGGTGAAGCCACCCAATAGTATATGACTGCATGTGTGCTATAGATGGTAGGTCGAGCTTCTTCACAACCTCTCCTGAAATGAGGTTCTTTTGGCTTCCGCTATCGACAAGGAATTGCAGTGGATAACCCTTCACCCACATCTGCAAATAGAAGAGGCACTCCCCCTCCTCTAGATCCTTGGGATCCTCCCTCTATATCTTGGTGGTGGCAACAATGAAACTGGAATCCACATCAATTATATGCTTCCCTTTTTCATTTCCCTTGTCTGGTTATGGCTCAGGATCAGAACATGCATCTCATTCAGGTGCCTTCAGTTCGGCCACCAATGATTGTTTGGCCTGACACTGGTTTGTGCTATGAGAGGGGATGTTATGAAATTCACACCAGTTCCCCATGTCCTTCTTTGGATTTTTGGTGTTTTTTGAGTCTCCCTACTTTGGCTTTGCCCCTTGTTCTATGCTTTAGGGGCGCCTTTCCTTGGCTTCAGATTCACAGATCCAAAGTCTTGCTTCTTCTGCTTAAATTTCTACTCGATCTTGGTAGCATAGCGATATGACATGCTAAGCGAGGTAATGTCGAGGAACTCCATTTCCTCCTGAATTTATCTATGCAAACAGATGTGGTAATTGAGCACCAAATGTCTCTCTAAATATTTAATACCCAACTTTGTGCGCATGGTGTTATCACTAAATTGAATACTAATGGGTTACTTCAACCATCAACCTAGAGGAACTATTTAAAACCTACTTTTAACTGAAAATTATCCTTTCCAACCTGAGTGGGCTCTCTCAAAGATATAGACGATATTATCTAAATGAAGCTCAACATATGGCTAACTATGAAATTGGGTTTTAAGTGTGTTTTTATGCAGGTGAAAGATGTCGACAAACCACTACCATTGGGAATATGGAGTCAGTGTAAAAAACTCAATGACATGTGAAAATCCTCTCATGGAAGATGTTGGGACATGGTCCCCTAAATGTTATGGATTTTGTATAATTTTTTATATTTTTGATATTATTTAGTCTAACCTAGGGGTTTTGGGGTGGGTCAAAGCTTCGAATGCATTGTAATGGGTCAAGGGTAGACCAAGAGTCCGCAAACCATGGTTTGAGGACCATTGAAAGTGTAGGCTAAGTCGATATAAATAGATGAACGTTTTTTAGTCTAAAAGTAGGAAAGAATTGAGATTGATGATAAGTGCGAACTGTTAGATATTTTTTTGGGTTGTTTGGGTAAGGACTCCTGCTGGATGTGTGCACGGAGATCCTCAGTCCTGCTGTGTGCGGACCCTACTGGTTGTGTGCGCAGGAAGTATTTTGGGATTTAAGTGGATTTTTATATTAATATATATGCGAAGTAATGTTGGACACCTGATGCTATCTGGATCTGTTTCGTTATGATTGATGCAAACCTGGGATATATGATTAAGTTGCGAAAGTGTCTGTTTAATTGTTGCGAACTGTGAAAGTATCTATGTTCTGGTATATGTATATGTGATCTATTAATTGATGTGATTATAGTGTTTTGTACTGATAATTGGTATTACACAAGTGCATGCAAAGGTATTTACTAGATCCGTGTGTGAGAATAGCTCTGTTATACTGTGGATTATATTTTCAATAAGCCTGCGAATATATCTATTTAGTGCGAAATCAATAGGCTGGGAACGTAGACTTGTTTGACTTTCCTACCCTATCTCAGAGTGCAGAAACCTGGTTCCAGCACCCTCCCATACTGCTTCGGGTGAGACTTTGGCCTGTGCAAGAAGGTCATTGCCGAAAGGGCTAGTAGTATAGGGGTTTGTTGGAAACCCTTAACCTCTGAACGTGGTTCAGGACCCCTCGAGCCAAAAAATGGTCCCCTTGAATTACCTACTCGAGCCAAAAAAAGAAAGAGCTGGTAGCCTGCGCTGTAGATTTTACCATCATCGCAGGAAATCTACACAAGATGGGAGCAGATGAAGTGTTATACTGGTATGTCCTAGAGCATGAACAGCGTGATATCTTGGTAGAAGCCCAGGACGAGGTGGCAGGAGGTTACCACGCAGGGAAAGAAATGGCGCAAAAGATCTTAAGAGCCGGGCTATGGTGGCCTACTCTGCGTACTAACTCTCATGACTATTGTAAAGCTTACAATACATGCCAACAAAAATGAAGGCCATCACGTAGAGATGAGATGCCCCTTCAACCACAAATGGCACTACAAGCATTTGACAAATGAGTCATCGATTGTGTGGGATCTATCAACCCACCTAGAAAAAAAACAGGTGTGCGCTACATTATAACTGCCACTGAATATGTAACCAGGTGGGCCGAAGAACAAGTTATCAAGGATTGCGCTACAGATACTGCTGCGCAGTTCATCTTTGAGTAGATTTTGACCATATTTGGATGCCCAAAAATATTGATGAGCGATAGAGGTACGCACTTTGTTAATGAAACAATACAGGCCTTAACCTAAGAATTCTGGATCCATCATGCGAAAATCACTCCCTTATCATCCTCAGGCAAACAGAGTGGTTGAAGCATTAAATAAAGTCTTGGAGCACGCACTGACTAAGGTCTGTAACGTCGATTGCAACGACTTGGACGTGCGCATCCCACCTGTTCTGTGGGCCTACCGCATCACCTGCAAGAAGTTGGCAGGGAAAACACCATTTAGGATGGTCTATGGAAAGGAGGCCATCATGCTCATGGAATACATTGTTCCTAGTCTGTGCATCGTAGCCTTTACAAATATGGCAGAGCCAGATATCATGAAGGATAATTTAGCACAGCTTGTGGCCCTAGAAGAAGACTGATTCGTTGCCAATTTCCATCAGCAGGTTCAGAAGGCACAGGATAAGGCATGGCATGATTGGCATATTCGTCAAAAGACCTTTTCACAGGGAAAATTAGTCCTCCTCTATGATAGCCAGTTTGAGAAACACCTGGGGATGTTCCGACAGCACCGACTTGGGCCCTATGCACTTAAGGAAATCACGGATGGCAGAGTTGTTCGGTTAGCCACCCTGCGCGGCGATATGTTACCCGGCTATATCAATGGCAGTCATCTCAAACCGTATTGGGTCAAATGACTATATGGTCGGAGTAGATGTATAATGTGGGGCACACCCACTGAGGAAGGTAAGCATGGTAGGTACCATGATACGCACAGAAAGCAACTGTAGGATTGGAAGCCTAGAGGGGTGCACTGGAGGCGCAGGATTAGACTCGAAACGCAGCAGGTGCGCTAGTCATACAATGGTACGTTGGGCGTACGGGAGATCTGATGGGAGCACAAGGGTTTTCTAAGCACACATGTGGCGCAAAAAATAGCCATTGGAATAGTAAAATCGGGTAAAAGGAAAAATTTACCGTTGAAGGGAGCAGGCAGTCGACATTTAATGAGGTGATTTTGGAAGATTTTTGACCGTTTACTTGATGGCAAGTTTTGGATAGGGTTTACCCAACTCATGGTCAATCACCAGGGCTATAAAAGTATGGGAATAGCTTAGAAGCGGGTTCCATATAGCTTGAACATTTTGTGCTCGGTACGACTCTGTGCTTTTTATATTCTGTTGATGTCTGAGCACGCTTTCCCCTTGGATAGTAGCCATCCCGAGTTTGTTTTTCATGTCAAAATGACGGCCACTAATCCTGCTAAACCCTTAGAACCAGTGACCTCGGCGGGACAAGAAACTGAGGAAGTGGTGGAGATTGAGTCCGAGGCCGAAGAGGTCCTCTCCATGTCGAGCCCAACCACGAGGAAGGGAAAGAAAAAAGCCCAAGGTTCAGGAAAACCAGTGAAATGGGTTAGGGGGAAGCCCCAAACTTCCCCGAGGAATGTAAAATCCCCGTGAGCGATGCCTCGGGCACACTCTACTCAGGAAGAGGCCCAAACCGCCGAACCGATCAACTGGTTACCGCCCTTCGTTTGGCCGCACAAGCCCTTGACGTGAACGTTGAAGAACCTCGATGTCCTGATCACCTACCTACAGATGCCACAAACTCTGGGAGAGGTCCCTATCATTGGTGAACCTTTTGGAAGGCTCCATGAGATAAAGTTTGATGATCACGCATTGGCCAATTTAGAGGCCTTCCCTGTGCTGGCACCCGAGTTATACCTTGACAGAGTTCAGGAAGACGATGGGATAAATATTGTCCCCATGTGCTGGGTGCATGGATTGGCTGGGTTCAGGCTCCTAAACCTACTGAAAATGCCACACTTTGTCCACTACAACATTACGAACTGTCTGGTACGTCAGTTGCTCACCCTGGTTCATGATGGTTGTTTGTGGATCCAGGATCGAATCCCCATCGATGTTGTGCTCATTTAACGAATTACTAGTCTTCCCATGAAAGGACCAAGCCCCTTGGAGCACGTTGGCAAGAAGTATGAAGGGGATACTGCTGAATATGTGCACCAAACCTACCACGTAGAGTGGAATACTTGAGGTTTCATAGTCAAGTCCATCAGTTACCCTGGTACGTAGTTGGGTACCATGTTGTTGGCATGCAAAATGATGCGAAAATTCCAAGTCACCACCTTCCCCACATATGTAATTCAGCTGGCAGGCCAATGCGGGAAAGGGGTATGCTTCAATTGGGCACAGTACTTGTGCGGCAAATTTTAGCCAATTTCTGAGAATCCCATGAGCAGGGGCGAGTCTTTTTCTATTCCTGGTTGTTGTTTCTTATTGCGTTGGTCACTTGGGAATCACCTGAGGAATAAATCCTCCCTGAGCTCACCCAAGACATGTGTGAAGGGGATCTTTATACGAACTTATGGGACTCTAAGGATGCACAACGCATCGAGGAAAACCAGTTTTTCTGGGTTCTCTACCAGAGCAGCTTGGAAGCAACCATCAATTCGCGACCGCGCCTGTCTCCTAAAGTATATGACAAGTACAAGAGCATCGCGGAATTCCAGGTGACTATGCACAATGTCCAAATTCGAGGCCGCAAGGATTCTGCATGGGTTTCGCTCCCTTATATGGTTTCAGATGAAGAAATTGACAATGTAATTTTGCTATGGCCTCCTCACTGGAAGCTTGGCTTCAAAACAGGTGCGAAGGGCACCAAAGTCACAAGCACAATGAAAGTAATCCCGCCTGTCATCACCAAGGATACTAGAGGATCAAGAAAGGGCACGGGGAAGGGCATTGGAGCTACATCACAGAAGGGTTCATACCCCGGTAAGAGTGTAGGGAAAGGCACGAATGTCGTAGTACAGAAAGATGTGCAGTAGAATCTTGATATTGAAGGACAAGAGATTGGAAGTGCTGACTCCCCTCGGGAAAGAAAGCGAATGGGTGACCCTCCTAAGGGGCCGCAAAAGAAGTAGTGCTCCCACGACCCGAACGTGACGAAGCGGTTACACTCACTGAAGGGGACCTCGAGCAAATCGCAGATGTATTTACATTGGCTACGGAGGAAAAATGGCTGGCCCTCGAAGAGCAGCAGCGAGCTGCGGTCGACACACTTCAGGCACAGCTCCAAGCTCTGCAGCTGAAGACAAACACGCTGCAAACTAGTACGATTCAGGTATGAACACCCTCAGCAAATAGCAGCGCAGTACTTATTACAGTGGAAATCCGACTGTGTCGATTTCCTGGTGCAGCCCTCACAATAAGTCCACCCGACTTAGGAGCGCAGGTCCAGGCATGCGCAGAGGTACAGCTGGATCTAGCCAGGTTGTCTCATGAAGCATTGAAGGTTCTCCACACCTCCTTGTTTGAGGAAATTCAACACCAGGCCCATCAATTACAACAGTGGCTCAGTTTAGCTGAGCAGACAATCGATGAGAAGAACAATGAAGTTTCTCAGGTACAGGCTTCTTGTACCCTTACCACTGCGCAACAAATGGAGCTGGTACACTTAATTAGCAGACTCTGCATGGATATTACAGGAAAAATCCCAGTCACAGCAACCCTCCAGGCCAAGATTGAGGGGTTGGTCGCAGCCTTGAAGGCCTCTAGGACGGAGATTCAGGTGGTAAAAACACAAATGGAACAACAGATCACAGATGTTAAGGCTAAGTTGTAGCTAGAGACACCACCAGAGGTATGGGCTCAGCGAGCTATACTAGTTACCATAGCTACAAATGTAATCACAGGGCAGATTTCTCAGGGTGCCCAATTGCTAGATACAACCATGTAGTTATGGACCAAGGTACAACGCGACCCCATCCTGCATGAAATCAACCAAGACCTACAAAAGAAAGAAGAAGCGTTCGAGCAGCTAGAAGCCGCCATGCCTACTTTGATTCCTACTCAGCGCTTGGTGCGACTGTGAACTAGCCATGCCCTTTGGGATGATATCAACAACCTCTGCTAGAAGAAGAAAAATCTTAGTTATCTTCTTAAGCCATGGGCTAATGAAGCCCTCAAGCTCACCCAGGATATCGATATCGTTGTCAAACAACTAAACTAGGCACTAGAGAGTGTCACTACTGCAACAGAAGGCCCGACTTCACAGAAGTTGGTAGATATCGCGCAAAATGTTTCTGTTCAAAGTGAAGGTGTGCTACCTCCACTGATGGATACGATCATACTGTTGGAAGTGCAGGTGGAGACCCCACCATCACAGTGACTCGGGACGAGTCAGAAGATTGTGTTGGGGGACTGTTGGGATAGGGTCCCTTAAAAGTGTGGATTTTGTATAATTTTATATATATATTATATTATTTAGTCTAGTGCAAGGGTTTTGGGGTGGGTCAAAGCCCCGAATGCATTGTAATGGTTCAAGGGTAGACCAAGAGTCCGCAAACCATGTTTTGCAAACCATTGAAAAAGTAGGCTAAGTATATATAAATAGATGAACGTTTTTTAGTATAAAAGTAGGAAATAATTGAGATTGATGATAAGTACGAACTCTTAGATTTTTTGTTGGGTTGTTTGGGTAAGGACTCCTGCTGGCTGTGTGCGCAGAGATCCTCAGTCCTACTGTGTGCGGACCCTGCTGGTTGTGTGTGCATGCGGTATTCTGGGATTGTAAGTGGATTTTGATATTAATATATATGTGAAGTACTGTTGGACACTTGGACACTTGATTCTATCTAGATATGTTTCATTATTATTGATGCAAACCTGGGCTATATGATTAAGTTGCAAAAGTGCCTGTTTAATTTCTACGAACTGTGAAAGTATCTATGTTCTGGTATATGTATCTGTGATTTGTTAATTGCTACGATTATAGTGTTCTGTGCTGATAATTGGTATTATGCACATGAATGCAGAGGTATTTACTAGATCTGTGCATGAAAATAGTTCTGTTATACTGTGGATTATATTGTCAATAAGCTTGCGAATATGTCTATTTAGTGCGAACTCGATAGGATGGGAATGCAGACTTGCTTGACTTACCTACTCTCTCTCAAGGTGTGGAAACCTGGTTCCAGCACCCTCCCATACTACTTCGGGTGAGACTTTGGCCTATGCAACCAATTCACTGCCGAAAGGGCCAGTACTATAGGTGTTTGTTGGCAAACCTTAACCTCCGAACCTGGGTCAGGACCCCTCGAGCGAATAGAAGCTAAGGCATATATATATTCTGATGAAATAAAAAATTCAAAGTAGACTAAGTGTTTGAAGGAAGTTAGAGCATGTAAGTCATGAACTATAAGTAATCAAACACTAGGATACTGAATATAAAATTGTAGAACACAAAAGAAAAATACTCATGAGAATATCAATGAATCTCAGGTAAAGAGAAGCAAGTTGCCAGTGTGTATTACTGATGAATTGTTTTACAATAGTAGTGTGTAGTAAACATCAAAAAATCCTCTCTCCTTCAATAATCTTCCTATTAATAGGCTTAGGGATCTTTACATTGGGTCTTCCGATAAGGCTATACCTTTAAATCTTTCTGTTGACACCTAATCTAACCAAAAGCCTATTACAAGGAGATAAAAATGACAATAGCTAGTTTTAGGACCTAGAAACCTAATAGGACTCTACAACATCTTTATTACATTAACATACTTAAAAAATGCATATTTACATCAAGAAGGTGATGTGCCTGGGTGACACTGACCATGACCAAAACATAACTATTACCACTAAGTCAGGAGAGTTGCCTTCCAAATTTTTAGTAGGTGGTGCCATAATTGTTGATGAAGATTCCATGATGAGCTGGTAATATGAAAGAATTTGTTGAAAATTATGCCTTCATCAAAACATTCATCTGATGATATTTAACCTTTCCACGTGGCTAACTTGTCTAAAAAAGATAATAAAAACTTGAAAAAACTTCAAAATTTCCTTCGCTGCAGAAATGTGGGACTTTAGGCAAGTATGTAGTGAGAGTTCATAGCACCTTTGACTTAGACCATCTCCGAAAAATATCCACTCCCTTTGTTGATCTGAGGTTGTTTAATGAGTCAAAAAAACTAAATACAAGCCTTTACCTGCCTCCTTCAAGGTAACACCTTTTATTTTTAGCCAAAAAGAATCTACAGCGAGTTCGTAGTGTTTTCTAGGCTTCAAGCCTGAGACACGCTACAAACTTGCCTAATTGGCAACATACTTGAAAATTTTTCTTTCCTTCTTCAAAAATTTCCCATGGCTCTGCAATTGATGATCTGAAATAATGAAAAAAATATTAAAAAATGTATTTTATCCATTTTTTAAACCTTAGAGGCTTCACCTTTAACAACAGAGGCTTCAGTTTCCACAGGTTCATTTATGATTGTTATTTTTAAATCTTTTCTCTTGAGCTCTGATTGTATCATCTCCATCTGCTCTTCTAACTCTTTCACTTGAATTTTAAGTTTATTTCTATCTACCTGCAACCAAATATTCCTCTTACTTGTATGTTTCATTACCCTGCATAGAGGAAGGGTTATCTTCAGAAAATTATTTGCATTGGTCAAAGCCTCATCATAGTGATTGATTTTCTCATTTACCTTTTCTTTGAACTCCACCATTTTTCTTTCTATCTTGGATTCCTCCAATTCCAACTTGGTTTCAATAAATTCCTCCTTGGCTTCTCTCAGTTGCTCATTCAAAAGTTGCACTTCCGACTTTTCCATGACTTTCTCTTTACCTTTCCTCTGCTTGATGATTTCTGCCTTTGATGGAGATAAGTCAATGATGACTTATGCCATAGGTTGTTTGCCTTTTTCTGTCACTTCAATATTTTTTAGCCATGAAATATTTGTAAAGTTTCAATCTAGTAAGTGGTTTTCTTGGTTTGAATACAAAATCTACATCTTCACTTGAGAAATCAAGTTTTTTGGCAGCTAGGCCTTTCTTTTCCTTCTTCATTTCTTTGGTATCCACAACTTTGACCACTGGAGTTTCTCCTATGTCTATCGCTTGAAGAATTTCCTCAAGGTTTCCTTTCCCCGGTGTTTGGCTCCTAGTTATTCTTCCACTTTTTTGATGGGCTTTTATTTTCTATTTGTAGGTGTGGGCTGTGGAACCTTTGTTTCCTGTGCATTCTCTATCTCAAGCTCCATGGGCTCTACAATGGGCTCCATTTCTTCATTTACACCCTCTGCTTAAGCTATAGGTTTATCATTCTTTATTGAAGGTGTGGCTTTTGATTTAGGTTTCTTCTTAGGTGTTAATGCATCTACTTCATAACCACTAAGAAAAAGGAATGTGGCCCAGTCTCTATTCAACTTTTTCAACTCCTCCAAAACTAGTAGTTTGATCAATCCATGAGGAAAAAATGAAGTTTCACTACCTTCTGGCCTATATTTAACTTTGTTTGACATCTTGCCTAGGCTTCTAAATAAGAAAAATGGAAGGTCTAGAGGCTACTTATCAGTGAAATGTAGCAAGAGTCTGAAATGATACTGATAAATCATATGGAACCTCCCTTCACATGTGAAGTATTTTTGAATTACAAGCGGTAGTTTGAAGTAGTTTTCTTTAAGAAAACTCCTTGGGATCCCACATGTCATATCCACTCCAATGTGTTCAGGTTTCGTGAATTCATAAAAATTCTATAATTTGAATTTAGTGGCTTTAAACCACTCTTATCCTATCCTAGGAATCTGTATAGCTTGGGAAATTGTTTCAGGAGATACTAGAAAACTCATCACACCCAAATTTGATGCAGTGCCCATGAAATTCACTACAAATTCCTTCGAAATTTAGTCATGAAAACCTTCTAATTTTTGGAAAAGCCTCATGCAACCAACACTGGTTAAGGATGTTGCAAAGCTAGGATCCTCATTGAGAAATTTTAAATCCATGGGATCATACCTCGCCATTGAGCCCCCTTTATTAGTATTCTTATTCATGGCCATCTCTCTTAACCCTGTGGTGGCCTCTTTGATAGTATCACACCTGCAAAAAATAATTTCGAACAATAAGGTGCTTGCAGATAAAGCTAGACCTTTCTGAAGATGATACAAGAGCTACACTCATAGGTAAGAGGGAAATAAGACAGAAAACAACTGTCAAGGATGAATTTAAAAGGTAATTTTTGAATATGAGAGGGATAAAGACAAATAAGATGATTACACATGTTGCATGATTCCATATAATTGATCATGTGACCTAAAATTGACCCCTAACCACTTAAAACTCGACACCTCACCATTTTCTTTACCGATGCAAATAAAACATGAGTTCGTAGCACTTTCCATTATAATTCTGACAGATTCACTATGGAATGGTCAAGTGAGTCCGTAGCGAAAACAACCAGTTTTCCATTAATTTCACCGCAGACTCAAGAAAAAATAGATAGATGGCTAAAACCAAAATTTAAACCAATGCATGGTGATTTTTGATGGATTTTGATGGATTTTACCATGATGACATGACAAGTGGGACTCTTCAAACTTATGATTATGACCAATTCACATATTTTTATCAATTTCATGAATTAATTTTCCAAGACAATAAAACCTATGCCTAATGACCTTCCTAATCAAAAAATGAAATTTTATTGTTGATAACAATGGCTCCACTGGGGATGGTCTACCCTTGTGGTACAACAAAGAACCTGTAGCTCCAATGCCTTATCCATTGGGCTGATCCCAATCTTTTGTCATATTCTTTAACCTCCATTCATCCCTTGACATGATCTTGAAAAAAAATCACTTGTACAAACTAAAACTTGCAGCTACAATATTCAAACTAAATATTGAAAGAGATTCTTGCCCAACAAGATTATTTATGTACATACCAATCCTACTCTAATGGGTGAAAAAAAAACTTTCAATTTGAAGCAATATGAAATTTCCAGTATATCCAATCAAAGAGTTGATACAACACCTGGGCTTCTTGATTGTACTTGAACAACATTGGAAGTGAGTCATCTATTGGAAACTTGGAATGAAAATTGAATCCCTGATCCATAATAAATACAAAAATTTTCTTGGCTGAAAAATACAACAGACTTACCATTGGATCTTGGAAACCATGAAAAATCACCTTTTCTTGATGAGTAAAACCATGAGAGCTAAATTCATTCATAATTGATGCCTTCTTTTGTCCTGTTTCTTCAATTCCAATAACATCATCAAATGAAAAGGAAATAATAAATTTGTCTTCCCTTTCATTTAAATCAACAAAACCATCCATGTATCCTTGAACATCTTCAGACATGACATCCATATTTTGTGTATCAAAACTACTCTTTTTCTTATCAAACAAATCATATATAATCTTTGGTAGTTTTTCTTGAGGATTGTCATCTTGCTTCTGAACACTAACAGCTCCTATACAAACAAATTTATGCATATCATCCATGTCATTTTTATGATCCCCAAATAGAATAGGTAAAACATGTATATTTAGTTCTTCATGTAGCTCGAGTTTACCCAAAAGCGAAATTTCATCACATGTTGCTTAGTTGTTCATAATTTTCATGCATGTATTTTCAAAAACCTGATCTTGAGGAGTTTCTTCTTGACATAATATTTTAGAAAAGGAATGGGCTGAAAAATAATTTGAATGATTTGGCTCATACCTTTGACTGCATATATATTGACAAGGCTGCAAATTCTCATAATTTTCATGTAATATGGCTTGACTATGAAATTGTTTATCTATTTTATCTTCAAGCAAAGAAGACACTTCTTCTTGTTGGAAACCTTATCGATTATCATGAAAAATAACATGAGAAGAGAAATGATGGAGTGCCTCTAATGTATCCTCATCCATGCACTCTCCATTATCACCAAGAATTTTAAGATATGGAATGAAAACCTCACAAAAGTCACAACAGTCTTGTAATAGTGATAAAGAAGAATGAGTTGTCTCATAATGTTCTAATAAAGTCCTATGGAAATATCCTAGAGAGAACAAGCTTCTTGGTTGCAACCCTTCATACCATGTTCTAGCTTCATCTTCTAGGGTGGCCATAAAAATTTTCATGAGACAATCCTTAGGAAAATCAACTCGAAACTTATGCACATGCATATGGAATCTAACCAAGTGAAGAGCAACATTACCTTTTTTTTCATCTTTAAATATGGGAAGATAAGTTGACCAATTAACTCTTGGCATAGGATTTGAAAATCTAGGGATGTGAGACCGATCCATACAAGCATACATAGCATTCTTTCTTACAATAGAACTCATCTTGGAACTTCATCAAGCTACTAATCTTCAAGTAGTGGAGTCACCATGAAGCTTTGAATTTTTGAATTCTTTAAGAATGGAGTTGCCAAGGTAGAAGTACATCCTTAAATATTTCTGATATCCTGCTACCTTCAAGAGTTCATTATTTCTTCTCGAGCACTAAATTTCAAGAAAATGTATCTTCACACTCATGACAGACACACCAAAATGTTATTACTAAATTGAATACTGATGGATTGCTTCAACAGTCAACATAGAGAAACTATTTCAAACCTAGTTTTAGCTAAAAATTAGCCTTTCCAGCCTGAGAGGGCTCTCTCAAAGATATAGATATTATTATCTAAGTGAGCTCAACAGATGGCTAACTATGAAATTGGGTTTTAAGTGTGTTTTTATGCAGGTGAAATATGTGGAAAAATCACTACCATTGGGCATATGGAGTCAGTGTAAAGAACTCAATGACATGTGAAACTCCTCTCATGGAAGCTGAGGCATATAGATATTCTGATGGAAATAAAAAATTCACAACAGACTAAGTGTTTGAAGGAAGTTAGAGCATTAATTCATGAATTCTGAGTAATAAGACACTAGGATACTGAATATAAAATTGTAGAACACAAAAGAAAATAATCATGAGAATATCAATGAATCTCAGGTAAAGAGAAGCAAGCTGCCACTGTATACTACTGATGAATTTTTTTACAATAGTAGTCTATAGTAAACATCAATCAATCCTCTCTCCTTCAACAATATGTCTATTAATAGGCTTAGGCATCTTTACATTGGCTCTGCCAACAAGGTTAGCCCTTTGAATCCTTCTGTTGACACCAAATCTAACCAAAAGATTATTACAAGGAGATAAAACTGAAAACAACTATTTTTAGGACTTAGAAACCTAATAGGACTCTACAACATCGTTATTACATTAACAGACTTTAAAACTACATATTTACATCGAGAAGGTGATGTGACTGTGTGACACTGACCATGACCAAAACATAATTATTCCCACTAAGTCAGGAGAGTTGTCCTCCGAATTTTTAGGAGGTGGTGCCATAATTGTTGATGAAGATTCCATGATGAACTGGTAATATGGAAGACTTTGTTGAAAAGTATGTCTTAATCAAAACATTAACCTGATGATATTTAACCTTTCCACCTAGCTAACATGTCTGAAAAATACAATCAAAACTTGAAAAACCTTCAAAATTTCCTTTGCTGCAGAAACAGGGGAGTTTAGGCAAGTCTGTAGTGAGATTTCATAGAACCTTTGACTTAGACCATCTCTGCAAAATATCTGCTCCCTTTCTGATCGGAGGTTGTTCAATGAGTAAAAATAACTAAATACAAGCCTTTACCTACCTCCTTCAAGATAACACCTGTGATTTAGAGACAAAAGGAATCTATAGCGAGTTCATAGCGTTTTCTGGGCTTCAAGCCTGAGACACGCTACGAACTTTCCTAATTGGAAGCAGACTTGAAAATTATTCTTTCCTTCTTCAAAAATTTCCCATTTCTCTGCAAGTGATGATCTTAAATAATGAAAAAAATATTTAAAAGGTATTTTATTTCTTTTTCAAACCTTATAGGCTTCACCTTTGGCAGCAGAAGCTTCAGTTTCCACAGGTTCATTTATGACTGTTATTTTTAAACCTTTTCTCTTGAGCTCTGATTGTATCATCTTGATTTTCTCTTCTAACTCTTTAACTTGACTTTTAAGTTTCTTTCTCTATGCTTGCAACCAAATATTCCTCTTCCTTTTATGTTTCATTACCTTGTGTAGAGGAAGGGTTCTCTTCAACAATTTCTTTGCATTGGTCAAAGCCTCATCATAGTGATTTATTTTCTCATTTACCTTTTCTTTGAACTCCTCCACCATTTTTCTTTCTAGCAACTTGGATTCCTACAATTCCAACTTTGTTTCAATAACTTCCTCCCTGGCTTATCTCAACTGCTCATTCAAAAGTTTCACTTCAGAATTTTCCATGGCTTTCTCTTTACCTTTCATCTGTTTAATGATTTATGCATTTGCTAGAGATAAGTCAATGATGAATTCTGCCATAGGTTGTTTTCCTTTGTCTGTCACTTCAATATTTTTGTTAGCCATGACACTGTTTAGCAAGAAACAATATGGTAAGTGGTTTTCTTGGTTTGAATACAAAACCTGCATATTCACCTGAGAAATCAAGTTTTTTGGCAGCTAGACCTTTCTTTTCCTTCTTGCCTCCTTTTATATCCACATCTTTGACCACTGGAGTTTCTTTTATTGAAGAATGTCCTCAAGGTTGCCTTTCCCCAGTATTGGGCTCCTAGTTATTATTCCACTCTTTTTGATGGGATTTGACTTTCTATTTGTAGGTGTGGGTTGTGGAACCTCTGTTTCCTATGCATGCTCTATCTCAACCTCCATGGGCTCTACAATGGGCTCCATTTATTCTTCATTTACACCCTTTGATTCAACTATAGGTTTATCATTCTTGCTTGAAGGAGTGGCTTTTGATTTAGGTGTCTTGTTAGGTGTTAATGCATCTACTTCAAAACCACTAAGAAAAAGGAATGTGGCGCAGTCTCCATTAAGTTTTTTCAACTCCTCCAAAACTAGTAGCTTGATCAATGCAGGAGGAAAAATGGAATTTTCACTACCTTCTGACCTAGCTTGAACTTTTTCTGATATCTTGCCTAGGCTTCTAAATAAGAAAAATGGAAGGTCTAGAGGCTTCTTATGAGTGAAATGTAGCAAGAGTCTGAAATGATAATGATAAATCATATGGAACCTCCCTTCACATGTGAAGTATTTTTGAATTACAAGCAGTATTTTGGAGTAGTTTTCTTTAAGGCGGCTCCTTGGGATCCCAAATGTCATATCCACTCCAATGTGTTTAGGTTTCATGAATTCATCACAGTTATGTAATTTGAATTTAATGGCTTTAAAGCACTCTTCTCCCATCCTCAGAATCTTTGTAGCTTGGAAAATTGTTTCAAGATACACCACAAAACTCAACACACCCACCTTTGATGTAGTGCCCACAAAATTCACTGTGAGGTCCTTTGAAAGTTGGGCATGAAAACCTTGTAATTTATAGAAAAACCTTATGCAACCAACACCGGTGTAGGCTGCTTCAAAGCTAGGATCCACATTGAGAAATTTTAAATCCATGGGCTCATACCTGACCACTGAGCCCCCTTTATAATTCTTCTTATGCATGGCCATCTCTCTTAACCCTGTGCTAGCCTCTTTGATAGTATGACATCTACAAAGAATAATTTTGAACAACAAGGTGCTTGAAGATAAATTTGGACCTTTTTGAAGATGATATAACACATACACTCAGAGGTAAGAGGTAAATATGACAGACAACAACTCTCAAGGATGAATTTAAAAGGTAAGTTTTGAATATGAAAGGGATAAAGACAAATAAGAGAGGTTAAGTGAAATGATGAATGACAAATGGTGATCACACATGTTGCATGATTCCATATAAATTATCATGTGACGTCAGATTGACCCCTAATCACTTAAACTTGACACCTCACCCTTTGCTTTACCGATGCAAAAAAAAAAAAAAAATTGTAGCACTTTCTGTTATAATTCTGGCAGATTCTATACGTACTGGTCAGGTGAGTCTGTAGCAAAAACAACCTATTTTCCACTAATTTTGCTGCGGACCTACGAAAAAGCAAACATGTGGCTAAAACCAAAATTTAAACCAATGCATGGATATTTTTGATGGATTTTTATGGATTTGACCATGATGACATGAAAAGTGGGACTCTTCAAACTTAGTATTGTGACCAATTCACAAAATTTTATCAATTTCATGAATTAATTTTCCAAGACAATAAACCTATTCCTAATGACCTTCATAATCAAAAAATGAAATTTTATTGGTGATAAGACACAGTATGGAACACATTCATCATTTCTTGCACATCTTGATCCCTTTGCTACTGCAACGTGGTCCATTGGATGTACCTATCCTCATAGCTCCCCACAAGGTAATATTGCTCCTTGATTCTATCTTGGAATCAATTCCAAGTGGGTGCGACTGATAACAGAGAGGGTTCCCTCTCATCCTTCTGCTCACAGTATGTTTCCTGCCAGTCCTTAACATGGGGGCAACTTTGAGGAGTGCAAAAGTAATATTTTCTCGGTCGGAGAAATCATGGACCGAGAAATACCCTTCCAACAAATTCAACATCTATCTACAATTTCTTCATCCATCTAGCCTTCAAATACAAGAATGTTGAAGTGACTTGTACCTTGAAAGGAGAGGCGCCTCCAAAGTGGCTGCTAGAAGTAGATGCGTGACCGGTGGTCAGTTGTTGAAGGATATGGGAAAATTTATCCACCATCGCGTTCCTTTGTTTCTCGAGGGCCTCCTCGAGCAATAATTTGATAGGATATCCTGATCCCGTGTCTTTATTTTCTTTTTCCATGGGAGATCACCATGGTTTGCGAGGCTGATCTTGCAAGGGTTCAACCAGATCGAGACCTAACTCCTTATAACCTATCCTCATTGGGAACATGCAAAGAAAAATAAAGAAAGAGAAAACTGCTATTATACCACTGATTCAGATGTATGCAAGAACACAATAAAATAAAGAAATATAAATAAACAAAGAGATGAAATAGAAATAATATTTCATTTCATTAATATGTTGGTAGCTTATCTATGACAAGCGATGTGGTGGCTACAAGACTCTAAATTGTGTTACAGTGAGGCTTGAAGGCCTATTTATTGTTGAGAAACAATGGAAAACCCTTAACATCCAAAAACCTAACCCTGGAGATGAAGCACCAAAACAATGGGCCCCGTTGGGGTAAATTGGTACGTCAACTTCTCAGGGACGTAACTTTGGCATATTATCTCCATTTGACATGCTCAATACCTCATTAGAAATATATATCCAAGGACTACAAATTTTGATGTGAACAACATCAAAGTAACTTCCATGTTTCTCCCGGGTTTCCCATAAAATGTCGTTTAGGGCCTCAAAATTGCTCGAGATGTTTAAGACCTGAAAAATGTTAAAAATAGTAAGTTGTAATGAAATAGAAAAACTGAAAGAACCAATGGTGGGGGTCCAAATGGAATAGGTGGGTGGCCACCAATATCCACCTGAATCATCCCTCCACCCTTAGCAAGCAATGGTCCCCATTGCGTTGACTGCCTCCATGAGATGAGGAAAATTTTGTTGAACTTGGTATTAGATTTGTCAAAGATATCGTGGACCTACTCAATGCATCAATAAATTTGGTTTCTTTATCAGCCTCAGAAGGTACATGTGTGGATTTTGTCTGTGTGATCACATGAGGTATGGCAACATCATTTGGCATTACGCCTGGGGTCAGATCAACGAAGTGCTTGACCTAACAGTGTAGAGGAACCTTTGTGGGTGAGGAGAAAATTTCCTCGTATTCCTCCACGAATTTGTCCATATGCTACTATCGTGCAGGGGAGCCTTGTTTCGAGTCTGTGGCCACAATCTCATTCTTTTCATGTGGGCAAATTGTAATGAAAATAAATTTCCTGGTTTGGGAAACAATCTTACTACGTTTTTTTTTAGTAGTCAAAGAGATGGCAAGAGGAGGTACTACCTCCAGTATCATGTACAATTTATTTCCCAAAGTAATAACAACAGAACAACGCCTAGACTCATACATAGTATGTCGCTTCCACAAGTATGGTTGGCCCAATAATATATCAGACACGTCAAGAGGAGGAACATCACACATTACCTCATCCGTGAATGGCTTGCTGTTGCACGGAAGCTAGCACTGTTGGCGTACATGGATATCTCTTCCTTGGTGAATCCACCCAATTTTATACGGATACTTGTGTGCTATGGTGGGTAGGTCATGTCGCTTCATGACCTATGCTGAAATGAGGTTCTTTTGACTTCTACTATCGACAAGGAATTGCAGTGGAGAAACCTTCACCCACATCTATGAATGGGAGAGGCGCTCCCCCTCCTCTGGATCCTCGACATACTCCCTCTCGAGCTTGGTGGTGACAAAAATGGCACTGGGATCTGCATCAATTATCTTCTACCCCTTTTCATCGCCCGTGTTTGGTTCCGACTCTGGATCATAACATGCATCTGATTCGGGTGCCTTCAGTTCAAACACTAGTGATTGTTTGGCCCAACACTCATTTGTGTTGTGAGTGTGGCTGTTATGAAAATCACACAACTTCCATGTGTCCTTATTTATATTTTTGGTGTTGTTATGAGTCACCATGCTTTGGATTTTCCCTTTGTTCTGCGATTTGGGGGTGCCTATCCCTGGCTTCACAGTCACGGATCCAAAGTCTCACTTCTTGTGCTTAAATTTCTACTCGATCTTTGCAGCATAGCGATATGCTATGGCAAGTGAGGTAATGTCGAGGAAATCCATTTCCTCTTGAATGTGTCTATGCAAACAACTATGGTACTTTAGCACCAAATGTTTAAATATTTAATACCCAACTTTGTGCGCAGGGTATGGAACAAATTCGTCAGTTATTGCACATCTTGATCCCTTTTCTTCTGCAGCGTGGTCCATTGGATGTACTGGTCCTCATAGCTCCCCAAAGGGTAATATTGTTCCTTGATGTTGTCTCAGAATTAATTCCAAGTGGGTGCGGCTAAGAACATAGAGGCTTCCCTCTCGTACTTCTGCTCATAGTAAGTTTCCCACTAGTCTTCGACATGGGGTCAACTTTGAGGAGTGAAAAATTAACATTTTCTCGATCGGATAAATCATGGACCGAGAAATACCCTTCCAGAAAATTCAACCATCTATCTATGATGTCTGCATCTATCTGGCCTTCAAATAAAGGAATTTCGAAGTTGACCTATACCTTTAAAGGAGTGGCACCTCCAGAGTGGTTGTTGGATGTAGATGTTCCACAGGTGGGCAGCCGTTGAATGATCTGGGAAAATTTTTCCATCATCATGTCCCTTTGTTTCTTGAGGGCCTCCTCGAGCAATAATTTGATAGGATCTCATGCTCCCTTGTCTTTATTTTCTTTCGCCATGGGAACATTAGGGGAATTTTAAGGTCTAAAATGGGCCTCCTAAAAAAAATGTACAACCAAAATAAAATTCATAAGAACCAGTAGGATTCAAGATGATGATGTCAACCATGGGGGATAATTAACAATTTTTTAAGTAAAAGGGTAAAAATATTAAAAAATAATAAAATAATAAAACTACTTTTTGAACTCATATTTTCAACTTATCTTCCAAATTTTTTACTCAAATTTTGAGTGGGAATACTCATTGGATGAAAAATTTAATTTCTCATTGAAGGAGTACTCATGTTACATACTTTTGATGGACCCTGCTACATGAAAAATGAGAAATACATGAAAAAATGTGATTACAATCATAATTTTCATGTATTTATCATTTTTCATGTAGCAGGGTCCATCTAAAGTGTGCAACATGGATACTCCTTGGATGAGAAATTAAATTTTGCATCCAAAAAGTACTCCACCTTGAAATTTGAGTAAAAAATTTGGGAGATAAGTTGAAAATACGAGTTGGAAAAGTAGTTTTTTCTTTTTTCCCTCTAAAATTTGATGATGTAATCAAATCTAATTTTATTATTTCCACTATTATTTTATAATTTCCTTAGGAGGCCCATTTTATACCTCAAAATTCCCCTAATGGTCATCGTGGTTTGCGAGGCTGATCTTGTAAGGGTTCAACTAGATCGAGCCCTAACTCCTTATACCCTGACCTCGTTGGGGACATGCAAAGAAAAATAGAGAAAGAGCAGACCACTCTGATACCATTGATCTGGATTTATGAAGAAACATAATAAAATACGTAAATAGACATAAACAGAGAGATGCAGTGTAAATAATACTTCATTTCATTAATATCAAATAACATAAATATGCTTAAAGACATTATGAAAATAAACTAGCTAGGGCGCTGGTAGCTTATCTCTGAGAAGAGATGTGGCGGCTATAGGACTTTGAACTGTGTTACAATGAGGCTAGAAGGTATATTTATTGTTGAGAAACAATGGAAAAGCATAAACATCCAAAAACATAACCCTAAGAGATGAAGCACTAAGACTTTGGGCCTCGTTTGGGTAAATGGGTATGTCAATTTCTCAGGGACGTAACTTTGGCATATGATCTTCGTTTGATGTGCTCAATACCTTGTTAAAAATATATGTTCGAGGAATAAAAAAATTTATGTGAGAAAACTGAAGGAACTTCCATGTTTCTCCCAGGTTTCCTAAAACACGTCATTTAGGGCCTCAAAACGACTCCAGAAGTTTAGGACCAAAAAAATTGCTAAAAATAGTAAGTTGCGCTAAAATTGAAAATTTGAAAGAACCGATGGTGGCATTCCAAATGGAATAGGTTGGTTGCCACCAATATCCACTTGAATCATTTCTCCCCACTTAGGAAGAAATGGTCCCCATTTCATTGAGTTCCTCCATGATATGAGGCAAATTCTGGTGAACTTGGTATTGGATTTATCGAAGATGTTGTGGACCTGTTAGCAGACATGCTCGATACGTTCAATAAATTTGATTGATTTATTAGCCTCAAATAGTACATGTGTGGATTTTGTTTTTTTGGTGGCATTAGGTATGGCAGCATCAGGTGATGATGCACCTGGGGTAAGATCAATGGAGTGCTTGACCTGACAGGGTAGAGGAACTCTGTGGGTGAGGAGAAAATGTCCTTGTATTCCTCCACGAATTTTTCCATCTACTTTTTTCGTGTACGGGAGCCCTATTTTGAGGCTATGGCCATAATATGGTTCTGTCCCTATGGGTGCATTGTAATGAAAATAAATTTCCTAGTTTGGGAAACAATCTTACTGCATTGTTTTGCAAAAGTCAAAGAGATGACAGGAGGCGGTACTACCTCCGGTATTCTATACAATTTATTCCCCGAAGAAATAACAAAAGAAAGAGGCCTAAACTCATACACATCATGTCACTTCCACAAGTATGGTTGGCCCAATAATACATCAAACACATGAAGAGGAGCAACATCACATTATACCTCATCTGTGAATGGATTGATGATGTATGAAAGGCAGCACTACAGGAGGACGCGAATATCTCTTCCTTGGAGAAGCCAACAAATGGTATATGGTTGTGGGTGTGCTATGGTCGGTAGGATGAGCCAATTCATGACCTCTGCTGAAATGAGGTTATTTCGGCTTCCGCTGTCGAGAAGGAATTGCAGTGGAGAACCCTTCACCCACATCTGCGAATAGAAGAGGCACTCCCCCTCCTATGGATCCTCGAGATCCTCCCTTTGGAGCTTCGTGGTGGAAACAATGGCACTTGGATCTGCATCAATAATCTGCTTCCCATTTTCATTGCTCTGGTTTGGTTCTGACTCAAGATTAGAAGATGCATCTGATTCAGGTGCCTTCAGTTTGTCTGCCAGTGATTGTTTTTCCCGACACTCATTTTTGTTATGAGTGGGGCTGTTATAAAATTCACACCACTTCCCCGTGTCTTTATTTGGATTTGTGATGTTTTTCTAGGTTGCCCACTTTGGCTTTTCCCCTTATTCTACTATTTAGGTGTGTTAGCCACCTGTAAAATTTGATTATCCCAAAAGGTGGATAAATCTATTTTGAGCCTTCAAGGAACAATTTTTTCTTACTAAAAACTGTTGGCTCTTGAAGACTTTTGAAGGCCTCATGCTTATGTCCAAACCTTCACTGCTATTCCCATATTGAAAACTCTGAAATCCTGCTAATTCCCAAAAAGAGTACTATTACAAGCACCATTTTCCCCTTCCTCCTCTTCAAAAACTACCCTCTTTTTCTATCCCTCAATTTCCCATGAAAACCCCTCATTTTTACATTTATCCCCTTTCCGCTTCATAAAAAACCCTTGATAAGGTTTTAAGACTCTCTCTTAACCTTATCGAAAGCCTCAAATCCCTTTCAAAATCCTTGAAAAACCACTAAAATGCATATTTTCTATGTGTTGGACTTAAGCCCCCTTCGGCTAAAGTCTCTAACCCTTTTGATCCATGCGCCCTGGCACCAGAACCAGGTGCTGAGTCAGTCGGGCGCTTATCCGTTTTAAACAATTATTCTGCCCCGAAAATATTAAAAACCTTTGTTATTTGAAAATTTCGGGTTTTATTTTATTTTGTAAAGTTTTCCGCCGGTATGATCTTCCACTAAATATCCACCATCAATATAAATCCACAGATCGGATGGCGCAGAGTCTGTCTATTCGGTGGTCCCTGCTAGCTGTTCCCCACTCCAGAAACCAAGTGGTATCCATCGCACCGCCTTTGGGGCAAGGGCGGCTTTTTCCCGATCGCCAACGATTCCACACACTACTCGACACGTGTCCTGGGCACTATTCCGAAAACCGCCGTCCATCGCGCATTAAAGTTTGGACGTGGACACGCAACGATATTCATGTCCACCGTATGATCTGGAGCCGATCATCGGACGGTAATCACTCGTCGAAGATCCACGCGCGATAACCGGGCTACCGGCGCGACATTCGATCAACCTCTGTCGTCGATCTGATCTGCAGATTGACGGTCCACGTTTCATCGCCCGGATTTCCTCTGTTTGACTTTCAACCTCCACTCCCGACCGTCGATCTCTGCGCGATCGATGGCTCAGATTTAATATTTTTCCACTCGTTCTATGATTTTTCCCGATAAATCTTGACAATTGGATGATGCCATCCAATGGCCACGCTCCCTCCACACGTCCTTTGAAGTAGTCAACCTATATATGCAGGATTTTGTAATATTTGTTTGTTTTTTTGCAGGGTTTAAATGGTTTTCCGCCATTCTAAAGAAAATTCGCAGGCTGAGGGTGGAAACCCTCCCGCCTTCAATTCGTCAAAGGAAATCATTCACAGGTGTTAAATGCACGTTTCATCGGTGTTTCATAAGGAATTGATGCCATTCGATTCATGTTTCAGTCCTGCACATTTGAAAGACACAGCAAGTCAATCACAAATCAAGAGTATCAATATAGAAGACCAGAATGCACCAGAACAAGAGAATTAAAAGACAGATTTGTGGGGATTATATCTAAGATGCCTATCAAAAGCCTAATCCCCGGATTTAAACACAGTTTTAAGGAAAAATCAGAGTGTTTTATCTGACATAAAGCTCCACTGCCTTAGTTAAATCGAATCAATTCTTCTCAGCTACCACGAAGGACACCCATGCCTCAAAGAAATCAAATGCAGGCCAAAGTTATTGCATGAAATCAAATATCTACTTCATAACACAACTAAAGGGTAAATCTGTGAACAAAATTAATGACAAAATATCTACAGAGTTAATCTAACATGACACAGAGCCTCAAAGTTCAAATTAAGCTCCCACCGAGCTTAAATCTTTATGTGAATCATTTAATACAGAGGAAACCTACTGTAAGCTTCTTCATTGAGCCCCCAAGGGCCGAGAAGCCATTTAAAGTCTATATTAATTGTAATTGGAGATCTTTTTTATCATGATCTCACCTCCTCATTATTCTATATATACTTCTACAGAAGATGAGTGAGGGGTTGGTTGCTGTTTGATCACAAGTTGTAATACTGAAACTCTTTGAAGTAAATATATAGTCTGTTGAAGTTGAAGAACAATTTGAAGTTATGGAGGTCTTGATGATGTTGTTGCATGCATGTTCCTAAGAAGGCTCTATCATTGGATCCATGAGTTTGGCTGTTGGTAACGTATTCTGAACTGTTTTATGTTTTTCCCTTGTTTTCATTATGTTCCATAATTTCTTACTACAGTAGGATAGAAAGTATTAGGCTAAGAAATGACTCTTGGAAGCACCTTAGACCTATTCATCCTTCATTGTTTTATGTTTTCTTCTGCTAAAATATTTTAGAGGCTTTAAACTTTCTCTTTAGTCTTCATGCTTGTTTATTTCCCTAATAGTTTGAACAGTTGGTTTCAGCATGATTTATGGTTCTCCCTGCTTGCCTGCTGCCACTTAAAAATTGTTATTGAAGTCTCCCTTTGAAGTTCTTTGCTTACAGTGAATCAGAGAGGTCTGTTTTGATCTTGCCCTTTGTCCTCACTTAAACAGTTGGCTTAAAGGTCGTTATAATTATGATCATAGATGTTTTTAGGTGTTCCCTCTTCAATGACTGCAATTATCAATGAAAATTTTATGTTTTCTAAGTCATTTGAAATAAAATCTTTGAGGAAATAGGGTGTTCCCCGAATATTAGATTTCATTTTGAAAGTTTTTTGAAATCATTGTTTGCTTAAAGGTGTGATTTGTGAATTCATGGTTAGCCATGTCTATCAAAGAGCTCTTTATTGTCCAAACTATGCTTTCAAATTCCCTTTATTGAGAATTAAAACTCTCTTTCCAAATCATTAATGTTCATCTCATCCCAAAAGCAAAAGGATCCTGTGGCCAAGTTAGATTTGCCCTTTGATATCCCATATCCATTGATGAGTATGTTATGACCTCTTTTTGACTCCATTGCCCAATGAAACAGATGTTTCTCCATTCTGTGTATCTTTCCTAGGCCTTTCACGTTTAGCTGTATCAATTCAACCCAACCAAACAAAAAAATAAACACATGCACTTAATAACTAATCTAAAATCAACACTCTAAGCACACAAGATAAACCTTTGCAAACAAAATTTTGAGAGATCCCTCTCTGAGAACAGGAGGACTAGATCCTGTAACTCTAAAGATTGGTTCTGATGTTGCCTTGTCTTTTCATTTTCCAAACTATCAAAACACGGGACACCAACATAATGGCGATCACGGTGGGACACTGAGTAAAATATTCAGAAAAAAAAAAACACTCACTGTCTAGCATAACATAAGTAACCTTCTTCAAGAACTACCAAACATAATGGTGATCACGGTGGGACACTGAGTAAAATCTTTAGAAAGAAAAACACTCACTGTCTAGCATAACATAAGTAACCTTCTTCAAGCACTACCAAACATAATGGCGATCATGATAGGACCTTTGAATCAGTGACAAACTAATTAACCCTTAGGATTCTCATAAAGCCTTATCAAACCTTGAAGATTTCAGTTACCAGGCCATAAGAGTAAAATCTGTACGTTTTGACACCCTAGCTAAGTGTTAGATCACACTTAGAACACTTTCTCAACCTATAAGATCAAAATAACTTAGAAAAAACCCAAAACATTTCAGTTTGGCTTCATAATAAACTTGGTGGTGGACCATAAAACCTTTTACCTCCAAAAGAGCTAAAATTCCCACCTGGCGACTCCACAATCCTAAAAACAGACCTTAAGACTCCACTTGGAAGACCCCAAGTCTTAATAATATCATACAAACTCAGCCAGAAGGCTTTAAGATTAAAATTTTCCTTCTTCTGAAAAGATCAGTTAGCCTCTTAAAGATTGTCATATTTTGTTAAAACTTTTCTTTTTTAACTAGGTCTTAAAAACATAGCATAGTGGCTCCTAGAAATATTCATACTAGAGCCTACCTTGACCCAAAACCACTGGAAGAAGTTGACAAACCCTGAAAGTATACTTAGGAAGTCTTCCAAGATAAAATTTTCAATTGTTTTCAGATCACCCTTGAGATCTAGTTCAGTCCCTGAAAATATCGCAGCCCTACACCAATCACAAGTCGACTTAAGAAATCCTTTTAGAACTAGGTCACTTGATGATATAACTCATCTAGACTCTGAATTTTCACTTTCATCCCCTGAAACAAGTGAGCATCCTGGTAATAGAGAAACAACACCTCCTGACTTACATTTCCTTCACAACTTAGGTGTCTCTCATCCAAGATTAGCTCAGCAGTCTATTCCTGGTCCATCCACTTCTGCTCACCCTTCATCCACTGTTCAAACCACTACACCTCAGCCCATTGTTCCTATTATAAATACACTCCTTGTAAATCCACCCCCACCACCTATCATGGCAGCATGGTATGCTCCCCTAGTCCTTCCTGTACCATTAGTTAATCTTCCACACGACTATCAGTCCAAAATTCCATTATATGATGCTAACAATGTTATAACTGCATCACAACATGTAGATAAAATGAATGACTACTTTGACAGAAATGAAATTGATGATGATTCTGTCAAGCTTAGGTTATTTGCTCAGAGCCTAGGGGGAGAAGTAAGAAAATGGTTCAAAGTTTTAGCCCCCATGATCTCCAAGGCTTCCATCAAACGTTCTTAAACAAATGGGAAGTAAAGAAGAATCCTTTCCAAGTCCTTTCTGATTACAAGAACCTCCATAGAAACACTGGGGAAAGTGTGCAAGCTTACTGCACTAGATTCAATAGTGTGTACAATGCACTTTCCCCAGAGCTAAAACCTCCACAGGGCTCAGCTTTAAACAAATTTCCTGAAGGGTTTGACTCTGACATGACCTATCAGCTGAGAGAAAGAGATTTTGAAACTCTTGAAGATATGCAAAGAGGAGCTCTTTCGGTGGAAGTCAACTTAATAGAGAAAAGATCAAGAATGAAAACTGAAAAGAGAGTATCTTTTAGAGAGGAATCCACACCCTCTACTTCCAACTCAAAAATGGAGAAAATGATGGAAGAAATGATGAAAGAGATGAGCATAATCAAGAGAGCACAAGCCAATCAAAATCAAACTTCTCCTCGAAATAGAAATCATAATTATAGAAGAGAAAACAATCAAGACAAATAGAACAAAATTGACCAACAGATTAGACCTCCCTTCCAACAAAACTATGTAGATCAATATGAGGAAGATAGGGAGTTGGAAAGGTTAGAAGAATCCCATGTAAACTTGATTGGATCAGATAGTGGGGATGATGTTTTCCTCACTGAGGAAGAACAATATTTTTTCTCTTCTGATTAAAATACAAACACCTATGAAGATTCTGATGACTATAGATTAGGTTTTGAAAATGAAATCATGGAGATACACAAACAGTATGATCTTAAGAGCAAGGGAAACATAGATAATTCAAAAGATAATAACACTAAAACTGCTGTCAAGAAAAACGCAGAAAACCAGCACAAAAAGACAGCAGAGAAAACCAACATTTCGACTAAAAAACCAGATTCAAACAAACACAAAGGTGTCCAGCCAAATTATGAAGAGAGTACCCCTAGCACTTCAGCTAGTGGTCCTAATAAAATTATCCCAATTACCATTCCAAACAAGGTTCAGAAAATCAAAGTTGCTGAAAAGAATTCAATTGAAAAAACAGATGTAAATACAAACAAGTCAATTATTCCTTTCAGCCTTGAGGGAGAGATTGCCAAAATAAAAATCGACATCCCCCTAGCTGAACTAGTAACCCAAGAGGTGTACAAAAACCAAGTTTTGAAAGCTTTGAACTTAGGAAGTGATACAGACACTTTAAACTTGACATATGACAAACCTGAGTTGTTGTTTGGTCCAGAAATTGAAGGAAAATATCAAGAAGGGGTTGTCCCTCCCTTCTATGTTAGCTTGAGAAAATTTTACACAATGCCATGTCAGATTCAGGAGCTTAACACAATCTGATGCCCAAGGTGGTAATGGAGAGCTTAGGCTTAGAGATTACAAAACCATACAAAGATTTGTATTCTTTTGACTCAAGCCGAGTCAAATGTTTGGGTTTAATCAAATATTTGTGTGTTACTCTAGCTCAGATCCCTGCTAAGAGTCTAGTTATGGATATAGTTGTAGCTGACATTCCCCCTAAGTATGGCATGCTCTTATCAAGCTCTTGGGGAGCCAAACTTCAGGGAAGCCTTCAAATGGACATGTCTTATGCCAGGGGAGATCAGGCTCTGTATTGACTTCAGAAATTTAAATAGAGCCTCCTTAAAAGACAACTACCCCTTACCCAAAATGGACCATATACTTCAGAAGGTAGTTGGGTCAAAAAGGATTTCCCTCTTAGATGGGTTCTCAGGCTACAACCAGGTGTTAGTGCTCCCAAGTGATCAAATCAAAACTGCTTTTACCACACCTTGGGGCACCTTTATGTATGTCAAAATTCCTTTCGAATTAATGAATGCAGGGGCCACCTTCCAAAGGGCCATGGACATAGCCTTTTCTGAAGACATTGGCTATTTCATAATCATTTACCTTGATGACATAACTGTTTTCTCAAAAACTGATGAAGAACATTTGATTCACCTAAGAAACGTTTTTGAGAAGTGTAGGAAATTTGGCTTGTCATTGAATCCCAAGAAAACACTCTTTGGTCTCCAAGAAGGTAAACTTCTTGGCCACATAATTTCGGAAGAGGGAATCAAAATAGACCCTACAAGGATATATGGCATATTGCAGATCAGCCATCCAAGGAGCTTCAAAGAATTGCAATCTTTCATTGGAAAGATTAATTTCCTGAGAAGGTTTATTCCTAATCTTGCTGAGCTATTAAAAAACATTACAAACATGCTTAAGAAAGATGTCGGTGTAAAATGGACTTTACCAGCTAAACAATCATTTGAACTGGTCAAACAAGCTCTTACTCAAGCACCAGTCCTGATTAGTCCAGATTTTACCAAATATTTCTATATCTTTTCCTTTGCATCTGAACATACAATAGCTATAGTTTTACTTCAAAAGAATGATTTGGGGCAAGAAAAACCAATATATTTCTTTAGTAGGGCCTTGAGAGATGCTCCTCTCAAATATAACATCATGGAGAAGCAAGCCTTAGCATTAGTGAAAGAATTAAAAGACTTTAGGGTCTATATTTTACACTCTCACATAATTGCTTTTGTTCCACATACTGTTGTCAAGGACATTCTAAGTCAAGACCCCGATGGTAAAAGGGGAAAATGGATTGCAACTATTCTTGAATATGACTTAGAAATTATGCCCACCAAACTAGTTAAAGGGCAAGGACTAGCAAAAATTATGGCTGAGTCTAACTTCCAAGCACTAGACATCAATATGGTAGATGTGTTGGAAGAAATAGAAGAATCTGATGCTCCTGTTATTGAAGAAACATTTCTAAATTCTCCTTGGCATGCTAACATTATTTATGTGCTTTTATATTTAAATACCCCTCCTTCTTTGTCTAAAAATAAAGCTAGATTCTTGAAACAAAAGGATTTGAATTTTTGTATCTTAGATGAAGTATTATATTGGAAAAACGATGTTGGAATTTTTCTTAAATGTTTACTTGAAGACGATGCAGGAAAGATCATGCACGAATTGCATGATGGAGAATGTGGAGGTCACCTCTACTGGAAGGCCACAACCAACAAAATTCCTATATCTGGTTACTATTGGCCTACCATTTTCCCAAACACTCAAAAGCTGGTCATGTCTTGCCATAAGTGTCAAATCTTTGATGGCAAAAGAAAACTTCTTCCTTTACCCTTACATCCTATCAGAGTTGAGGCACCTTTTCAACAATGGGGTTTAGACTTCATTGGGGAAATTCACCCATCCTCCTCAACTCAACATAAATGGATCCTCACAGCCACTAACTTCTTTACCAAATGGATAGAAGCTACACCTTCCAGAAATTCTAATGACTCTGTCATTATCAAGTTCCTTGAAACAAATATCCTATCCAGATTTGGTTGTCCCAAAAAAATTATAACAGACAATGATGCTGCTTTTAAATCTAAGAAGTTGGTTGATTTCTGTTACAAATACCACATAACCATGGACCATTCCACTGCTTACTATCCCGAAGGAAATGGATTAGCTGAATCTTCCAACAAGAGCCTCATCAATATCATTAAAAATTTGTTGGAACAAAATTAGAAATCATGGCACAGTAAGTTGGTTCATGCCTTATGGGCTGATAGATTAACTACAAAGAAATCAATAAATATGTCCCCCTATCAGTTAGTTTATGGCATGGATGCAGTTTTTCCTACCTCATTGGGAGTTCTAGGCATGAAACTCCCTCAAGAAGTGCATATTGAAGAAAATGATATGCAGAGAAGAATCAACCAAACAATCCATTTACAGCAGACTAGAGAGGAAGTCTATGAAATAACACAGTTAGTCCAAGAAAATATGAAGAAGCTATTTGATAAGAGGACTAAGGAAAACAATTTCCAAATTGGAAATGTTGTTCTCAAATGGGATTCAAGAAGAGAAGAGAAGGGAAAACATGGCAAATTTGAGAACTTGTGGAAAGGGCCCTATATTATTCATGCTGAGAGGGGTCACAATGCATTTTTCTTGAAAGAATTGAATGGAGAAGATCTATATGGAGGTCCTGTCAATGGCAGGATGCTCAAGCATTACTTTTGCCAAGAATCTTAAGTTTCAAAGCATTTTATTTTTCATTGTAAATATCATAGTCTAACCATTGCATTCAAAGTTAGAAAAATAAAAAATACAAAAACAAAGAAAGAAAGAAAAGAGGGCAGGTTGTAAAAACAATAAAGGTATAGCCCCATACCAAAAAAGAGAAACAAATCTAAAAGTGTGCAAGCTTAAATGCCACTCCTGAGTAACACACTTCTAGTTAGTCAAACAGTTTAATCTTGACTAATTAGCTTTAAATTTTTTGCTGATAGGATAGTGAATTCGATTTGCCAAACTGTTTAAACTTGGCTTCTCAGTGGATAGTTTAGGTTAGAAATTAAAGGTTCGAACATGCCCAAAATCTGAACCTAAAAGTTTCAAAGAGAAAATGACTCAAATCTGTTTCAAATTCTGAGTCAAAAGATGTAAAAATATGGTTCTAATCAGATTAAAACCTGAACCAGAAGAAAAGAAAAGATAGCTCAAAACAAAGATCAAAACAGAGCTGTATAAAGGAGGAAGGAAATGTTTTCAAATTTCAGATCTCAAGCTTTCCCTTTTGTTTTAAATTTTGTGCAAAATAAATTTCTATGTGCAGTTTGTCTTTTATGCCATAGACCAACATCAAGTTAGACTATCCGATCCTAACTTGAATGTTTTTCAATTTCTGTTGTAGAATTTAGAGAATGAAAGTCTGTTGTACAGTTTAATCCCAACAAACAATAGATTAGGTAGAGAAGCATCTGAACTCAATTGTTTAATCTGAGTTCAGGGAGAAATAAGGAGTAGAATTAGATTAGTTTTATGCTTTCAAAAGAATAAAATGTTGTGAAAAGATTTTGCCAATCCAAGTGCACTCTGATGAAGAAAAAATGTTAGATTAGTAGGATTGCGTAGGTAAAAAGTTGTATTAATGAAGTCCATTATTCTTCATGATTGCTATTATGTTTCCAGAGCCAAGCAAGATCATCCAACATCCCAGAGAATATAATGGATGAGGCACAGGTCAGCCTCCCAGAGAATCCAAGTCTAAAGTTCTTGATGCCTTCAAGAAGGCACCATCCCCAAGTGGAGCCACTGTTAGCCACCTCTAAAATTTGATTATCCCAAAAGTTGGCTAAATCTATTTTGAGCCTTCAAGGAACAATTTTTTCTTACTAAAAATTGTTGGCTCTTGAAAGCTTTTGAAGGCCTCATGCCTATGTCCAAACCTTCACCGTTGTTCCCATATTGAAAACTCTGAAATCCTGCTAATTCCCAAAAAGAGTACTGCTGCAAGCACCATTTTCCCCTTCCTCCTCTTCAAAAACTACCCTCTTTTTCTATCCCTCCATTTCCCATGAAAACCCCTCATTTTTACGTTTATCCCCTTTCCGCTTCATAAAAAACCCTTGATAAGGTTTTAAGACTCTCTCTTAACCTTATCGAAAGCCTCAAATCCCTTTCAAAATCCTTGAAAAACCATTAAAATGCATATTTTCTATGTGTTGGACTTAAGCCCCCTTCGGCTAAAGTCTCTAACCCTTTTTATCCATGCGCCCTGGCGCCAGAACCAGGCGCTGAGTCAGTCAGGCGCTTATCCGTTTTAAACAATTATTCCGCCCCGAAAATATTAAAAACATTTGTTATTTGCAAATTTCGGGTTTTATTTTATTTTGTAAAGTTTTCCGTCGGTACGATCTTCCACTAAATCTCCACCGTCAATCTAAATCCACAGATCGGACGGTGTGGAGTATGTCTACCCGGTGGTCCCCGCCAGTTGTTCCCCACTCCAGAAACCGCGTGGTATCCATCGCACCGCCTTTGGGGTAAGGGCGTTTTTTTCCCGATCGCCAGCAATTCCACACACTTCTTGACACATGTCCTAGGCACTGTTCCGAAAACCACCGTCCATCGCGCATTAAAGTTCGGACGTGGACACGCAACAATATTCACGTCCATCGTCCGATCTGGAGCCAATCATCGGACGACGATCGCTCGTCGAAGATGCACACGCGATAACCGGGCTACCGGCGCGACATTCGATCAACCTCTGCCGTCAATTTGATCTGCAGATCGACAGTCTACGTTTTATCGCCCAGATTTCCTCTGTTTGACTTTCAACCTCCACTCCCGACCGTCGATCTCTGCGCGATCGATGGCTCAGATTTAATCTTTTTCTGCTCATTCTACGATTTTTCTCTATAAATCCTGACCATTGGATGATGCCATCCAACGGCCATGCTCCCTCCACACGTCCTTTGAAGCAGTCAACCTATATATGCAGGATTTTGTAATAGTTTTTTGTATTTTTGCAGGGTTTAAATGGTTTTCCGCCATTCTCAAGAAAATTCGTAGGCTGAGGGTGGCGACCCTCCCGCCTTCAATTCGTCAAAGGAAATCATTCACAGGTGTTAAATGCACGTTTCATCGGTGTTTCATAAGGCATTGATGCCATTCAATTCCTGTTTCAGTCCTGTGCATTTGAAATACACAGCAAGTCAATCACAAATCAAGAGTATCAGTATAGAAGACCAGAATGCACCAGAACAAGAGGATTAAAAGACATATTTGTGGGGATTATATCTAAAATGCCTATCAAAAGCCTAATCCCCGGATTTAAACACAGTTTTAAGGAAAAATCAGAGTGTTTTATCCGACAGAAAGCTCCACCGCCTTAGTTAAAGCGAATCAATTCTTCTCAGCTACCACGAAGGACACCTATGCCTCAAATAAATCAAATGCAGGCCAAATTTATTGCATGAAATCAAATATCTGCTTCACAACACAGCTAAAGGGTAAATCTACGAACACACTTAATGACAAAATATCTACAGAGTTAATCTAACATGACACAGAGCCTCAAAGGTCAAATTAAGCTCCCACCGAGCTTAAATATTTATGTGAATCATTTAATACAGAAGACACCTATTGTAAGCTTCTTCATTGAGCCCCCAAAGGCCGAGAAGCCATTTAAAGTCTGTATTAATTGTAATTGCAGATCTTTTTTATCAGGATCTCACCTCCTCATTCTTCTATATATACTTCTGCAGAAGATGAGTGAGGGGTTGGTTGTTGTTTGATCACAAGTTGTAATACTAAAACTCTTTGAAGTAAATATATAGTCTGTTGAAGTTGAAGAACAATTTGAAGTTATGAAGGTCTTGATGATGTTGTTGCATGCATGTTCCTGAGAAGGCTCTATCATTGGATCCATGAGCTTGGTTGTTGGTGAAGTATTCTGAACTGTTTTATGTTTTTCCGTTTTTTTCATTATGTTCCATAATTTCTTACTACAGTAGGATAGAAAGTATTAGGCTAAGAAATGACTCTTGGAAGCACCTTAGACCTGTTCATCCTTCATTGTTTTATGTTTTCTTCTGCTGAAGTATTTTAGAGGCTTTAAACTTTCTCTTTAGTCTTCATGCTTGTTTATTTCCTTAATAGTTTGAATAGTTGGTTTCAGCATGATTTATGGTTCTCCTTGCTTGCCTGGTGCCACTTAAAAATTGTTATTGAAGTCTCCCTTTGAAGTTATTTTCTTACAGTGAATTAGAGAGGGTCTGTTTTGATCTTTCCCTTTGTCCTCACTTAAACAATTGGCTTAAAGGTCGTTATAATTATGATCATAGATGTTTTTAGGTGTTCCCTCTTCTGTGACTGCAATTATCAATGAAACTTTTATGTTTTCTAAGTCATTTGAAATAAAATCTTTGAGGAAATAGGGTGTTCCCCGAATCTTAGATTTCATTTTGAAAGTTGTTTTGAAATCATTGTTTGCTTAAAGGTGTGATTTGTAGAATTCATGGTTAGCCTTGTCTATCAAAGAGCTCTTTATTGTCCAAACTATGCTTTCAAATTCCCTTTGTTGAGAATTAAAACTCTCTTTCCAAATCATTAATGTTCATCTCATCCCAAAACAAAAGGATCCTGTGGCCAAGTTAGATTTGCCCTTTGATATCCCATATCCATTGATGAGTATGTTATGACCTCTTTTTGACTCCATTGCCCAATGAAACAGATGTTTCTCCATTTTGTGTATCTTTCCTAGACCTTTCACATTCAGCTGTTTCAATTCAACCCAACCAAACATACAAATAAACACCTGCACTTAATAACTAGTCTAAAATCAATACTCTAAGCACACAAGATAAACCTTTGCAAACAAACTTTTGAGAGATCCCTCTCTGAGAACAGGAGGACTAGATCCTCTAACTCTAAAGATTGGTTCTGATGTTGCCTTTCCTTTTGATTTTCCAAACTATCAAAACACGGGACACCAACAAGGTGCACCTTTCCTTGGCTTCGGATTCACGGATCCAAACTCTCGCTTCTTCTACTTAAATTTCTGCTCAATCTTGGCAGCATAACGATATGTCGTTCCAAGTGAGGTAATGTCAAGGAATTCCATTTCCTACTAAATGTATCTATGCAAAAAACTATGGTACCTGAGCACAAAATGTCTCTCTGAATATTTAATACCCAAGTTTGTGCACAAGGTATCGGACAAATTCGCCAATTTGTGCACATCTTGATCCCTTTGTTGTCGCAGCGTGATACATTGGATGTACTTGTCCTCATAGCTCCCTGCAAGGTAATATTGTTCCTTGATGTCGTCTCGGAATGAATTCCAAGTGCGTGCAGCTGAGAATAGATAGGGCTCCCTCTCGTTCTTCTCCTCAGAGTAGGTTTCCCACTAGTCGTTGACATGGAGGGCAGCGTTGAGGAGTGAAAAAGTAAAGTTTTCTCGGTCGGAGAAATAATTTACTAAGAAATACCCTTCCAGCAAATTCAGCCATATATCTACGATGTCTACATCTATGTGGCCTTCAAATACAAGAATGTTGAATTTTATTTCTACCTTGAAAGGAGAGGTGCCTCCAGAGTGTCTGTTGGATGTAGATGCGCCACCGGTGGGTAGCCGTTGAAGGATTTGTGCAAAGTTATCCATCATCGTGTTGGGCCTCCTCGAGAAATAATTTGATAGGATATCCTTCTCCCTCATCTTTCCTTTCTTCCGCCATGGGAGGTTGTTGGGGTTTGCGAGGTTGATCTTGGAAGGGTTCAACCAAATCGAGCCCTAACTCCTTATACCTTGACCTCGTTGGGTACATGCAAAGAAAAATAGAGAAAGAGAAGACCACTCTAATACCAGTGATCCAAATTTATGCACAAGCACAATAAAATACAAAAATAGACATAAAAATAGAGATGCAACGGAAATAATACTTCATTTCATTAATATCAAATAACAAAAATATGCGTACAGACGTAATGAAAATAAACTAGCTAGGGCGTTGGTAGCTTATCTCTGAGAAGAGATGTGGTGACTAAAATCCTCTGAACTGTGTTACACTGAGGCTCGAAGACCTATTTATTGTTTATAAATAATAGAAAACCCTAAACATCCAGAAACCTAACCCTAGGAGATGAAGCACCAAAACTCTGGGGCCCATTTGGGTAAATTGGTACGTCAACTTCTCAGGGACGTAACTTTGGCATATGATCTCTGTTTGACGTGCTCAATACGTCATTAGAGATATATATCTAAGGAATACAAATTTTGAGGTGAGAAACATTAAATAACTTCCATGTTGCTCCCAGTTTTCCCAAAAAGCTTCTTTTAGGGGCTCAAAACGGATCCGGAAGTTCATGACCCGGAAAAATGCTGAAAATAGTAAGTTGTGTTGAAACTGAAAAACTGAAAGAACCTATGGTGGGGGTCCAAATGGAATAGGTTGGTGGCCACCAATATCCACCTGGATCAGATATTTAATTCTTACACAACATGTAGTACTACACTTCATGATAATTGTAATTGATAGACATAGGTTAACATATATGGCATAATTAAGCATGTATGATTTTGCAGTTATTTAATATAAACTAATATTGTATGTAGTATTGGTTTAGTAATGTTGTTAATTGGGGGCGAGGGACATTACAGAGTGGTATCAAGGCCTAGTTTACAACACCGACTCTAAATTGAGCCATTTTGGGATGGAGTTGAAGAATTACGAGTTGTTCATCAATTGTTTGAAAAATATCTCAATGAAAAGAGTTGTGAAAATTCACTTTATAATCAGAGTGCATGTTCCAAGTAATACTCAGAGATGATAAAATTGGTTTAATTATAGAATACTTTGGGAACTTGATTAATTTTAGCCTTGGAGGGCTGAAATTCATGTACGGACATCGCTTCCGTGAAAAAGGGAATATGATTATTTATTTATTTATTTATTTTTAATTATTATATATATGCACCTTATATATATATATATAACGTGTTTCAAGACATATATATAATGTCTTGTATAGAACGATGCATTTGGTGTTATATATATATATATATATTCAAATGGAACGATTTTGTTTTAAATTGAAGTGTGTATATGTTTTGTTCTACTTACGTAAGGTTTTATATATATTTATAACATATATATTTTATGTATGCTTAAAATGGATTAAGTATATTTGTGAAATGTCAAAATCACATGGGGAATAAATCTATATATATGGGTGCATATAATTTATATGAAATGGAGTACGAGGCAGGGTTCTGGGAAATGTCACATGGTTCAGGTTCGACAATGATTACGTTTGGTTTGAGTTCGAATTTTTTGATGAGATTCGCCATTATATATAATGATATCACAGACATGGAAACTGCAAGGATAAATTACAAGCTTGAGTTGTGACATGAAGTTATGAATATTGATCAATGGTTATGAGATTCGATGAGATTCGCAGAACCTCAAATTTTTTTTAAGGTTCACCAAAATTCAAACCTCAAAATTAACTTTCGACGAACCTTGTAAAATTAAATTCAAGGTGGAACCCTCTCAATCCCACCAAGTGCATGAAACCTTTAAGACAATATACATATATTATATATGTTATGTTACAAATATATTATGTTTTATATATAGTTTGTATAATCATAAACCCTATCGATTCACTGTGTACCCCATGTGGATTGTGGTCGAGAATGGGGATTGGTGAGGTGTCGAGTGTAGTGGTAAGGAAATGGCGAAGTCATGGGATGGTTCTCGTACCACCGAGTGTGGCCAATGATAAGGGTTTGAAGCCACAAAGTCATTGGGGGGCCGAGCCTCAAAGATGGAGAGTTACTAGGTTGTTGTGGAGGTGGGTTGTGGCCACGAACACTATTGTGTAAGTGCCAAGGTGGTGGAAGCTTGATAGAGTGACGAAACCCCAAGCCCGTTAGGTGGTGAGGAGCCCATTAACAGGCTAACATGTTGTGATCCAGTGACAATTTCAGTGGTTGTATGGGGCTAAAATAGCCGTCAGATCCATGAGAGGGAAGCTTCGCTCAAACCTCATCCCAAGTCCAAGATTCGATGGCATCTCAACCATCGATTTGTTGCCTCTTCACCGTCAATCATTTGTGCATGTGGTTGGTGGGGTTGGATTATTAAATCTCGTTTTAAGTGTTGCATCACATATACACATGTAATATTGGGCGTCGTGGTCCCATTATAGTTTTTATAATGATATGATCTCTAATACACGTGGAGAGCATACAAGCATGTGTGGTAGGCCCCACATTTTTTTTTATTAATATTATTTTTTTAATTTTATAATATATTGTGTGACATGGAGCAGGGCTGAAATGGGGAGCCGGGTTCTATGTAACTTTGTTTATTTCTTTTATTTTATTATAAATAAATGATTTTATACCGGGGTTATGTGTGTGGACATTTGGGGGTTTTGGGTCAGAATCAAGTTAGCAGGTTGGTCACATGGAGAAAGAGGTTAGAAAGTTGGTTTTTTTCCACTAACGAACGAGGGAAACTTTGAGAAGGGAGAGAATTAAAACGAACAAGAGAAAGAGTTTGTATGAAAAAAATATAATTGGTTATTTGCTAGTTATATTGGACTTGAATTGAGTGTGGATACAATTACCGAGCCATTACAGGCAATAAAAATTTCATTTTCCAGCTATGGATAAATTGGGAAAATCACTTCAACTTCATAGGGTCATATTCATCAGCCCGTGAATAAGAATTTGGTATATGGCTTGTTGTTTCAAAGGTAAATTCGAGAATATTAAAACTTCTCACCTAGAAATTTAAATTAAAGGTTAAATTTCTGGAAATTTTGAAGAAAGGCTACATGATCCTTCACAATAAAAAATGGGATAATATACTGCAATCTTTCAAAGTTCATATCTTTCATCCCAAGTGACAATCCATAGAAAGCTATTGACGAGGATAACAACCTAGTAAACTCAAATTTTGGAATTCGGTACGAAGTTTTGGGAGAAATTCATAGGAAATCTATAGATAAATTTTCAAAAAAAAATTCCTAATGGATGATAGGAGTCCAAAAGATGCCCAAGGGCCTTACAGTGAAGATGAAGCGGTCATGATGGGAACATAAGAATGAGGAATGTTGAAGTGAGTCTAATGGACATGGAGAAGACCAACCTGAGGGTAGGGATTTGGAAGATACCATGAAAAGTATCCAATTGGAAGTGCTTAGCTACATAGTTAACAATGAGAAGCTAATGAAAGAGCGACAAACAAAATAAAAACAAAATATTGCAGAGTTCAAAAAAATCAGAGAGAATTGGACCATCAAGCTGAGTTTAACTAGCAATATGAATACAATTTTGGAATTAAGGAGAGAGGTGAAAGACACTCAAGGCACTCCAGGGATGTTTCCCAAAAACTCTACCACTCAACAAGGAAGAAAAAAAAAAGGCATACTCTATTTCAGAATCTGCTAGTAGTCCTACTATGTCACCGGTTAGAAAGACAAGAAGAAGAGTTGTCAGGAAAAGTTTCAATGGGAACTAAGGAAAATAAAGCCTCCCACATTTAATGGATAGCACAAGAAATGAGAAATGGATGAGGCCCAGTTGTTGTAGATGAAAAAATATCTTTACCTATATAATTATTTTTCTAACTTGGAGGCCATAACTTCCATATAGCAGTTGAAGGGAAAGACCAACCTATGGTGGGAACAACTCAAAGTATTGAAGCTTCTAAATGAAAGACATATCACTTGGAGGAGATTCAAAGAATATTTCCAAAGTAAATACCTATCAGAGCACTACTATGAGTGAAAAATGAAAAAATTCTTTGAGTTTCAGCTGGGGAACAAGACCATGGAGGAGTATGGTCAGAAATTTACTGAGCTCCTGAGGTATGTCCACTTTATTAAGGATAAAAAGGTTAATATACAAAGGTATATTAGTGGACTACCCCCCTTTTATGCAGATAAGCTAAAATATGAGGAACCTAAAACCCTGGACGAAACCATAAGGAAGGTACAGAAACTGTATGAGAAAAATAAAAATACGTTAGTTCTACATAGAGCTTGGGGCAACAAGAAGATGAATTTTATGGAGTAGAGGAAAAATGGTTTTAAACCCTCAATTTTAAAGAAAATTTCTCAAGAAGGCCAATAAAAAATACCAGCTTCTAAGGAGTCAAAATGGGGTGATTCTTCAAGAAAGAAGCTTCAACTTCCACCTATTAAATGTTGGATTTGTAAAGGGGATAAAAGGTACATAGATTGTCCTCTTAAAGTAGAAAATTGATGATTATGCACAATATATGATCAACAAATACTACGAAAGATTTGGCAGGGGTGTGTCGGGAATTTATGCGACCTTAGATAAAAGGAAAGCGAAGAACCAGGATCATATGGTTGAGGTTGAAGGTAAGCTTAATAATCATACCATAACTATTTTGATTGACTTAGGAGCTACTCATAGTTCTATTGAATTGAAATTAGTTGAAAATTTTGATTTAAAGAAAATTAAAAATTCCAAAGCATGGTTAGCACAACTAGCTATAGGTATGAAGAATAGAATTATAGAAATAGTCAAAGAATACCCTAATAATATGCATGGGTTAAATACAAAAGATTATTTATATGAAATTTCACAGGGATATTATGATTGACTAATTAATATGCATTAGTTGTAGAAGCACCATGCCATCCTAGATTTTTACAAAAAATCGTTTAATTGTATTGATGATGAGGGACAATAAAAGTAGGTCCAATAAATTCCTAGGTTCATTTCCTTTAGAGAGATATCAACCATGCAATTCAAGAACAATTTCAATAAATGATGTTAGATCCTTGTATCGCATTTGGAGGAATCAAATACAGACCAACAATTTAATGTAGAAAATAGTTGAGTGCTACAAGAATTTGTTGATGTATTTGTAGAGATACCTAGATTACCTCCAATGAGGGATATTGATTTTTCTATTGAGATGGTGCCAAGTGTAGTTCTAGTGTGTAAGACACCATACATAATGAGTACCCTTGAACTTAAAGAATTGCATATGTTGTTGGAGTAATTATTGAAGATAAGTTATTAAGGCCCCACTGTATCATTGTTGGGTGCTCGAGTTCTTTTTGTTAAAAAGAAAGATGGTACACTGTGGTTATGTATTTATTTATAGTAATTAAATAAATTCATTATTAAAAAAAATTACCCATTTCCAAGCGTTACACAGAATCTATGAATGCGAAAAAAAGTATCTTCCCTAGACTGGGTGGCCTAGCCTAGAAAAAAATAAATACAAAGTAGCTAATGTTTCCCTTGAAGTAAATAGATAATGGGATGGATCCTACATGTGATCCATCATATGCTTCGCTCCTCCCTTGGCTTGAATGCTCCAATCCTAGCTCCTATCACTATAATTATAACCTGCACAATCAAACGACACAAGCCAACAATCTATGGCATCTGTGTAGCATCATCTAATCACTTCTTTCAATGGATCAACATAGCATAAAAATACATGAAATCATAACATCATATATAGGAAAACAAATAACTATTTTCATTAATAGAAATGTAGTGTGTTACAACCAAATATAGTAGTTGATCTTGTAGAAGAGCTCCTCCAAGTTGACTTGTTCCTTCTTTTCCACAAAGTGCGCCTCTAATAACCCTAATGCATGGATTAATGAATCTTCAAAACAACATCGTGAGGGTAGAGTCTATCTCCAAAATCAAACCCCTAGCTTGTGGATAGGTTGTGGATGGCCACAAATATATAGAAGAGGATGGTAAGCTAGGAGTTCTTATCCATTTACCAATCTAGGATTTGAGATCCACTCTTGATGGGAGTATGGGATCAAAGGACACAGGGGCGTCACTCAATTAACCTATGGCATAGCACATGCGTTCATGGCATACTAAACAATACCCTTAGTTTGACTACATATGGGAAAATACCTTTAAAAATCACTTTATTTAACCCCCTACCAATACTAACCCATTGCATTTTCCCAATTTAAAAACCCCCTACTTTCACTAGATATTGTAGGTATCCGTTTTTTCATTAACATTTTTTATACCCCTTTATATTTATATCCTTACCATAATGACATGATGCCTCTCTTATCACCCCACATGCATTCTAAAATTCACCTTTCTTCTTGTGATATACATAGGAGATGCTTATTAGTATTCCCACAATGTGATTACTCAATCCACACTCAAGCACATCTCACTATGATTTGTGGCATTTAATGGTCTAAGGCATACAAAGATAAACCATGTTTTAGGAAGATTGATTATGTGCATGTCTATAAAATGACATAGAAATTGATCTATATGATGATGAAAAATCAATTGATCAATCTTCATGAATATGTTTGCACCAAATAAGGTGTTCAATCACAAGTCTAGACCCTCTTCCCTTTGAAAGCTTCTTGTTCAAAAATCCAACTACAATCTCATGTACTCAAACTAGTGTCTTATTAAGGTGGAACAACAAAAGTTACAGTTTCAAAGAGTTATATAGAGAAGAAAAGGCAAGGTGAGGATGAGAGTTATGAGACCCTCCCTTTGCTTTAATGAAAAAAAACTAAAAACATTGTTCTTTGTTGTTTTTAATTTAAGTGTTTTAATGAGAGTGCCATGGTATATTTTATTAAGACATCATTTGGAAATGAACCATATGGATGGCATTAATGGTTTTTTAAGCTTAGTGGTGTGATTTAAAGAGCTCTTACTGCTAGATTTCTTGTTTTCAGGATTATCAAAAATATTTTGTAAGCATTGTAGACAGTTTCCCCCAAGTTCAAATGGATGGTATTATGTGGATATGTTTTGTGAACCTTCCCAACATCAACATGATAGGTAGGTCTACCCCCAAGTTTTTTAGTAAGCATCTTTCAAAGATGGGATTTCACATTTGGAGGGATCTGTTTAATAAGCCCAATATTCACTAGCTTAAGACAAGAATGTGTTTTCAAAATGATACCAGAAATTTCAAGGCCCATTTGGAAGCACTGGAGATGTAGTCATAATTACTGTAACAACTATACTCAACAACCTCAAGATTAATATTCAGTCATAATTACTATAACAACTATATTCAACAACCTCAAGATGAATCTTCAACGGTGTTCACAAAAGGGGATCATTGTCACCATGTCACGAAGAATATTGTTGCTATACAGATGTCAAGGTTATTGTGACAAAAGCAAGATCTGTCATGTTGTCATTAAACATTAGTATACAAATGTGAAACAGGGTCAATCACGGACACATAGGTCACTGTCTATAGATTACTTCCCTTGAAAGTCTCATTATTATCTATCCACAAGATTATTATAAATGTCATTTTCAAATCAAGGTTCTCTTATGTCACCAAAGGTGTCAAGACATTGTGACGATATTAAATGCTCAATCACCATGCTCAACCATACTGCCTCAAGAATCAAATCTTGCAGCAACCAACTAAAATTTATTTTGTTAATAAGCTTTAGAACATGCTATCTATGATACACAAATATACTCAAGACTTATTTGCATCTAGCTAGACAACTCAATACATCAAAATCCTAGACAATTTTATACTTTAAGGCTTGGTCATTAACGCACAAGCACATAGACTTCCATTAGTTCTTTTCACTTCCACAGAAGCACTTGCTTTTGAACATGTTCCAATTTAATCATGTCTAATTTTAATTTTTGATTAACTAGCAATAGCAAAACAATACATAAAAAATACATGTCACCTTCCAAATATTCAATACATGTCACTTTCCAAGTATTCATAAATGGTAAACCAGGTAGACCATCAGTATTGATTAGAGTGCATAACCCCAAAGGAATCACAGGATTTGAACTCGTGACATCCCACTTCAAAGGAATCACAAGAGTTGAACTCGTGACATCCCACTTCTGAGAAGTTCAATGTCTAACTCCAAGGCCAATCAAGCCAATCCTCGGGGCTCAAAAATAATATAATAAAAAATATTTGTATTTGGTAACAATGCATGATACCTATCATCCAGATTAGAAAGGATATAGGTTGGTAACAATTGAAGTAGACTTACAAATTAGCTAATTTAGACAGTTTCATTGTGGGAAAAATCAAGAATCTCATTCTAGATTATGATTCAAGTTGGGAATCAAACCCTACTCAAGGACTGAAATTTGCCAAACCCCTTTCCAGTACTAATTTAAATACATAGACTATATATTGGCACTCCCCAGCTGACATTATCAAGCAGTACATCGGTAGCTCCAGAGTGATTGATACATATGTGGATGTTTCTTCTCCCTCTACTTTTTACATCTATCCCTAATGACAAGTAATGGGCACTCCCATAATATGTTTTAACTGGTGTACTTTTGAGCCCCATTGACCTATCTTTTTGTCACCCACTGCCATTAATAAAACTAGTCTTATCTTATTTTCTGTTGTCCATTAATATGAAATGGTACTGTAATATAAAAACAATACTAAATAGCTAGGACTAACTCTCACCAATTTATATCCTCATCTAGGAGTGAGCACTTAGTGCCTATACTTTCTTTTCTATATTTGAGGCTAATGTACATCGAGGAATTACACTGTACAATACAATTATTCAAGAGACATCTACTATCAATTCCATCTCAGCAACGCCAATCTCAGTTACATACCATGAACCACGTAATCCAAATGTACATCAAGAAATTAAACTGTACAAAACAACTATTCAAGTGACACCTCCCATCAGTTCCGTTTCAACAAAAACAATCTCAATTATTTACCCTAAACCTCAAAATTTTGACGACATGGTTCATGGTATACAATTGAGATTGTTGTTGCTGAAATGGAATTAATGGAAGGTGTCACTCGAATAATTTTTTTCTACAGTGTAATTTATTGAGGTACAATGGCCTCAATAGCAATTAGGTTCTAGGCTTATTCTACATTACATCTTTAATATCTGAAGAAGGATCCACAATGACTTGTTGAGGCTTCTTGTTTTTAAATGATAATTAGATTTACTTGCAGTTATTCTTAGCTGTAAAAATTTTACAAATTTAGGGACGAAAAGCACACTCATCATAAGTTTTACTTCATCAATTGGAAGGTTAGTGTACCAAAAGAAATATATTATTTTCTTGGAAATTTCACCAAGAGTAACAAGGTGCTCTACAACCTGGTATGAGATATATGTTGTTACATACATACATGTAAACATCTAAAAAATAAATAAAAGTGCATAGATCTATCTTAAACTTGGATCTGTCAAACACCAAGAGAGATCAAATAAAAATAAAAATTTACAGCTCAAGAAATTTGGTCCCTCTCAGTGCTTGAGCTTAATGGCCCCAAGTTTAATAGATATACACTAGTTTTAATAAAACCCTTTAAAAAAATGTTTAAAAATGTATTATAACATCATCATTAAAAAATTGAATAAAGTTGATTAGTTCAAAATTTACAGAAACAATTGAAATGCAATACAAAATCTTGCAAAAAGGCCAAGAAATTTTGAGATGACAATCCAGGGTACGAGCACTTCATACCCACCTCATTTAAATTGTTGTCAAAAAGATTTTATTGCAAGTAACATGGGACGCCATGTCCCAAATTTCTCTCAAAGATACCAAAAAGCCCCAAATCATGATCTTCTGCACGCCTATACTTTGAGACATGGTAGTCCTCCATATCATGCCTTTTTTTACCCTTTACTAAATGAAATCCATTAATTACTTTATTGTTTGGTAACTTGCAATGTCCTTTTCCTGTATCAGATGAGGATGGAGTGAAGCCAGCTGCCATCTTAGGTAGACACACAACAAGAGAACATAAGTACCAGTTAGCATCTATCATGAGTAAAATTATCTAATAAATAACAAAAGACTTAAATAGCACTCAAATTCCTCAGGAATGAAACCATTCATGCAACTATGAAGTAAACCATACAATCAAATATATAAATCTTACTCAAACCTCAGGCACTCGTCCATTTTATAATCCGTAAAAAGACTTAGAATTATGGCACTTACCATAAAAGTATCTCTATACAAGCAATTGCACATCCAGTGCTTTATTAGTTATGATCCTTGGACAAAAAATTGCTTGAGTTAATGGGTACAGTAGCATTTCATAACTCGTTATCCAAGTCCAAATTAAAGTCAACACATGCACACAACCTATCGGCCCCAAACGAAAATGGGAAAGACAATCCATAATTTTCATTTATAATTTTCTCATGTATCAATGGCCTGTACATTGGGTTTTAGCTTTGCTGATTTTTCATGAGAACGCATCAGAGAACTCAAATGTCAAGTTTTACACAACCTAGCTTCTCATAACAACCAATTTTTACACCATCTAGAGTGATATATTCTGTTTCCTATTGTCGATCAAGCCTAGAAATGGAAAATTCTATATAATATCCTAGTTTGAGTTCTCTTCTGGAGTCTGAAATAACGTCTAGTCTAGTCAAAAAATAAAACTGCCCAATTTCTCAGCTAGATACAACAATATGATTAGAACCCAGATAATCAATCGCACACCGTCAGTTTTCCTAAGAAGCAATAGGGATTTCATTCAAATAACTTAGGGATGACTCAAACCAGAGGATAACATGCCTAAAATAATGGTGCTCTAATACGCCCTATAGATCAAGAACATGGAATTGGCCTCTCGGCCTCTGCCTACAGTTGAGAAACATTTCTAAAATCGAGGAACTAATCAAATCTGCAGTTCCTCAAAAATGAAAGATACTAATCAATTACAAAGGCCTTACATCCTGCTATAGTTTCAGAACTAAAAAAGAGAACTTCTAATGAATGCGAGTTGACCAATCAATTTAAAAACCCATACCTAGATGTGTTAAAATCTGATGATTTCCTCCCAAGGTCTGAATTTGAACAGTAAATGATGCTATTGGAGGTTGCTCCTTCAACAGCTTTGAAGGTTCTGGAAAACATCATACATATGATAGTTTACTTTTTTCTGTTGAAATGTGCCTACAAAATTAAAACCAGTGTTGTGAGTCATGTCATCTAAATCAGGTCTAAGCAACCCCTTCCCTCATCTGTAAAAAAATTGTACAATTAAGATAGTACATTATCAATACTTGTAGGGTGTAGGAAGAAAAAATAATTGAAAATAAAAAAATACAATAAAAAACATTAAATCATTTCTTCCTGACACACACATTCTAACCATAAGAGGTTGGTTAATTCATTAACAAAATACTCTTTATCTTTTAATGCTTATGATATTAATGTTGCTCTTTATCTTGTAATGCTTATGATATTGATGTTGTTTTTTGATTTGGTTTCATAGGTTATAACTTATAACTTATAAGTGGCATGAAGAACAAGGGAAAGTAGATGCAATTGTAGCTAGTATATCTCTTAAGTTCGAAAGCAAATGGCCTATCATAGAAGGACTGGAAATATTCTGCCCAGTTATTAAAATTTAAAAGGAAGGCCATAATTCTGCACTTCTAATAAAAATGTGTTTGTTTAAACATGTTTTTCTTGCAAATTATATCTATAAAAATTACTTCAAGGGGATGCTTCCTTGATTTTTCTTATGAAGAGCTGTTGGGGAACACCGTTCTTATTGAAGGGTGAGGTTTCTCATAAAGTTTAATGAGGGGAGACAATGACCCAAGTATGTTACTAGCCCCTAGATTTTCAAATAGGAGACCTCGGTAAAATGTATATGTCAAATTTTTTCAAGCAATATCCATGACACTGAAACAAGAATCGCTCATTTTGTAGATCTCAAATCAAGTGGCAATCAAGTAGAAGAGTAGGGCTGAAGAATAATGGTCAAATAGGAGTATAGTGGCCAAATAAATGTAGCTTACAAACACAATGATGCAGGAAATTGACATTGGAAATGGAAATGAACTTTGGCTTCATAATAAATCAAATCACATTGACCCCCAAACAAATATGATTTAGGCCTAGGAAGGAAGAGAAGCCTTGGGTAATGCAAAGGTCAAAAACCTAAAAATCTGAAATAAAATGTCCAAAGGCAGGAAGTACGAAGAAATTAAAGCAAGATATTCACTTGACACTAAGACAAAAGAAACTATGATGCCAAAATCAACCTTCAGAGAGATTCAGATCGCAAAAACCAACAAATTAGGAATAAAATGTAGAAAATATAGGACTTGATGACTGAACCCAGGTTCTTAGAACTCATGATTTGATTCTTAAAATCAGAAAAGTAAAGCCAACTTAAGACACGATAGGAAGTCTAAAAAATCTACAAGTCTTGCAAGGAATAAAAAAGATAAAATCCTCCCATGCTCATCGCATAGCTTGTTACTCTTTTACTATAGCAAATAGATAACTAACAAAATAAAAATCACCAATGTTTCACAAGGAGTCTCACACAAAAAAAATTCACGAACTTGGAAGTTGCACATAACTTCTTTTTGGCATCTCATCTAGCTGGCATAATACATACTAAAAAATGCAAGTTTCCAACACAGGATTCAAGAAAAAATAGATTTAATAACAGAATAAAGATGTTTACCAATTCCACACCCCTATCTTGAAAGGATCGGACTTCCTGTAGGAAGTATAAGAAGCCAAATTTTCTATTCTCCATTGGGAAAACCTGGCTGTAGTGTCAACTCTGTAGCCAGCCTCACCCATCCGTGTAAGAGCCAGTGCTGCAGCAATCTCCGTGATGCAGTCAAAGAAACAGTCCAACAGAATGCCTGGCTTCCCCAGCTTGACAAATTAGAATATACTCCAATTATCAAATCCCCAAATACAAACATAAATTGATATCCCCAGTGTGGCAGAAAGGAACATACAGAAAAAATCAAACTTGCAAATACACACATATAATCATATCCCCTATATTGCAGAATACAAGATACTCTGATAATGAAATTATCTAGACATAAAAAGTTTAAAGAAATGTAAAGCTGCCTGTAGTAATTTTGGTTCTTTTTCTTCCAATTCTGGGTTGGCAAAGCTCTAGGTTTAAACATAATTTCATGCCTTTTCAGCACCCATGTTCTCATAATGTCTTAGGAGCTCTGCACTGACCACTTAAGAACTTTACAACATCTATAATTTTACAGTAGCTCATATTTCAGCATCTAAGAAACATAGACCAATCTTTAAACAAAAGGGGGAACCAAGCTTGGGAGCTCTGCACTGGCCACTTTAATTTTACAACTCTTATCCCACCATCTAAGAAACATACATCAATCCTCAAACAAAAGAGAGAACATAGCTCAAGCGCGGAGGGGGAGACTACAAGCTATTGATAACTGTGGCAAACCCTTTCCCCTCATTATTTTTTAAAATTTTGTATTTATCATCCATTCATACCATATTGGTATTCAACTTCTCATCAGATTTGAACTACCAACATATCTTTTTGGCAATTGCCACCTAACAAGGACAAACATCGCTGGAAATTGCCACCTAACAAGGGAAATCCATTGCTCGACCCTTTATGCAAGAACAACCAAGAACTCAGACTCCAATTAACAAAACCCAAAGCTAATCATACAAAAACCCTCTTCTCCCGGACTCCCTCTATATAAAGTCGATTCCAATCATACTTGCAAAGTGCTAGGCCAGACCCACTACATCTGCTCCTCATGACTCACCCAAAATGCATCCTTTCTCTCACACACAAGAAGAAGACGAGTATGCATTATGTGTCCATGGAAATAAAGAATTCATGAACACCGACTTCTTATGGAAAAAATATTAGACATTTCAAAACCTCAAACAAAGAAACAGAAGAAAAAAGGAAAATTGAAGGCAAATCAAGCTAGAATACCTTAATCCTACTAAAGAATTCCTTCTTTCCTTTAGGCTTAGACGATACCATGGATCTATTCTCTGTGTTGGAGATCATAACATCATAATAGATATGTGTGACACACCACCAATCTCAATTGACACTGTCGAATTCTCTGCAGATACCCACTTTCAGAACTCGAAATATCTCTCCACTATTCAAATTGAAATGAATCTTAAGACGAACCAACAATTGGAAGGGGATATAATGTACATAAAAACAAAGGTGAGGAGGACACAATATCATACAGGAACTTGTTACAACGTGACCATGAAAAACTGGGAAACTAAACTAGAAGGGGATTCTGCATTTGCATTTGTTTGAAGAAGAGGAGTATTATATGAAGTATTTCACTCAGGTAATGAATGATTTTATTATATTATATGAATTAAATTACATTTAAATTACATGCATAGCTTGAAACCTTAGACTCACCAGCGAATATTACCAATAGCTACAGTAGAGATAAGAGAGTTGGCTTGTGAATCTCAAATTCATCCGCCGCCTGTCTAAACCCTAGTCTGTCTGCCTCTATTGTCTGTAATGGTGCCCGTACGCCTCTGATGTCTGAAATGCCTGTCTGCCTCTGCTGAATCGAATGGCAATGTTCGGCCTCTACTGAATCTCTGCTGAATCGAATGGCAATGAACCTCTGCTGAATCGAACGTGATCCAATGGAAAAACTTGTGGTCGGCCTCTACTGAATCTCTAATGAATCGAATGAAAATGGCGGCCTCTGCTGAATCTGAATCGAATGGCAATGGAAATGGTCCTCTGCAATGGAATATGCTCCAATGGAAAAATTGTTGGACGTGCTCTTTTTATTTTTGACATGCCCGCACAACAAGCCATTTGGCCAAATAAATCAATAATAAATACCCTAAAATATTTATATTACCTATGTAATTAAAACAACCCCTCTAACCCATAGTTATATGTCCAATATAATGTTTTGTGTTTTACTAAAAAAATTTACCCCAATATGAATGCACGTGATATAATATTGCTTTATCAGTTACGCCCTCGTGATTTTTTAACAAGCTTGAGGAGGATAACATATGCTTGATCCATAATTCAACCGTTCGGGCGAAAAATGTATCACTATTTAATAATTTAACGAGTCTAGCGATGAATGAAACTTGATTCTTGCCATGATCAATAAGCCCGTCGCTCTTTTATGTTTTAACGAACCTAACGATAGTGATAGCTTGGTCCTTTTTCATATCTAGAGAGTTTGAAAAAGAGGACGAAAGAAAACTTCATAAGTAATTTTTCGTAAAGTTGTCACTCAGATCCGAAAAAGTGTAAAATAATATCTGAGAGAACCTCTTTAGTCATGTTTGACCAAGGTATTCCTTTTTTGTAAATAATCTATCTCAGTCCGGAAAAGGGTTAAACTTATACTGAGTAGATATCAATTCATTTACTTTTACGAGATCGAAAAGACAAGTGCTCAGAAATATTTTCACATTATCAGAGTCTGAAAAGAGCTGAAAGAAGACACCAAGGGTTCCTTTTTCATTATTATCGAAGCTCGAAAAAGAGATAAAATTGTGCTTCAAATCCTTTTTTGTTTTTAACAAAGCTCGAAAAATAAGGATAAAAACTATGCTTTGTGGTCAAATCATTCTTAAAATAAATCTGCACGACTAATATGTTCATCAATTGTAAAACATGTTCAGAACAACATCAAATGGATTAAAAATACCTGTTTCATGATAAAAATGTAATAAAACCATAGTCATAGAAATAAATATTCATTGCAAACAATTAAATGGCTAGTTAAAAGAGATTTACCATTTATTTTTACCATTTGAAAGTTAACATTTTCATTTTGTAGCTCTTAATCTGTTTTTTCCTCAGAACTTCAACTATTGATTGCGTGAAATTAGTAAGAATATTTCGAATGCCCCCTATAAGAGCACATGTCGAATTCCCCCTACAAGAGAAGATAACACTTGTTTCATTTTTTAATGAGGTTGACACAAGAAAAAATAACTATCCTCATAGGCACTTGTTTTATTTTTTAACAAGGTTGACACAAGAAAAAATAACTATCCTCATAGGTACTTGTTTCATTTTTTAATGAGGTTGACACAGTAAAATAAAAATCCTCATTGTGCAATTAGACTAGTGATTGTGCACTGGAAAATACGTAGCCTAACAGAGTCATCATTTAAGGAGTTTGATGAGCACCACAAATGATAAGTTATAACATGCGTTGACGGGTCTTCTCCAGGGTTTCCATTGAATTTTGGAATTTTCAAGGGTAATTTTTGTGCTATCACCAGCCACCAAGGGGAATAACTGTATGGACCAGCTTGATATTGCACTGAAGGTGTGAATAAAGGATCAAGCCGTTCAGTACTCATAAGGGAGGAACCAGATAGGATTCTAGATGATGGCATGGGTGGAGTCAATGGAAAAAACATCGAAGATGAAGCAATAGTAGATGTTGTCACAACTGAAGTAGATGGTTCAGTCTGGGATGTTATCTCAGCCATGGTCAAATGACCCAATTTATACCCTATATAATCTACAGGAACTCGAAGTGAAACAGGATCAACAAAATCAGAGGAAGGTGATTGAGGAAAATACTCGTACAAGTAAATCTCCTACCGAAAATGAGTTGGAGTTAAAGGTGTCTCATCTTGTGGTATTTCTTCAATCGAAATCAATCCAGGTGGAATAACTTCACCATCGGGTCCAAAGTATATTTCAAGCGATTGACTGTGTGAAATGGGAGACTCAATGGCTACAGTATATTGTGGAGTGACCAATACAGAAACAACTTCTGGTTGTTCGACTTCGGGATCAAGATTTTCTCCACATAGGGTATATAAAAACTAAAATATAAGGGGATGATAGACCCTATTTCATTGGTCCTAGGGATGATGTCCATCTTGACCAATAACAGCTCCCCCCTAAAGCATGATAGGATCCAGATCAACTTCTAGTTGAACAACGTCGGGTTCAGGAGGTATGGTCTCACTGATTGGATGGATCGTGACCATGGGTAACTATGAAGACTCTTTCTAGACAACAGTAGACAAACTAGGATTTGTAGAAACAACTTGTGCCGACTCTGGTATATGTGAAGGTGATGCTTCACTAGAGGTACTGATAGTACTAGTTTCGGTAGAGCGATATCGCCTTTGCACCAGAAGTAACTTCTGGTGGTAAAGGTGGTTTCAATGCTAATCTACGTGAACGACGGGGAAAGGGATGATATTATTCTACGATGACTGATTTATTTTAACCAAACACAAATAAACAAGATAAAAGGGTAATACTGGGAAAAAAGGTTTGACAAGAAACTATGAACTGCAGAATACCTCCTAGCAAACCAATGTTAAGTCCCTATATTAATAGTGTATTCCCTTACTATGTTAGTGTAGCCCCCCTTATTATTATTTTTGTACCCCTGTAACCCCCATATTTTTATTATTGTGCCTTTACATTATTATTGTTAGGTTGGCTAGGATTACATTGTAGCCCCACTAGGATTATATTGTAGCCCCATGGACTCCCATATATAGAAGGAGGTTTTGGTCATTTGTATCATCCAAGAATTTTTCATTCATGTAATGTATTGGAGGTTCCCCCCTCAAAGTGGCTTATTTCTAAGGTGTTGATATATCTTTTCTTCTATTTTTGGAGCTAGCTTCACAACATTTGGTATCAAAGCTTTGAGATTCTAGGGTTTTGCTGCTCCAAACAGGTCAGCGTGGAATTTTCTCTATAACATTTGTTATATGAAGGTTCAGAATCTGAAATTTTTAGAGTGCAAATCCAAAATCCTGAGGAACATCTTTGCAAAATTTCAGATCTTGGTTCGAAATATTTTAGGAGATATGATCCGTGCAAGTTAGGTCATTTTGCAGGCTCCTAAATTTAACCTAAACAGGTCATTGTCGTATTTTGGTAATACATTTTTTTTCTACGAAGGTTCAGAAGCTGAAATTTTTAGAGTGAGAAGCTTCAATCCTAAGGAACATTGTCAAAAAATTTCAGATATTGGTTCGCAATATTTTCGGACATATGATCTGTGGAAGTTAGGGCTTTTTGAGGCTTATGAATTTCATCTCAAAGAGGTGATCGTGGAAAATTATTCATAGCTCTCTCTCTGAGCATCGGATTGGAATACCGTAAAAAGTAGCTACAATTTCACATACTGTAGTTTTTTTTCTATCAATTTCAGAGCCAAAGGAGGAAACAGTCACACGTGGAAAGTCGTACAAGTTCACTCTACTGAACCAGTCCAAAATTGGGTCATTGTGGGAGATTGGACATAACTTTGCCTTGAAGAATCCAAATCAGATCAGACATATGGCATTTGAAAGAATCTTCATAGGGCTACTATAGCAATTAATTTCAAATATTGATGATCCGCAATTATGGATATAATTCAATTTCAATATCGAGCTCCTCCAAAGAAAGTAAAAGGTGTGTATTGTTTTCCGAATTGCATAAGTCTTGTTTGAAGAATCAAGTTGAAATGATTCCAAGGGAATATTTTAGAATTTTTATCAGTATTGGGTTCTATAATGCCTCCAAAAAATAATTCCATGCCCATTAAGCCCTCAAAAATCTATACTATGACTGATGAAGAGGAAGAATTGCAGTATGAGATATCAAAATTACGGTACCAAGTGCAAAACATTTCGATCTTACGATGAGTAACCGAATATGACATGGATGGTTTAAAAGCAGAAATGGAGGCTAAGTTGGATGGTTTGAAGGATCAAATAATATCTAATATGGATGATAAATTAGTGGAATATCACATCGAGCATCGACAACAAGTTCTCCAACTCTCAAAGGATAACCTAACTTTGGTGCAAAATCTAATGAAACAATAGGAATATCAACATTAGATCAAAAGAAGTTCTAAAGAAGTCATAGAAACAAGAACTCAACAAGTACGAACAATTTTAGAGTATCTCAGCAAGTGGAAGAACTTTCCTGTAGAAGACTCCACATGGGAGGATGAAAATTGTATACAGAAGCATCAAGAAATAATCAAGCATTGAGGACAACACTTGTTTTAAGGAGAGGGGCATGTTAAGTCCCTATATTAATAGTGTAGTCCCTTATTATGTTAGCGTAGCCCTCCTTATTGTTATTTTTGTACCCCTATAACCCCCATATTTTTATTATTGTGCCTTTACATTATTATTGTTAGGTCAGCTAGGATTACATTGTGGCTCCACTAGGATTATATTGTGGCCCCATGGACTCCTATATATAGAAGGAGGTTTTGGTTATTTGCATCATCCAAGAATTGTTCATTCATGTAATGTATTGGAGGTTTCCCCCTCGAAGTGGCTTATTTCTAAGGCATTGATATCTCTTTTCTTCTATTTTTGGAGCTAGCTTCACAACAACCAAGACGTACGGTCAGGCAATCTCCCCGAATGTTGTGTTCGGTGTATCACAATTTACAAAGCGGATGACTTGGTTCACTGTGGATGGATAGCAACCTAAATTTTTCCTCCCAAATATACTCAAAGGTACGTGGAGGCCCAAGTCTATATTAGCACTATCTAATGCGAAACCGCATAGTGAGAGCACCCCTTTATACTTTTTGTACTGTAACACCGCCCGATATACCCGAAAATACGTTGATGAGCTACGATATACTTATGTACATGGAGTGAGGTATCACACTAGGAATGTATCGCAGACAATTAACAACAGCTGTTATGTTTTATGACGTCAGAACACATCTCTAGCCTAGACCTTCTAAATGTTATCGTTATGGTTCCAATGCTTTGTTAGGTAAATTGAGATAAATTTTAAGTTGATCTTGTTTATCAATTTGCCTTTCAAGGTTCACCGTGATGATATATTGGATATTCCTAAAATTCAAACTAAAATGATAAGAAATCTTTCACTTTTAGTTTTACAATGAAAATCCTAGCTAATAGAGGGAAAGAGCAATCAATTTGAGAGCAAACAATCAAAGAGCACAAACTAAAATGAAGCTTTCCTAATTGTTCCTATGCAAAACACACAATCCACTACAAGAAAATGCATGTTTTTCTTTTTAGTCCCTTTAATGTGAATGCAGAAAAGGAAACTAAGTGCATCAAATCAATAAAAACAAATTCCTTTTACTTTGAGAAATGAGGAATAGAACAAAAATTTCTATTTAATAGGAAAAATGAAGAATAGAACTACAATTTCTCCTACATGAAAGGAAGAATTTAACGATAATTTCCTTTTTCAAAAGCAAATGGATCTAATGCAGTAATGAAAATACTTTGAAATTAATTCGTCAATGATAAAGAATAACACTTTAAATAACGTTGAACAAACTTTTCTTTCAAAGGAGGAAGAGGTATATAGAGTCACTGGTCTATATGAGGTATCAGACTCTTTGAAACACAACAAACAATCAAACTGAAAGAAAATCCAATGACAAACTCAATGGAATTTGGTTGATTTTAGGGGGCAACACAGTCTCTAAGGGGAGATAGTGCGTTGCAATGCACCCCTAAATGGGAGACAGTACTATGCAAAGCACTATGTCCTGTTCAACAGTGCATTGGGCGTAGCGGAGAACAAAAAATAAACTGTAAAACACACTTCTAACGCAAATTTTGATTCCAAAAATCCTAATATTTCAAATTAAATGCTACTGGGTAAATAAACAGACATAAATAGAGGAAAATACACCAAGGATGAAGGGTAATCTCCCCAGCGGAGTCACCAATTTGTTATGCGGAATTATGAATTACGGATAAAAAATTCTTCTGTAGATGTGGTGCTCATCTAGAACAACAGGTTAAAGACTTTGCAGCTACTTTTCCTAATAGTAAATAGACACACAAGACAGATCAAGAAACTTACATGGAGTCCAAGCGCTTCCAATTCTCCTTCTTTCACTCATGATGTAGCTTCAAATCCAAGCTAGATCGTCAAAATATTTCCTGCAAGAATGAACTCTAAACAACAAAGAGATAGAAATATACAAATGCTTATTCAAGTTATTCAATTAAATCAATGAAAAATGAACCATATGCATCAGATAAGAATTCATAATATGAAAGACAAAAGCTTATACAGATACATATGTGGGAAAGTAAGCAACAATCTTTATTAATGGATAGAAGGGGAGGTTACAACCCAGTGATTGATTTGATGTCACCATCTCCAACAGCATCCCAGCTTCATCACAATGCATTCTCTCTAGTAGCATGTTACAGAAATCAACTCCTCAATTGAAATTCCACCAGCATTTCTCTACTCAAACTCTTCCTTTTCAAGCACTAGTATTTGTGCTCAATTTATAGAGGAGAAATGACTTTCTAATAATAGGTAAGACATGTTCCCAACCTCAGAGGTATCAAATGGACACATGGATTTGAAGTTTGACAAATATGCACTCTTCTAGAAGACACTGGCCAAGTGGACATTCTGGAACAATGAGAATTTCGCTGACAAATGACCAACGCACCCTTGAGTGTCGGGACGTGCTTTGCAAAGCACCTTTGAATGGAGGTACTTGCATATGAAATGCACTTAGCCCCTTGAGAGACTATGTTGGTGAGCTCATAGGTGTTATAATATAAATTTCAAATCTTGGAAAACCTTGCATATGGAAGTCATAGATGATTTTTTCTTTTTCTTTTTCTTAGGGCATGTAGCAAATGAAATGATAGGAGATGATAGACCCTATTCATTGATCCTGGGGATGATTTCCAGTTAGCCAAGTCATTGGGAATGGTTCCCAAATTGACCTATAACAAATTGTACAAATTTTCCCAGCATAAAAAATTGACTCCGCATAACAAATCGTTATAGGTCAATTTGGGCACCATTCCCGGTGACCGAGTTAACTGGACATCATCCCCAAGACTGATGAATAGGATCTATCATCCCCTATCATTTCCGTTGCTACATGCCCTAAGACAAAGAAAAATAACAAATCATCTATGACTTCCATCTGCAAGGTTTCCAAGATTTGAAGTTTATATTAAAACACCTATGAGCTCACCAATGCAGTCTCTAAAGGGGCTAAGTGCATTGCATATGCAGGTACCTCCATTCAAAGGTTCTCTGCAAATCACTTCCCGACAGTCAAGCGTGTGTTGGTGATTTGGGAGCAAAATTCTCATTGTTCTGGAATTTCCACTTGGCTAGTGTCTTATAGAAGAGTGCATATGTGTCAAACTTCAAATCCATGTGACAATTTGATACCTCTGAGACTAGGAACATGTCTTTCATATTATTATATAGTCATTGATTGTAAAACTACCTTCAACTCCTCTATAAATTGAGCACAGATCATAGTGCTTGGTAAGGAATAATTTGAGTAGAGAAATGCTGGTGGAATTTCAATTGAGGAGTTGATTTGTGTAACATGCTACTAGAGATATGTGCATTGTGATGAGGCTGGGATGTTGGGATGTTGCTGGAGACGGTGACATCAAATCAATCACTGGGTTGTAACCTCCCATTCTATCCATTAATAAAGATTGTTGCTTACTTTCCCACATATGTATCTGTATAAGCTTTTTTCTTTCATATTATGAATTCTTATCTAATGTATATGGTTCATATTTCATTGATTTAACTGAATAACTTGAATAGGCATTTGTATATTGCTATCTCTTTGTTTTTTAGTGTTCATTATTGTAGGAAATGTTTTGGAAATATAGCTCAGATTTGAAGCTACAACAAGAGTGATAGAAGGAGAATTGGAAGTGCTTGGACTCCATGTAAGTTTCTTGATCTATTCTCTGTGTCTATTTACTTTTAGGAAAAGTAGCCACAAATTCCTTAACCTGTTGTTCTAGATGAGCACCACATCTAGGGAAGAATGTTTTATCCATAATTCATAATTCCACATAAAAAATTGGAGACTCTACTAGGGAGATTACCCTTCATCCGTGGTGTATTTTCCTCTGTTTATCTTCGTTTATTCACCTAGTAGAATTTACTCTGAAATATTAGGCTTTTTGAAATCAAAATTAGCATTATAAGTGTTTTTTACAGTTGATTTTTTGTTCTCTGTTGCGCCCAGCGCACTGTTGAACAAGACACAGTGCTTTGCATAGCACTGTCTCCCATTTAGGGGTGCGTTGCAACGCACTGTCTCCCCTTAGAGACTGCGTTGCCCCTTAAAATCAACCAAATTCCATTGAGTTTGTCATTGCATTTTCTTTTAGTTTGATTGTTTGATGTGTTTTAAAGAGCGTGATACCTCATATTGACCAGTAACTCTATCCACCTCTTCCTACCTTGAAAGATAAGTTTGTTCAATGTTTATTTAAAGTGTTTTTCTTTATCATTGATGAATTAATTTCAAAGTATTTTCATTACTGCGTTAGATCCATTTGATTTTGAAAAGGAAATTGTTGTTAAATTCTCCATTTCCTGTAGGAGAAATTCTTTTTCTATTCTTCATTTTTCCTATTAAAGACAAATTGTTGTTCTATTCCTCATTTCTGAAAGTAAAAGGCATTTGTTTTTATTGATTTGATGCACTTAGTTCCTTTTTTGCATTCACATTAAAAGGACTGAAAAGAAAAACCTGCATGTGCATGTAGTGTATTGTGTGTTTTGTATAGGAACAATTAGGAAAGTTGCACTTTAGTTTGTGCTCTTTGACTGTTTGCTCTCAAATTGATTGCTCTTTCCCTCTAGTAGCTAGGATTTTCATTGAAAAACTAAAATTGAAAGTTTGCTTATCATTTTATTTTTCATTTTAGGAATTTCCATCACATCATCGTGGTGAACTTTGAAAGGAAAATTGATAAACAAGATCAACTTAAAATTTACATCAATTTACCTAAAAAAGCATTGAAACCCTAACGATAACATTTAGAAGGTCTAGGTTAGAGACGTGTTCTGGCATCATAAAACATAGAAGTTGTCATTAATTTTCTGTGATACATTCCGAGTGTGATACCTCACTCCATGTATGTAATTATATCATAGCTCGTCCACGTAATTTTAGGTATATCAAGCAGTGTTATAGTACGAAAAGTATAAAGGGGTTCTCTCACTGTGCGGTTTTTCATTAGACAACGCTAATACGGACTTAGACCTCGACGTACCTTCGGGTATATTTGGGAGGATAGCTTTAGGTTGCTATCCATCCATAGTGAACCGATTCGGCCGCCTTGTAAATTGTGATACACTAAATACAACATTCGGGGAGATTTCCTGTCCGAACTTCTTGGTTCGCCAGGAGGTATTCTGCAGTTCACAGTTTCTTGGTAAACCTTTTGCCTAGCATTACCTTTTTATTTTGTTTATTTGTTTTTGGTTAAAATAAATCATTCATTGTGGAATAACAAAATCCTTTTCCCCATCGTTCACGTAGATTAGAGTTGAAACCACCTTTACCACCAGAAGTTACTCCTGGTCGGTGAAGGCAACATCACTCTACCAAAACCAGTACTGTCGGTACCTCTGGTGAAGCATCATCTTCCCATATACTAGAGTCAGAACAAATTGTTTCTACAAATCCTGTTTTTTCTACTATTTTCATGATGGAGTCTTCACAATTACCTGTGGTCACGATCGATCCAATCAGTGAGACCATACCTCCCGAACCTGACATTGTTCAACCAGAAGTTGATCCGGATCCCATCATGCTTTAGGGGGCAGTTTTTATTGGTCAAACTGGACATCATCCCTAGGAATAATGAAATAGGGTCTATAATCCCCTTATATTTCAGTTTCTGTATTCCCTAAGTGGAGAAAATCTTGATCCTGAAGTTGAACAAATGGAAGTTGTTTCTATATTGGTCACTCCACAATCTATTTTAGCCATTGAGTCTCCTATATCGCACAGTCAACCACCTGAAATATACTTTGGGCCTGATGATGAAGTTCTTCCACCTGGTTTAATTTCGATTGAAGAAATACCACAAGACGAGACACCTTTAACTACAACTCATTTTCGGTAGGAGCTTTACCTATACGAGTCTTTTCCTCAATCACCTTCCTCTGCTTTTTTTTATCCTATTTCAATTTGAATTCCTGTAGATTCTATAGGGTATACATTGGGTCATTTGACCATGGATCAGATAACATCCCAGACTGAAACATCTATTTCAACTGTGACAACATCTACTGTTGCTTCATCTTCAATGTTTTGTCCATTGACTTCACCCATGTCATCATCTGGAATCCTATCTGGTTCCTCCCTTATGAGTATTGAACGACTTGATCCTTTATTCACATCTTCAGTGAAATATCAAGCTGGTCCCATCAGTTATTCCCCTTGGTGGCCAGTGATTTCATAGAAATTACCCTATGAAATTCCAAAATTCAATGAAAACCCTGGACAATACCTGTCAACACATGTTATAACTTATCATTTTTGGTGCTTATCAAGCTTCTTAAATGATGACTCCATTAGACTAAGTCTTTTCTAGTGCACACTCACTAGTCCAACTGCACAATGAGGATGGTTCTTTTACTATGTCAACCTCGTTAAAAAATGAAACAGGTTTTGATGATAGTTCTTTTCCTGTGTCAACCTCGTTAAAAAATGAATCAGGTTTTGAGGGTAGTTATTTTTTCTTGTGTCAACCTCATTAAAAAATGAAACAAGTGCCTTTGAGAATAGTTATTTTTTCTTGTGTCAACCTCGTTAAAAAATGAAACAAGTGCCTTTGATGAAAGTTCTTTTACTGTGTCAACCTCATTAAAAAATTAAACAGGTCAAGAGCATAGTTCATTTCCTGTGTCAAGCTCGTTAAAAAATGAAAAAAATCCTCCCCTATAATGAACCTTCATTCCATCTAGCTATTAGTAACCAGTAATATACTTAGATGAATGAAAAGAAGCTTGGGGGGCACCTACTCTTGCAGGGGGGCATTCGACATGTGCTCTTGCAAGGGGCATTCAAAACATTCTTACTTATTGCACCCAATCGACTGCTGAAGTTCAGGGGTAAAAACAGGTTCAGATCTCCAAAATGAAAATGGTAAAAATGAATGGTAAAACTATTTTAATTAGTCATTTGATTATTTGCAAAACATATTTATTGTTGTGAATATGGTTTTATTCATTTTTTTTATCATGAAACAGGTATTTTTAATCCATTTGATGTTTGTTATGAACATGTTTTACAACTGATGAACAGATTAGTCATGCAGATTTATTTCAAGAATGATTTGACCACAAAGCATACCTTTATCCTTATTTTTTTAGCTTTGTTAAAAATGGAAAAGGACTCGAGGTGCACTTTAATCTCTTTTTCAATCTTTGATAACAGCAAAAAAGGAACCCTTGGAGTCTTCTATGAGCTCTTTTCAGAGTCCAATAATGTGAAAAGATTGTCGAGCACTTGTCTTTTCGAGCTCGTAAAATTAAATGAATTGATAGCTACTCAGTATAAGTTTAACCCTTTTCCGGACTAAGATAGATTATTTATGAAAAAGGAATGCCTTGGTCAAACATGACTAAAGAGGTTCTCTCATATATTATTTTACACTTTTTCGGATCTGAGTGACAACTTTACGAAAAAGTACTTATGGAATTTTATTTTTGTCCTCTTTTTCAAACTCTCTAAATATGAAAAAGGACCGGGATGTCATTGTCGTTAGGCTCGTTAAAAACATAAAATAGCGATGAACTTGTCGATAATGGCAAGAATCGAGTTTAATTCATCGCTAGACTCGTTAAACTATTAAATAGCGATACATTGTTCACCCAAAGGGTTGAATTATAGATCAAGCATATGTTATCCTCCTCAAGCTTGTTAAAAAATAAAGAGGTACTGGTTGACAAATGACCGGGGAAAAATTGGGAAAGTGAAAAGAACTTTTTATGGTAGCAGGTCGCTCTTGAACATGACACTTCACTCCATCACCATGATTGTTTGGGTTGGATAATATTCTTGATGGTTCATTCATACCTATGGTTCATCATACCTTCACTTCGGTTTTGGGTCAATGCTGCCAATTCATCTCAGTGTTGCCGATATGTTCAAGAGAAGTTATCCAATGAATACTCATCCTTCTGCAATACTCATAAACCTTCATTCTCATGACAGCCATCCCTGAACATTGCTATATCAAGTCATAGCTTTGTCTTCGAAATTAGTAACTCCCGTTTCGCAATAAGGTGACTTCCTGTCAACGACAAATCATTATCTAGGAATTTCACCTAGAAACATCATATTCCAGTACCATGAAGCTTGTTACAACATTGACAAGATCCTTGCTTCCAGACTTTTGACCAAGAGATTTTGTTTGGTGTTCGACATCAAATCATCTATTCACGCCTTACATAATGTACTATAGTACCTTGAGAGCCATTGACATCAATGGTGGTTCTCTCGTGTTTTTTAATAGCTCACATCATTCGATGGTAATCAAACGATGTCTTTCCATGCTCGAATACAAATCATATATTCGCACGGCTAGACTTGTACCCGAATGATTGAGTGAATGAGATAATAAGACCCCGGATCTAGTTTCAGCCATCTAGGCTACGATTTCAGGATTTTTGTACGCATCATCTGTACAGTGACCTTACATACAGATCGTCATCCGAACATGGGCCTATATCTGTAGGCATGTCTATATTGGGCAACATTCCAATGTAGATGACTTTCTGAATTATGTACATGCTATTATATAGTTTATGTGTTGAGCATGGAAATGCCTTCCCTCAACAATTTATGATCAAGAGGATATATCATGATTTAATTCATTGTAATATTGATGCAGGTCACCAATCCACTTTATCTCCAGCCCATCACAGTGTAAAGCAGCTCAATCAAAATATTGTTATTATTATTCTAACTTCATGCTTTAGGGGGAAATTGTTATAGGTCAATTTGGGAACCATTCCCAATGACCTGGTTAACTGGACATCATCCCCAGGACCGATGAATAGGGTCTATCATCCCCCATCATTTTAGTTGCTACATGCCCTAAGACAAAGAACAAGAACAAATAATCTATGACTTCCATCTGCAAGGTTTCCAAGATTTTAAGTTTATATTATAACACCTATGAGCTCTCTCAAGGGGCTAAGTGCATTGCATATGCAGGTACCTCCATTCAAAGGTGCTATACAAATCACTTCCTGACACTGAAGGGTGCGTTAGACATTTGGGAGCGAAATTTTCATTGTTCCGGAATCTCCACTTGGCCAGTGTGTTCTAGAAGAGTGCATATGTGTCAAAATTCGAATCCATGTGTCCATTTGGTACCTCTAAGACTGGGAACATGTCTTGCCTATTATTAGAAAGTCATTGATTGTAAAAATACCTTCAGCTCCTCTATAAATTGAGCACAGATCCTAGTGCTTGAAAAGGAAGAATTTGAGTAGAGAAATGCTGGTGGAATTTCAATTGAGGAGTTGATTTGTGTAACATGCTGCGGGAGATGGTGACATCAAATCAATCACTGGGTTGTAACCTCCCCTTCTATCCATTAATAAATATTGCTGCTTACTTTCCCACATATGTATCTGTATAAGCTTTTGTATTTCATATTATGAATTCCTATCTGATGTATATGGTTCATGTTTCATTGATTTAACTCAATAAATTGAATAGGAATTTGTATATTTCTATCTCTTTGTTGTTTAGTGTTCATTCTTGCAGGAAATATTTTTTCATTCTAGCTTGGATTTGAAGCTACAGCAAGAGCGAAAAAAGAAGAATTGGAAGCACTTGGACTCCAAGTAAGTTTCTTGATCTATTCTGTGTGTCTATTTACTATTAGGAAAAGTAGTTGCAAAGTATTTAACCTGTTGTTCTAGATGACCACCACATCTAGGGAAGAATGTTTTATCCGCAATCCATAATTCCGCATAAGACATTTTTCTCTGACCCAAAAAATATTACTTTTGTAATCCTCAAAGCTACCCCCCATGTCAAATACTGGTGGGAAACCTACTGTGAGCAAAAGGATGAGAGGGAACCCTCTCTGTTCTCGGCCGCACCCACTTGGAATTTGTTTTGAGACAAAATCAAGGAAAAATATTACACTGTGGGGAGATATGAGGACAAGTACATCTAATGGACCCTGTTGCGAGCTGAAAAATTTGTTTCCACTACGAACTGAGGAATCAAGATGTTCACGAACTGACGAAATTGTTCCATACCTTGTGCAAAAAATTGGTATTAAAGATTAAGAGAGAAATTTGGTACTCAAGTACCGCAGTTGTTTCCACATATACATTCACAAGGAAATGGATTTCCTTGACATTACCTCGCTTGCCATGGCATATCGTTATGTCGCCAAGATCAAGCAGAAATTTGAGCAAAAGAAACGTGATTTTGGATCCATGAATCCGAAGCTAGGGAAAGGCGCACCAAAACCATAGAAAAAGGGGAAAATCCAAAGCAGGGTGACTCAGAACAACAACACAAATCAAAAGAACGACATTTGGAAGTGGTGTGAATTTTATAACAGGTCCACTCACAGCACAAACGAGTGTTAGGAAAAACAATCATTGGTGGTCGAACTGAAGGCACCAGAATTAGATGCATGTTCTAATCCTAAGTCAGAACCAAACAAAGGCAATGAAAAAGGGAATCATATCATTGATGTAGATCCTAGGGCCATTGTTTCCACCACCAAGCTCTGGAGGGAGGATCCAAAGGAGGGGGATGGCCTCTTCCATTCACAGATGTGGGTGAAGGGTTATCCTCTACAATTCCATGTCGATAGTAGAAGCCAAAAGAACCTAATTTCAGTAGAGGTCATGAAGTGGCTTAGCCTACCAACCATAGCACACCCGCTATCATATATCATTGGGTGAATTCACCAAGGAAGAGATCTACGTGTCCGCTAGAATTTTCGCCTTCTGTACAGCATCAAGCCATTCACAGATGAGGTATTGTGTGATGTTGCTCCTCTTGATGTGTCTGATGTATTATTGGGCCAACCATGCTTGTGGAAGCGACATGTTGTGTATGAGTACAGGCCTCGTTTTGTTTTTATTACTTTGGGAAATAAATTGTACAGGATACCAGAGCTAGTACCGCCTCCTACCATCTCTTTAACTACTGCAAAAAAACACAGTAAGATTATTTCCCAAACCAGGAAATTTATTTTCATTACAATTCGGCCACAGGGCAAGAAGAATATTGTGGACACAACCTCCGAACAAGACTCTCCTACACGGAAGTAGTAGATGAAAAAATTCTTGGAGGAATACGAGGAAATTTTCTCCTCACCCACAAAGGTTCCTCTACACTGTTAAGTCAAGCACTCCATTGATCTGACCCTAGGCCCATTATCACCTGATGTTTCCATACCTCATGTGACCAAATAGAAAAAATCCACACATGTACTGTCTCAGGCTGATAAAGAAACCAAATTTATTGAACACGTCCAACACATTCGCTAGCAAGTCCACGACATCTTCGCCAAATCCAATATCAAGTTCAGCAGAATTTGCCTCATCTCATGGAGGAACTCAACACAATGGGGAACATTGCTTCCTAAGGAGGGAGGAATGATCCAGGTGGATATTGGTGGCCACCCACATATTCCATTTGGACCCCCACCATCGGTTCTTTTAGTTTTTCATTTTCAGCACATCTTACTATTTTTAGCAGTTTTTCGAGTCCTGAACTTTTGGAGCCATTTTGAGGCCCTAAACGATGTTTTTTGGGAAAACCGGGAGCAACATGGTTACATGGAAGTTCCCCTGATGTTTCTCATGTCAAAATTTTTAGTCCTTAGATATATATTTCTAACGAGGTATTGAGTGCGTCTAAATGAGATCATATGCCAAAGTTACGTCCTCGAGAAGTTGATGTACCAATTTACCCAAACTGGGCCCATAGTTTTGGCGCTTCATCTCCTAGGGTTAGGTTTTAGGATGTCTAGGGTATTCCATTGTTTCTCAACAATAAATAGGCCTTAGAGCCTCATTTTAACATAGTTCATAGGCATGTAGCCGCCACATCTATTCTCATAGATAAGCTACCAACGCCCTAGCTAGTTTATTTTCATTATGTCTGTAAGAATATTTATTTTATTTGATATTAATGAAATGAAGTATTATTTTTGCTGCATCTATGAGTTTATTTATATTTCTTTATTTTATTTCGTTCCTGCATAAATCTATATCAGTGGTATCAGAGCGGTCTTCTCTTTCTCTATTTTCTTTTCATGTCCCCAACGAGGTCAGGGTATAAGGAGTTAGGGCTCGATCTGGTTGAACCCTTGCAAGATCAACCTCGTAAACCCCGAGGACCACCCATGGAGTTATAAAATAAAGATGAGGGAGGAGGAGTTCCTATCAAATAATTTCTCAAGGAGGCCCACGAGAAACAAAGGAATGCGATGATGGATAACTTTTCCTAGATCCTTCAAAGGTTGCCAGCCGACGGCGCATCTACATCCAACACCCACTCTAGAGGCGTCTCTCCTTTCAAGGTATAGGTCAACTTTGACATTCCTATACTATTTGAAGGCCATATAGATATAGAAGTTGTAGCTATATGGTTGAACTTTCTGGAAGGGTATTTCTTGGTCCATGCTTTCTCCGACCGAGAAAATATTACTTTTGCACTCCTCAAAGTTGCCCCCCATGTCAACGATTGGTGGAAAACCTATTGTGAGCAAAAGGACGAGAGGGAACCCTCTCTATTCTCAGCTGCACCCACTTGGAATTAGTTCTGAGATGACATAAAGGAACAATATTACCATATGGGGAGCTATGAGGAAAAGTACATCCAATGGACCACGCTGCAGCAGCAAAGAGGTCAATATGTTCACGAACTAACGAATTTTTTCATACCCTACACGTAAAGTTGGGTATTAAAGATTCAGAGAGACATTTGGTGCTCAAGTACCGCAGATTTTTGCACAAATAAATTCAGGAGGAAATGGATTTCCTCGACATTAACTCGCTTCACGCGGCATGTCGTTATGCAGCCAAGATCGAGCATAAATTTAAGTAGATGAAGCAAGACTTTGGATCCATGAATCCGAAGCTAGGGAAAGGCGCCTCGAAACTGTAGAACAAGGGGAAAAGAAAAAGTGGAGTGATTCAGAAAAACACCAAAAATCCAAAGAAGGACACTGGGAAGTGGGTTGAATTTCATAATATCCCCACTCACAGCACAAACGAGTGTCGTGCCAAACAGTTGCTGGTGGCCGAACTGAAGGCACCCAAATGAGATGCATGTTCTAATCGTCAGTCAAAACCAGACAAAGGTGATGATAAATGGAAGCATATCATTTATATAGATCGTAGTGCCATTGTCTCCACCACCAAGCTCCAAAGGGAGGATCCCAAGGATCCAAAGAAGGGTAAGCGCCTTTTCCATTCGCAGATGTGGGTGAATGGTTCTCCACTGCAATTCCTTGTCAATAGCGGAAGCCAAAATAACCTCATTTTAGAATATTTTGTGAAGTGGCTCGGCCTACTGACCATTGTACACCCACAACCGTATACCAATGTGTGACTTCACCAAGAAAGAGATCTCTGTGTCTGCCAGTAGTGTCGCCTTTTGTACAACATCAAGCCATTCATGGATGAGGTATTGTGTGATGTTTCTCCTCTTGATGTGTATGATATATTACTTATGGAAGCGACATGTTGTGTATGAGTGTAGGCCTTGTTCTTTTTTTATTACTTTGGAAAATAAATTGTACAGGATACCGAAGGTATTACCACCTCTCGCCATCTCTCTGACTACTGCAAAACAACATAGTAAGTTTGTTTCCCAAACTAGGAAATTTATTTTCATTACAATTCACCCACGCAGCAAGAAGAATATTATGGTTGTAGCCTTCAAATAGGGCTCCCCTGCACAGCAACAGAAGATGGACAAAGTTGTGGAGGAATACAAGGACATTTTCTCCTCACCCGCAGAGTTTCCTCTACACTGTCAGGTCAAGCACTCTATTGATCTAACCCCAGGCGCGTCACCGCCTAATTTTTCCATACCTCATGTGACCACACAGAAAAAAACCACATATGATCTATGTGAGGTTAATGAAGAAACCAAATTTATTGAATGCATCTAGTACATCTTCCAGTAGGTCCATGACATCTTCAACAAATCCAATACGAAGTTTAGCACAATTTGCCTCATCTCATGGAGGAACTCAACGCAATGGGGACAAATTCTTCCTAAGGGGGGAGGAATGATCCAAGTAGATATTGGTGGCCACCCACCTATTCAATTTGGACCCCCACCATTGGTTCTTTCAGTTTTTCAGTTTCAGCACATCTTACTATTTTTAGCTGTTTTTTGGGTCCTGAACTTCTAGAGCTATTTTGAGGCCCTAAATGACATTTTTTTGGAAATATGGGAGCAACATGGATGTTCCTTTAATTTTTCTCAAATAAAAATTTTTATTCCTCGTGTAGATATTTTTAACGAGGTAGTGAACACGTCAAACAAAGATCATATGCCAAAGTTACATCCGTGGGAAGTTGACGTACCAATTTACCCAAATGGAGCCCATAGTTTTGGTGCTTCATCTCATAGGGTTAGGTTTTTGTGTGTTTATGGTTTTCGATTGTTTCTCGGAAATAAATAGGCCTTCGAGCCTCATTGTAACACGTTTCAGAGGCCTATAGCTGCCACATCTCTTCTCAAAGATAAGCTACCAGCGCCCTAGCTAGTTTATTTTCATTATGTCTGTAAGCATATTTATGTTATTTGATATTAATGAAATGAAGTATTATTTCCATTACATCTCTGTTTATGTCTATTTCTCTATTTTATTGTGTTCCTGCATAAATCTGGATCATTGAGATCAAAGTGGTCTACTCTTTCAATTTTTTTCTTTGCATGTCCCCAGCGAGGTCAGGATATAAGGAATTAGGGCTCGATCTAGTTGAACCCTTGCAAGATTAGCCTCGCAAACCTCAAGGACCTCCCATGGCGGAAGAAGATAAATATGAGGGAGTAGTAGATCCTATCAAATTATTTCTCAAGGAGGCCCTCGAGAAACAAAGGAACACGAAGATGGATAATTTTTCCCAGATCCTTTAATGGCTACCACCGACGACACATCTACATCCAGCAGCCACTCTAGAGGAACCTCCCCTTTCAAGGTATAGGTCAACTTCAAAATTATTTTATTTTAAGGCCAGATAGATGTAGACGTCGTAGATAGATTGTTAAATTTTCTGGAAGGGTATTTCTCAATCCATGATTTCTTCGACCGAGAAAATATTAATTTTTCACTCCTCAAAGTTTCCACCCATGTCAAAGACTGGTGGGAAACCTATTGTGAGCGGAAGGACGAGAGGGAATCGTCTCTATTCGCAGCCACAACCACTTGTAATTCATTCTGAGACAACATCAAGGAACAATATTACCCTATGGGGAGATATGAGGACAAGTACATCTAATGGACCATGTTGTGGTAGCAAAGGGATCAAGATGTGTACGAATAGACGAATTTGTTCCATACCTTGCACACAAAGTTGGGTATTAAAGATTCAGAGAGAAATTTTGTGCTCAAGTCCCTTAGTTTTTTGCGTAGATACATTCAGGAGGAATTGGAGTTTCTTGACATTACCTAGCTTGGCACGACATATCACTAAGCCAACAAGATTTAGTAGAATTTTAAGCAGAAGAAGCGAGACTTTGGATCATTGAATCGGAAGCCAGGGAAAGGCGCCCCCAAACTGCAGAACAAGGGGAAAATCCAAAGCAGGGAGACTCAGAAGAAAATCACAAATCCAAAGAAGGACACGGGGAAGTGGTGTGAATTTAATAACAACCCCACTCACAACACAAACGAGTGTCAGGCCAAACAGTTGCTGGTGACCGAATGGAAGGCACCCAAATCATATACATGTTCTAAAAACTGAGTCAAAACCAGAAAATGGCAATGAAAAAGGGAAGGAGATCATTGACTCGGATCCCAATTCCATTGTTGCAACCACCAACATTAGGGGAATTTTGAGGTCTAAAATGGGCCTCCTAAGGAAAAAATAAAATAATAGCTAAACCAATAAAATAATATTTATGAATTTGTGATTCGCTTTTTGCACCACAATCCATATAACCATAGTTAAATTCAATTCAAAATGTAATATTCCAAATTTTACATCTATTTATTGGAATATTATAGTTCTTACTTATCTTAATTAACTAAGTAAATAAGTGGGTGGACGGACCCATAACCCCTTAAGATGAATAAATCCACTCCTAAGAGTGTGAACATGGTTAATTAGCTAATAAGCCTACATCATAGAATAGTGGAGAAGTTTACTAATGAATTAAAGAGTGGGGATCAAACATCATTAATAAGAAAGAACATGGAGAGATGAAGGAGTCAAATAAGATCAAGGAGGATGTTGGGAAAAATACTGAGAGGGGGGGCATGAATCAGTATTTAGAGCTGACTAAAAACTTTTTACTTTTTCTTTCTCTTAAAACCATACACTACTATACTGAACCCAACTCGTGTATACATGCTGATATCCTTAAGAAAACTTGCGTATGTCCAGAGATATTATTATGCATTTAATTCTTTACTTAGATCATTGCATCATTCATTAATCAGATGTTTAGTAAGCAGTAAACATGTGCAGTAATAAAAGAATAAACCATCACACATAAGCAACACACATGAAGACCAGTATTTAAGGTGGAAACCCAATTCGGGAGAAAACCACCGTTGTTGTCGTCTATGTCTTCAATATTTATTATAAAGAAAACTTCTTACAAGTTTGTACTAGCGCAGACTCATACCAGCATGCAGGCACCCACCTGCAGAAGGCTGCAACCTTCTCTCATTCTCCAACCACCACTGGAAGGGAGCTCCAACCCCCTGATCTCGTTTACCAGCCTCTCCTGGAAGGGAGCTACTACCCCCTGCTCTTAGCACCATCTTCTACTGGCTGAAAGCTTCCACTTTCATACTGAAGGCTTCAACCCTCAGATCCACCAGACCATGTTTCATTAATTTTCATATTGGATCAAAACAGCTTCAATACAACCCCTTAACATCAACAACCATACTTTACCCAAAACTTCAATCAGAACAGCAATACCATTGCAACCAGAATATCAGAAATAACCCAGACTTCAGAGTAGATAATCAGATACACATTCAACCTTGAAAAATCATTAATTTAGATACCATACGTTGCTTTTCTTTACTTAACCTGCGTACATACGCGCTTTTCTGCACACCAACCTGCGTATGCTTCAGTGCATACTCATTTTTATATTCTGAATTAATACACGACTTTTCTTTATCAATTCCGTGTATACACGCGCTTTTCCTTTTACCAACTAGCGAATTCCTCTGTGTATGCTTTCTTCCAGTATTTTTTCAGACTCATATTCAGATCTGAAATCAGATTTCTGTTCAGACAATCTATCAGCCATGCAAAACTGTTTGGACAGTCATTCTTCCCTCATCATGTTTTCTAAATCATTGATTAGATTTGTTCATTATCATATCAGCAGCATACATCATATTCAAATAGCCCAGAACTTCAAGAAGACTTCATTGATAGACAACAGAGAGATAACAAAAATCACAGAAGCAATATCTGTGAAATAAACTTCAGAAACCCTAACTTCCATACGCGCTTTTTACTAAGCGAACCCGCGTATATATGCGCCTTTACCGAGACAAACTAGCGTATAGATCTGAAAAAGATAAACTTTGCAGAACAGACCAGATCTATAAACTTACCCAGATTTCTTCAATTTCTTCATCAAACTTGCGCCAGGTCTTCATCATTTCTTTTACAGATCATCCTAGAGATTCATCATTTCTAGATCTAGAGATCTTGAACCTTCATCATATCCATAGGTGCATCATAGATTCAGAACTATCAGAGTTCAACCATGCAGATATCTCTTAAAGAGATTTATTTATTAACACCCCTTACACATGCACACTTAGCACTATGATCTTCTTCTCCTTATATATTTTTATCCTTTACCAATACCATGAGCCAAAACCACACTACTTCCGATGGTATTCTTAGACGGAATCAAATAGATAATACAATGCTCAATATTGTGGGCCAATACCATGGTAATGCCTCTTGGTATTATAATTTTAGAGCGCAAAAGGCATACACGACTTGGAGAGTTTGTTTCCGCGTGTATACACAACTTCTCTTCATAAAAACTGCGTATATGCTAACCCTAAATGTATATGCAGGTTTCCTTCACAAAAGTAGCATATACATTGCATCCATACGTGGGTTGCCTTCACAAAAGTAGCGTATACATTGTGACATATTATATTTATCATTTCTTTGGCACTTACTGGAATTCTTTTCTCTGTTACTTCTGAACTGCTCTATAGCTACATCATCCTTACATATTTAACACATAGGTTGCTTATCATAGGCAACTCATCAAGTAGGTTTCCATCAAGGAAAACTTCATCAAGTAGGTTTCCATCAAGGACAACACATTGCATCATATTGCCAACAGAGGAATCGAACTAAGATCATAGAGAAATAAATGATGATATGATGGAGGAAATGGTGCATTAGTGCACACATGATGGAGAGGGTGAACATTAAATGCATAGATCATGGAGAGACAGCGCAGTCTACATGGAGACCTATGTCCACATGTGCAATGCAGTTATGAGGTGGGCCAAGGCATGGGAAGGCTCACAAAGCATATAAGGAATAAGAAGGCAACATTGGAGGCATGTTTTTAGATTATTTATTTGATATATGTTTAGATCTCAAATTTTCATTTGATATTCCAAAGCACGCTTAAGCTATTTAGCTAAGTTTGCAGTTTTGTTTAGCACAGGGTGTTCCTGATCGGGAATCCCAGCCTTACCCATGGGGGACTTTGAGTGCCTACTCTAGAAAGACTATTATGAGTTTCCATTCATCATCAGGAATTAGTGCCACATTATTCCTACTCTCTACAGCCCATACATCTTCAGGAATTATGCATTCCTACATTAGGGTTTGAGAGGATGAGGTTTTCCTTCAGTATTCAGCTGAGTTTGTTCTCTCACCTTGAGCTTCAATATCAACCTTCCAGTGCTTCATATCCATATCAAGAATTAGGCCAAAAATATCATACCTCCATGAATAATAGTCCCATTAAGGATTGCGCAGTCCAGTCCTGTAGATCCAAAGGAGGGAAGTTTCCAGTATCTCAGCTGGAAATCATGTGAGGGATATTCCCCTCACTTTGTACTTATTGTTTGCATCATTATTGAGTTGATCAGACATATCTTGCAACAGGAATCATCCTCTCCCTCCCAGACAGCGCAATTTATTTCAGTTGTTGTATATCCAGCAGTTGTCATCTTGAGAGGAGGAGGAAGAATCTAGATCTCAAGCTTCTAGCTTGGAGATCTAAAGGAGGGATCAGACCTCAAAGCATAGATCTGATATGTAACACATTGCAACCATATTACATCAGTTTATGCTCGAGATCTGCATAACCCAGAAGTTAGGGGATCAAACCCTAGGAGGGTGAATTTCTGATCTTCTTAGATCTCGATTTACTTTCTGGGTTATCTTGGGTTTGCATCATAGTGCCCAGATCTGCAATCTTAGCATCATCAGAGCTCCAGAGCACCATATATCTATGCATTCCCTTTCAGACATTAGTTTTAATATCAACATCAGCTAAAGGGACAACGTAGTATACAACTTCCAGCAACTCCAGTTACGTAGTGCCTGCTTTAGCATGATTTCAGGGTCATTCTAGGACATCTCTTTGGCTTGAGTGATTCTATTTTATGCATTTTTGTATCTGTTATTTATCTCCTAAATAATAAAATTTCTCACCTATTCTGTATATTTCTGTGTTGTTCATAATTTATGTGTACATAATATTTTTTTTTAGTATTACTGCATTATTCCCTTTTGGTATATTACAATGGTATCAGAGCATGATATTTGGCTAAGCTTGTGGACATTCTTGACATCATAAGAAAAGTAGATAGTAGAGATCTGTAAATAATGGAAGGATTAATTTTTGTTGCATCTCTCTTTAGAACTATGAAGGATCTCTCCAAGGTGATCAATGAAATAAAGAGAGAAAGGAAAAGATAAACCTCAAGAAGGTCTCAGTACTTCTTATTAGCAGCAAAGAAGACCGAAGAAGCATAGAGCTACTCAAAGATCTACTATGCCAACTTTCTTTGAAGAGGAAAGTGAATGGTATGGAGATAGAATAAATTTGGAGCCTAAAACTCATGAAACTCTAAGTCTATATCTTGAAGTGTACAAAGTGCAATCTAGAGAATTCAAGGAGAATCTAACTCTCCAACAATTTTTCCAACTCAAGGAAGAATGAAGATCCTATAGCAGTAATAGAATAAAGAGGCACAATAGATTCTATTTGCCTACATTTGATGGATCTTCCTCAAGCACTGAAAAGGCTTGGAGGAAAGATTTATATGTATCCTTTAGGCTACATCTTGTAATTGAGAAAGAGGTTGTTCAAGTTGCAGATCTTCACCTTCAAGGTGAGGAAAATGAATGGTGGTTTGGTCACATGGAGCATGCAAAAGTGATTAAATATTCAAACTTCTTTCAAAGGATAGGGAAGGAGTTTGATAGAAGAAAACCAGAGACATTTCACAAAGAGACATTTCCTAAGAAGCCAAGGGAGAATGTCATTCTTATCACTCTGGACAAAGATTCACTACATTCACCACCAGCTGGAGATTTATTAGGAAGAGAGACACTTGCATATTTGCAAGGTAGTCTTAGGATCTTGACATATAAATTCCCATGCATGAATCAAGAGATAAATGATGAGGAGGAGGCACATTCTAGCGCTGGTACATTGATAGAAGAACAACCATCACTCTTACTAGCAGTTGGAGAGACCATTGCATTGGTTGAAGGAACTCTTGTGGTCTTGCAAGGTATTCCCAAACATCAGTTGGTCCAAGGTTTGCAATCATTTCAATCCCATATTGTTTCAGTACCTCTTATTGAAGCTTGTGGGGACATGCCATCAGGGCCATCGTATAACCAAGGATTAGAGAAACATGCTAATTTGAAGTAGCAACCTACCACTACGCAAAGGACCCTTGATCTAATCAAGGAAAAGATGAAGAGATATTCCAGTTTTTCATTTTTGAGCTACACTCAACCCTTTGAGTTGAAGTGTGGAGTCTCAAAAGATGGGATGAGCCTAATCCTATGTACAATGTCGGGCTATGAGTTCAACATTGTGCCTTGCCATGAGGCAGAAAATACATCATCATGGAAATCAGTAGCTCTTTCAATGAGCAACAGTGATGAGAAGAGGACCCATTCATTGTTGGAGCATTCCAATGGAAGCTTCAGTCATGAAGAATTAGAGGGACAGATGATAGATGCTAGACATCTTGAGATGGGAAACCTTTTTCCTTTTCAAGATGACCTTTCTCAATGAGCATATCATAGCTTAAAGAGAAATTTCTACCTACGACATATTCAGAACCTTATGGGTTTTGGAGGGCCAATGATGAGAGGATCTCATGGAGAGATCTCATGGGAGGTGCACTTCAACATATCGTGGAGTGCAAAGGTCTTCAACAATTTGAGGAGGTTGGTGTCCTATAATGGGAGGATACCAATTTTATGCAGAATAAGATCCATCACCCACATTGGGATGAATGTTTGTTCATGTGGAGCAAGGGGTTGCAAGGCCACTTGCAGAACCATGATACAGGGTAGCAAGAAGCTTGGCTATGCAGGTTTCTCTTGGGTGAGTATGGTTACTACCCAACAACACACATGTAATATTCCCAACGTTAGCCTTGCTAATTGGAATATTTCATTTTTGTTTAATTTTGCCGCTTTAGCTAGAGATAATAAATAAAGTGAGAAATAAGAGGGGTCACCTCACTTTAGTCACCTCACTTTATAAAATAAAGTGTTTTCCTAGTTGATTGACGTTATAACTTAGAGAGGGGACCTTGGGGGTCCACATGAGTATGAGGGGAGGCCTCACGCTGACCCAAGGTTAACTGCGCAGGCCAAGGAGAGTGAAGGACGCAGTCAAGGTTTTGGAGGAAGTTTAGCACTATAAAAGGTGGGGTTCTCACCTCATTTTGGCATTGATGATTTGATATTGATATTGAGAGCTAGACTTCTGTCTACTTCAGCACGCCGGTTGTTTAGTCGGTCTGCAGCACTGTTTAGTGCAAACTGAGTGTCTCCGGTCGAAGATCTCACCCTTAGCCTCGGGGGACTTTGAGTGCCTGCCCTGGTAAGGTTATTTTCTGAGTAACATCCTTCAGTTTCAGTGGTAATTTGCAGTAGTTTCTGGTGGAGATTTGGCAGAGGAGATAACCCTTCTTGAGAGGACGCAGATCTGAGCAGAGAGGACGCAGATCCAGCAGATCCAGGTAGGAGAGCCTCAGATCTGGACAAGGAGGACGCAGATCCAGCAGATCTAGCCCTGGGGGACGCAGATCTGGAGAGATAGGACGCAGATCTGAGCAGAGAGGACGCAGATCCAGCAGATCCAGGTAGGAGAGCCTCAGATCTGGACAGGGAGGACGCAGATCCAGCAGATCTAGCCCTGGAGGACGCAGATCTGGAGAGATAGGACGCAGATATGGTTGGGGAGGACTCAGATCCAGCAGATCCAGGGAGAGAGGACGCAGATCCAGTCAAGGAGGACGCAGATCTGATGAGCAGGGTCTTTTGTGTGGGGTTTGGCAGCGTTTTTCAGTGTTTCCAGCCCTGAGGAGTTGGTCATCTCATCTGGAGGACTGGTGGTTGGATTCATCCCTTCTGGCCAGCGTTTCATCTGTCTTCTGCGCTGTCACTAGCAGAGATAGCGTTTTCACTGGTGAGGGCTTGATTGGTGGTGGAGCATCAGTTTCACATTTTCTGGGGTTTGTCTGGAGGATCGAGGTCAGCCATCTTCTAGTTTCCAGCTCATAGTTCCAGTGCATTGCAGCAGCAGTTCTTCATAGCAGATTCTTCAGCCAGCTAGGACGCTGTCCCTATTTGCAGCCATTAATTGTTCTGAGAGGGCCTCCACTTGCCTAGGGCAAGGATAGGTGCACTCATTCTGATTATCTTGTACTCCTATTTATGTATTCTCAGATTAATAAAATGGCTTAGTGTTCTGGCATTCTATGTGTACTTGTTCCATGATCTGGTTCCAGCATTTTGTTTGTATATCTGTCTGGCATATTTCTGTGTATTACTGGTTATTTCCCTTTGGGGATATTACAAAACATTTCCATGATCCATGCCTTGCAAAACACTGACGTAATGAAGGAGGAGGCATGGCTACACTGGTTGCTCTTGGGTGAGTATGGTTACTACCCAATGGCTCATATTTCTTTGACCCATACCTTGCATATCAATAGCAGAATCCAGCAGAAGAAGGCACGGTTACTTTGGTTGTTGTTGAGAGAGTTTGGCCATCACATGACATCTCCCATGTCTATGTGTTTTGTATTGTTTGGAACATGGCATGAAACTCTCATCATGTGTAATAATGGAGTTTGTTTGTATTGGGTATGACATTCCACATGTCAATCAATATGTTGTTGCTCCATGATTCACATGATAATATGAAGAGGCAACAAGAGATCTTGTTGCTATGGTTACTCTTGGGAGAGTTTGGCTTGACATATTTCCCTACTCTGCGTGGTAATGATGGAGGATGGCAGCAAGAGGCCTTCCTCCGATGGCTTCTATTGGGAGAGTATGGACCAAGGAAAATTTTAGGGGCTAATATTCACAGGTGGGCTAATTCATTAGGGGAATTTTGAGATCTAAAATGGGCATCCTAAGGAAATTATAAAATAATAGTGGAAATAATAAAATAAGATTTGATGACATCATCAAATTTTAGAGGGAAAAAATAAAAAACTACTTTTTCAACTCTTATTTTCAACTTATCTCCTCATGGGTTTACTCAATTTTTTACTAAGAATAGTCGTTGGATGCATATTTTAATTACTCATCCAAGGATTACCCATGTTGCATACTTTCAATGGACCCTGCTACACGAAAAATGAGAAATACATGAAAAACGTGATTGAAATCACGTTTTTTCATGTATTTCTCATTTTTCGTGTAGAAGGTTCCATCTAAAGTATGCAACATGGGTACTCCTTGGATGAGAAATTAAATTTTTCATCCAACAAGTATTCCTGCTCGAAATTTGAGTAAAAGCTTTGGGAGATAAGTTGAAAATACGAGTTGAAAAAACAGTTTTATTATTTTATTATTTTTTAATCTTTTTACCCTTTTACTTAAAAAATGGTGAATCATCCCCCATCGTTGACATCATGATCTTGAATCCTATTGGTTCTTATAAAGTTTATTTTTTTTGTACATTTTTCTTAGGAGTTCCATTTTAGACCTCAAAATTCCCCTAATGTTTTCATGCTTTTTCCTAAAAAAAGATTCACCAATTTCCATTTTTTTGAAAATTGATTCGCCCAAATTTTATAATATAAAATTATTTTACCCTAAAAATCACCAATATTTTTATATATACTAATACAAAATAATTAGAAACCTAAATATTTTTACAAAAATATCAAAAAAAAAACACAATTTACATATTGGGAACTAGTAACATTCGCCAAGGTTTCTAAAATTTAAGATGAATTTCCATCCTTCAAATTTTCCCTGGTATGAACACCATACTTGGTATGATGATGATGTTGTGGGGCAGCAAGATGCATTTCTACGGTGGCTTCTCTTGAGAGAATATGGCCAACCCACTTGGTATGATTATGGTATGGTGTGGCAGCAAGAAGCTTTGCTACAGTGCCTTCTATTGGAAGAATATGGTTTGACATCTTTCATGTCTACCCATATGTCTCTACTTCTTATTTTTCACAATATTTGGATGATGATTGGATCCAACAAGGCCAACAGGGCTAAATATGAAAGCATGGAGAGACATAGTCTACTTCATGAAGCATGGGATGGAGAAATGTTTGGTGAATTGGGACTTTCCTTTTGTGGGAGGAACCACTTCATTTCATGTATCTCATGTATTGATGATGATTTTGGATAGCATGTGGCTGTCACTTGGAACTTCATGGAATATGAGGAACATCTAACTACGCAGTTGGAAGTTTCTCTAGACATTCTAGAGAGGAAACTTTGGAGATGGGCATGCATAACACATTGCAGTAGATGGGGAGGCCTTCCTTATGTGGATGCCATTTGGAGGGAGATAGATGGCTGGAGCATCTACTTTCGCAGTTTCTTGAGGACAAGCAACATTTTTCCAAGGGGGACTGTAATATTCCAAATTTTACATCTATTTATTGGAATATTAGAGTTCTTACTTATCTTAATTAACTAAGTAAATAAATGGGTGGAGGGACCCATAACCCCTTAAGATGAATAAATCCACTCCTAAGAGTGTTAACATGGTTAATTAGCTAATAAACCTACATCATGGAATAGTGGAGAAGCTTATTAATGAATTAAAGAGTGGGGATCAAACATCATTAATAAGAAAGAACGTGGAGAGATGAAGGAGTCAAATAAGATCAAGGATGAATCAAAGTAAGATCATAGAGAAATAAATCATGAGATGATGGAGGAAATGGTGCATCAGTGTACACATGATGGAGAGGGTGAACATTAAATGCATAGATCACAAAGATCATGGAGAAACAACGCAGTATACATGGAGACCTATGTCCACATGTGCAACACAGTTATGAGGTGGTCCAAGGCATGGGAAGGCTCACAAAGCATATAAGGAAGAAGAAGGCAGCATTGGAGGCATGTTTTTAGATTATTGATTTGAGATATGTTTATATCTAGAATTTTCATTTGACATTCCAAAGCATGCTTAATTTTTTTAGCTAAGTATGCAGTGTTGTTTAGCATAAGGTGTTCCTAATCGGGAATCCCACCCTTACCCACGGGGGACTTCGAGTGCCTACTCTGGGAAGGTTATTCTAAGCTTCCATTCATCATCAAGCATTGGTGCCACATTGTTCCTACTCTCTGCAGCCCATACATCTTTAGGAATTACACATTCCTGCATTAGAGTTTGAGAGGAGGAGGCTGCCCTTCAATAATTCAGTTGAGGAACCAGTGGAGGATTCATCGTTTCACCTTGAGCTTGAAGATCAGCCTTCAAGTGCTTTAGATCCATATCAAGCATTAGGCCAAACATATCATACCTCCATGCATCAACAGTCACATCAAGGATTGCACAGTCGAGTTCTGTAGATCTAAAGGAGGGAAGTTTCTAGTATCTCAGCTGGTAATCCTATGAGGGATATTCCCCTCACTTTGTACTTACTATTTCCATCATTCTTGAGTTGATCAGACATATCTTACAGTATGCATCATGCTCTCTCTCCCAAAAAGCGCAGTTTATTTCAGTTGTTGTGTATGCAACAATTTTCATCTTGAGAGGAGGAAGAAGCTAGATCTCAAGCTTCTAGCTTGGAGATTTGAAGGAGCGATCAACCCTCAAAGCATAGATCTAATCGGTAACACATTGCATCCATATTACATTAGTTTATGCTTCAGATCTGCACAACCCAACAATCAAGGGATCAAACCCTAGGAGGGTGAATTTCCTTTCTGGATTATCTTGGGTTTCCATCATAGTGCCCAGATCTGCAATCTTGGCATCATCAGAGCTCTAGAGCACCATATATCTACACATTCCCTTTCATCCAGTAGTTGTAAGATCAACACCAGCTGAAGGGACATCGTTTTATACAACTTCTAGCAGCTTTAGTTACACAGTGCCTTTTATGGCATGATTTCAGGGTCATTATAGGCTATTTCTTTAGCTCGAGTGATTCTATTTTATGCATTGTTATATCTGTAATCCATCTCCTACATAACAAAATGGCTCACCTATTCTATATATTTTTGTGTTGTTCATAATTTATGTGTACATAATATGTTGTTTCAATTATTGTGTTTGAGTATTACTGCATTATTCTCTTTTGGGATATTACACAAAAGTTGTACCAAACTAAAATTAATAAAAACATTGTATTGATGTGACTATAAATAAGAATTAACTTTTCAAGAAAAAATCATTATCATTGAAGAACTAATGCATTTGTCCTTTGTACTTAAATAACTTAAAAAAATATAAATATAAATTCATAAATTCTTAATTATATAATATGTTATTAATTAAAATTTATATTATTTAAATTGTATAATACCATGTAATTAATATACTATATAAAAATAATATAATATAATATAATATATTTAATATATTATTTTATGTATGAATTTTATATTACATATAAAATTGATTTGATAACATAAAAAGAAATAATATATCATATATATTCTATAACATTTAGATTATTTTTCACAATATTATATTTAATAATATATAATATTAATATAATCATAATGAAATGAAATGAGTTGTATTTAAAATTAAAGGAAAAAAAAAATTGAAATAGATTGAATTTATATATATAAGTATAATACAAGATTTATATACATTGAAATTTAGATTTTTTTTTTCCTCAAACTATGTTCAACCTAATATAAATTTTTTCAACAAACAAAACTAATATATCATTTTCATCATACAAAACTAAAATGTTTTTTTTCTTTAATTTTAATTATTTTGTATTGCTATTAATATTATAATAATATTATTTATAGATTTGATTTATCCTAAAATTACAAGGCTACATTTTTATTTATTTTGATTTCATATGTATAATATATATGTATAGATATTAACTTATAATTAATTTGAAATTTTAATATTAAATAAAATGAGATGAATATAGAATTTAAAATTAAATATATGAAAATATACAAATATAATATTCATTGAAAGTGTGTAGAGACATGAAAATTGTGTAGGGATATGCATTGTTTCTTTCAAAAAATATGAAATGACAATAATAATATTTTATTCAAAAAATGTGAAGTGACATTTATTATGAGTACTTTACTTTATGACTTTAAAAGTACTTAGACCACTACTATGGTTAACCATGAGTTTTTATTCATAATTGAGAACGTGGCAACTAAGTACCTTTAACTCAAGCAATGCCACCTCAACCATTAGGGATGATGTCATCCCCTAAAATGTGATTGGTTCTCATAGAGTGAATTTTGATTGTACATTTTCCTTAGGAGGCCCATTTTAGACCTCAAAATTCCCCCGATGGCTCCAGAGGGAGGATTTCGAGAATCCAAAGGAGGGAGAGCACCTCTTCCATTCGTAGATGTGGGTGAAGGGTTTTGCACTACAATTCCTTGTCGATAGCGGAAGCCAAAAGAAACTCGTTTAAGTAGAGGTCATAAAGAGGCTTGGCCTACCATCCATAGCACACTCGCAGTTGTATACCATTTGGTAGCTTCACCAAGGAAGAGATTTCCGTGTCCGCCAGTAGTGCCACCTTCTGTATAGCATCAAGCCATTCACGGATGAGGTACTGTGTGATGTTACTTCTCTTGATGTATCTGATTTATTATTGGGCCAACCATACTTGTGGAAGCGACATGTTTTGTATGAGTCTAGGCCTTGTTCTATTGTTATTACTTTGGGAAATAAATTTTACAAGGTACCAGAGGTAGTACCACCTCCTGCCATCTCTTTGACTACATAAAAATAACGTAGTAAGATTGTTTCCAAAACCAGGAAATTTAATTTCATTACAATTTTCCCACAAGGCAAGAAGAATATTGTGGCCACAACATCAAAATAGGGCTCCCCTGCACGGTAGCAGGAGATGGAAAAAATCATGGAGGAATATGAGGACATTTTCTCCTCACCCACATAGGTTCCTCTACATAGTAAGGTCAAGCACTCCATTGATCTGACCTTAGGCGTGTCGCCACCTGATGTTGCGATACCTCATGCTACCATACAGACAGAATCCACACATGTACTGTCTGAGGCTAATAAAGAAACCAAATTTATTGAACGCATCTAGCACATCCGCCAACAAGTCCACCACATCTTTGATAAATCCATTACCAAGTTCAGTAGAATTTGCCTCATCTCATGGAGGAACTCGATGCAATGGGGACCATTGCTTCCTAAGGGGGGAGAAATGATCTAGGTGGATATTGGTGGCCACCCACCTATTCCATTTGGCCCCCAAGATCGATTCTTTCAATTTTAAGTTTCAGCACAACTTACTATTTTTAGTAGTTTTTCAGGTCCTGAACTTCTGGAGCTGTTTTGATGCCCTAAACGAATTTTTTTGGGAATAACAGGAGCAGCATGGAATATATTTTGATGTTTCTCAGTCAAAATTTGTATTCCTTAGAAAAATATTTCTAACGAGGTATTGAGCATATCTAGTGGAGACCATATGCCAAAGTTACATCCCTGGGAAATTGACATACCAATTTACCCAAATGGGGCCCATAGTTTTGGTGCTTCATCTCCTAGGGTTAGATTTTTGTATGTTTAGTGTTTTCCATTGTTTCTTAATAATGAATAGGCCTTTAAGCCTCATTTTAACACAATTCAGAGGATTGCAGCTACCACATATCTTCTGAGAGATAAGCTACCAGCGCCCTAGCTAGTTTATTTTCATTGTGTTTGTAAGCATATTTATGTTATTTGATATTAATGAAATGAAGTATTATTTCCACTGCATCTCTGATTTTATGTTTATTTCTGTATTTTATTGCATTCTTGCATAAATCTAGATCAGTGGTATCAGATATGTATGCTATTTCTCTATTTTTCTTTGCATGTCCCCAATGAGTTCAGGTTATAAGGAGTTAGGTCTCGATCTGGTTGAACCCTTCCAAGATCAGCCTCGAAAATCCCGACGACGTCCCATGGAGTTAGAAAAGAAAGACGATGGAGCAAGAGGTCCTATCAAATTATTGCTCGAGGAGGCCCTTGAGAAACAAAGGAACATGATGATGGATAACTTTTCCCATATCCTTCAAAGGCTTCCCACCAGTGGCACATCTACATCCAGCAGCCACTCTAGAGGCGCCTCTCCTTTCAAGGTATAGGTCAACTTCGACATTATTGTACTATTTGAAGGCTATATAGATACAGACGTCATAGATAGATGGTTGAATTTGTTGGAAGGGTATTTCTCGGTCCATGATTTCTCTGACCAAGAAAATATTAGTTTTCACTACTCAAAGTTGCCCCCCATGTCAAAGACTAGTGGGAAACCTACTATGAGAAGAAGGACGAGAGGGAGCCCTCTCTGTTCTCGACCACACCCACTTGGAATTCATTCTGAAATGGCATCAAGGAAAAATATTACCCTGTGAGGAGCTATGAGGAGAAGTACATCCAATCGACCACGCTGCGGTAGCAAAGGGATGAAGATGTGCACAAACTGACGAATTTGTTCCATACCCTACGCAAAAAGTTGGGTATTAAATATTCAGAGATACATTTGGTGCTTAAGTACCACAATTTCTTGCATAGATACATTTAAGAGTAAATGGAGTTCCTCGACATTACGTCGCTGAGTAGGACATATCACTATGCCACTAAGATCAGGCAGAAATTTAAGCAGAATAAGCGAGACTTTGGATCCTCTAATTTCAAGCCAGGGAAAGGCACCCCCGAACTGTAGAACAAGGGGCAAAGCCAAATTGAGGCAACTCAAAAGAAAACCGCAAATACAAAGAAGTACACAAGGAAGTGGTGTGAATTTCATAACATCCCCACTCACAACACAAACATGTTAGGCCAAACAGTCGTTGGTGGTCGAATTGAAGGCACCTGAATCAGACGCATGTTATGATCCTAAGTAAGAACCGAAAAAGGGTGATGACAAAGGGAAGCAGTTCATTGATGCAGATCCCAGTGCCATTTTTTCCACCACCAAGCTCCAAAGGGAGGATCCCTAGGATCTAGAGGAGTTGGAGTGCGTATTCCATTCGTAGATATGGATGAAGGGTTCTCCAATGAAATTCCTTGTCGATAGCGGAAGCCAAAATAATCTCATTTCAGCAAAGATCATGAATCGTCTCCTCTTACTAGCCATAGCACACCCGCAGCTGTATACAATTGGGGGACTTCACAAAGGAAGAGATCTCTGTGTCCTCCAGGAGTGTCGACTTTCATCTAGCATGAAACCATTCACGGATGAGGTAATGTGTGAAATACCCTTCTAGAAAATTCAAACATATATCTATGAAATCTACATCTATCTGGCCTTCAAATACAAGAATATCGAATTTGACCTGTACCTTAAAAGGAGAGGCACCTCCAGAGTGGCTACTGGATGTAGATGTGTTGTCGGTGGGAATTCGTTAAAGGATCTGGGAAAATTTATCCATCATAGTGTTCCTTTGTTTCTCGAGGGCCTCCTCGAGCAATAATTTGATAGGATCTCCTGATCCCTCATCTTTCTTTTCATCCGCCATGGGAGGTCATCGGGATTTGCAAGGCTGATGTTGCAAGGGTTCAAGAAGATGGAGCCCTAACTCCTTATACCTTGACCTCGTTGGGGACATGCAAAGAAACATAAAGAAAGAGAAAACCGCTCTGATACCACTAATCCAAATTTATGAAGGAACATAATAAAATAGATAAATAGACATAAACACAGAGATGCAGTGGAAATAATACTCTATTTAATTAATATCAAATAACAAAAATATGCTTACAAACATAATGAAGATAAACTAGCTAGGGTGCTGGTAGCTTAGCTCTAAGAAGATACGTGACAGCTACATGCTTATGAACTTTGTTACAATGAGGCTCAAAGGCCTATTTATTTTTTAGAAACAATGGAAAACCATAAACATCTAGAAACCTAACCCTAGGAGATGAAGCACCAAAACTATGGGCCTCGTTTGGGTAAATTGGTACATCAACTTCCCGGGCACGTAACTTTGGCATATGATCTCTGTTTGACACGCTCAATACCTCGTTAGAATATCTATCTGAGGAATACAACTTTTGATGTGAGAAACATCAAAGGAACTTCCATGTTGGTTCCTATTTTCCCAAAAAATGTCGTTTAGGGCCTAAAAATAGTTGCGAAAGCTCAAGTCTCGAAAAACTTCTAAAAATAGTAAGTTATGCCGACACTGAAAAATTGAAAGAACCGATGGTGGGGGTCCAAATGGAATAGACAGGTGGCCACCAATATCCACCCAGATCATTCCTCCCCCCTTAGGAAGAAATGGTCCCCATTGCATTGAGTTCCTCCATGAAATGAGGAAAATTCTATTGAACTTGGTATTGGATTTGTCGATGATGTCGTGGACCTACTAGGGGATGTGTTGGATGCATTAAATAAATTTGGTTGATTTATTAGCCTCAGACAGTACATGTGTGGATTCTGTCTATGTGGTCACATGGGGTAAGGCAACATCAGGAGGCGGTGCGCCTGGGGTCGGATCAATGGAGTGCTTGGCCTGACAGTGTAGAGGAACCTCTATGGGTGTGGAGAAAATGTCCTCTTATTCCTCCACGAATTTTTCCATCTGTTTTTGCCGTGTAGGGGATCCCTATTTCGAGTCTTTTCCCACAACATTCTTCTTGCCCTATGGGCAAGTTGTAATGAAAATAAATTTCTTGGTTTGGGAAACAATTGTACTACGTTGTTTTGCAGTAGTCAAAGATATGGTAGGAGGCGGTACTACCTCCGATATCATATACAATTTATTTCCCAAACTAATAACAACAGAAGTATGCCTAGAATCATACGCAGCAAGTCCCTTCCACAAGTATGTTTGGCCCAATAATACATCAAACCAACTCATACCGTTCTCATACCACTGATAAAGCAAGATTTTTTATTGAACGCATCCAGCACATCCGCCAGCAGGTCCACGACATCTTCAACAAATCCAATACCAAGTTCAACAGAATTTGCCTCATCTCATGGAGGAACTCAACTCAATGGGGATCATTGCTTCCTAAGGGGGGAGATATGATACAAGTGGATATTGGTGGCCACTCACCTATTCTATTTGGACCCCAACCATTGGTTCTTTCAATTTTTTAGTTTCAGCACAGCTTATTGTTTTTAGCATTTTTTCGGGTCTTGAACATCCATAGCTGTTTTTAGGCTCTCAACGATGGTTTTTGGGAAAACCAGGAGCAACATGGAAGTTCCTTCGATGTTTCCCACATAATAAGGTATAGTCCTTGGATAGATCTTTCTAATGAGTATCAAATGCATCAAAATGAGATCATATGCCAAAGTAATGTCCCCGAGAAGTTGACATACCAATTTACCGAAACAGGGCCCATAGTTTTGGTTCTTTATCTCCTAGGGTTAGGTTTTTGGATGTTTAGGGTTTTCTGTTGTTTCTCAAAAATAAATAGACCCTTTGAGCCTCATTGTAACATAGTTCAGAGGCCTGTGGCCGCCACATCTCTTCTCATAGATATGCTACCACTACCTTAGCTAGATCATTTTCATTATGTCTGTAAGCATATTTATGTTATTTGATATTAATGAAATGAAGTATTATTTCTACTGCATATTTTTGGTTATGTATATTTCTGTATTTTATTGTGTTCCTTAATAAATCCAGATCAGTGGTATCAGAGTGGTCTACTCTTTCTCTATTTTTTCTTTGCATGTCCCCAATGAGGTCAGGGTATAAGGACTTAGGGCTAAAACTGGTTGAACCCTTGCAAGATCAACCTCGCAAACCCTAACAACCTCCCATGGTAGAAGAAAAGAAATATGATTGAGTAGGAGATACTATCAAATTATTTCTCAAGGAGGCCCTCGAGAAACAAAGGAACGTGATCATGGATAAATTTTCCCAGATCCTTCAACGACTGCCCACTGATAACACATCTACATCCAACAACCACTTTGGATGCGCCTCTCCTTTCAAGGTATAGGCTGAATTCAACATTCCTGTATTTGATGACCATATAGATGTAGATTTCGTAAATAGATGGTTGAATTTTTTGGAAGGGTATTTATCAGTCCATGATTTCTTCGATTGAGAAAATATTACTTTTGCACTCCTTAAAGCTTCCCCCCATGTCAAATACTCGAGGGATGCCTACTATGAGTAGAAGGGCGAGAGGGAAACCTCTCTGTTCTGGGTCGCCACCACTTGGAATTCATTCCAAGGTGGCATCAAGGAACAATAACACCCTCTAGGGAGCTATGAGGACAAGTACATCCAATGGACCAAGTTGCGGTAGCAAAGGGATCAAGATGTGCATGAACTGACGAATTTGTGCCATACCCTGTGCAAAAAGTTGAGTATTAAAGATTCAAAGAGACATTTAGTGCTCAAGTACTGTAGCTACATTCCTCGACATTACCTCGTTTGCAATGACATATCTCTATGCCACCGATATTGAGCGGAAATTTAAGCAGAAGAAGCGATACTTTGGATCAGCGAATCTGAAGCCGGGGAAAGGTGCCCTCAAACCAAAAAGCAAGAGGAAAAGAAAAAGCGGAGTGACTCAGAGAAACAACACAAATCCAAATAAGGACATGTGAAAGTGGTGTGAATTTCATCATAGCCCCACTCATAGCACAAACGAGTGTCAGGCCAAACAGTCGCTAATTGCCGAACTGAAGGCACCCGAATGAGATGCATGTTCTAATCCTGAGTCAGAACTAGACAAGGGCGATGAAAAAAGGAAAAATATCATTGATGTGGATCCGAGTTCCATTATTTCCACCACCAAGCTCCAGAGGTAGTATCCCTAGGATCTATAGGGGGGGAGCACCTCTTCCATTCACTGATGTGGGTGAAGGGTTATCGACTGCAATTCCTTGTTGATAGCGGAAGCCAAAAGAACTTCATTTCAGAAAAGGTCATGAAACTACTCAACCTACCGACCATAGCACACTGGAGGTCGTATACCATTGGGTGGCTTCACCAAGCAATAGATCTTTGTGTCTGCGAGTAGTGCCACCTTCCGTACAACATCAATCCATTCACGAATGATATATTGTATGATGTTTCTCCTCTTCGTGTGTTTTATGTGTTATTGGGCCAACCATGCTTGTGGAAGTGACATGCTTTGTATGAATATAAGCCTTGTTCTATTTTTATTACTTTGGGAAATAAATTGTACACAATACCAGAGGTAATACCGCCTCCTGCCATCTCTTTGACTACTACAAAAAAATGAAGTAAGATTGTTTCCCAAACCAGGAAATTTATTTTCATTACAATTTTCCCATAGGGAAAGAAGAATATTGTGGCCAAAACCTCGAAACAGGGCTCCCCTACATGGAAACAGCAAATGGAAAAAATCATGGAGGAATATGAGGACATTTTCTCCTCACCCACAGAGATTCCTCTACATTGTCAGGTCAAGCACTTCATTGATCTGACCTGAGGCGCGTCGCCACGTGATGTTTCCATACCTCATGTGACCACACAGACAGAATCCACACATGTACTGTCTGAGGACTATAAAGAAACCAAATATATTGAATGCATCCAACACGTCTGCTAGCAGGTCCATGGCATCTTCGACAAATCCAATACCAAGTTCAGTAGAATTTTCTTCATCTCATGGAGGAACTCAGCTCAATGGGGCCCATTTCTTCCTAATGGGGAAGGAATGATCCAGATGGATATTGGTGGCCACCCACCTATTCCATTTAGACCCCCACCATCAGTTCTTTCAGTTTTTCAGTTTCAACATAGCTTACTATTTTTAGCATTTTTTTGGGTCCTGGACTTCCAGAGCCGCTTTGAGGTCCTAAACAACGTTTTTTTGGAAAATCGAGAAAAACATCGTAGTTTATTTGATATTTCTCACATAAAAAGTTGTATTCCTTAGATATATTTTTCTAATGAGGTTTTGAGTGCGTCAAACAGATATCATATGTCAAAGTTATGTCCTTGGTAAGTTTACATACCAATTTACCCAAACGGGGCCCATAATTTTGGCACTTCATCTCCTAAGGCTAGGTTTTTGGATGTTTAGGGTTTTCCATTGTTTCTCAACAATAAATAGGCCTTCGATCCTCATTTTAAAATAGTTTAGAGGCTTGTACCGCCATAAATATTATTAGAGATAAGCTACCAGCGCCCTAGCCATTTTATTTTCATTATGTCTGTAAGCATATTTCTATTATTTGATATTAATTAAATGAGGTATTATTTCTATTGCATCTCTGTGTGTATGTGTATTTATGTATTTCATTGCATTCCTGCATAAATCTAGATTAGTGGTATCAAGTCCGTCTACTCTTTCTCTATTTTCTTTGCATGTCCCCAACGATGTCAAGATATAAGGAGTTAGGGCTCGATCTGGTTGAACCCTCGCAACATCATCCTCGCAAACCCCGACGAACTCCCATGGTGGAAAAAAAGAAACAAGAGGGAGCAGGAGATCCTATCAAATTATTGCTTGAGGAGGCCCTCGATAAATAAAGAAACGCAATGATGGATAACTTTTCCCAGATCCTTTAACAACTACCCATTGGTAATGTATCTACATATTGCAGCCACTCTGGAGGCGTGTCTCCTTTCAAGGTACAAGTCAACTTCGACATTCCTATATTTGAAGGCCAGATAGAGGCAGAAGCCATAGATATATGGTTGAATTTTATAGAAGGGTATTTCTCAGCAGAAGGATGAGATGGAACCCTCTCTTTTCTTGGCCGCACCCACTTGGAATTTGTTCTGAGATGAAATTAAGGAACAATATTACCCTGTGGGCAGCTATGATGACAACTACATCCAATGGACCACACTCCGGCAACAAAGGGATCAAGATGTGCATGAACTGACGAATTTTTTCCATACCTTGCACACAAAGTTGGGTATTAAAGATTCAGATAGACATTTGGTGCTCAAGTACCAAAACTATTTTCACAGATAAATTCAAGAGGAAATGGATTTCCTTTACATTACCTCGCTTGGCACAGCATATCGCTATGCAGCCAAGATTGAGCAGAAATTTAAGTAGAAGAAGCGAGACTTTGAATCCGCGAATCCGAAGACAGGGAAAGGCACCCTAAATTGCAAAAAAAGGGGAAAATCCAAAGCAGGGTGACTCAGAACAACACCAAAAATTGAAATAAGAACATGGGTAAGTGGTGTGAATTTCATAACAGCCCCCTCACAGCACAAAAGAGTGTCGAGCCAAACAATCATTGGTGGTCGACCTGAAGGCACCCGAATCATATGCATGTTCTGATCTTGAGTCAGAACCAGAAAAGGTCGATGACAAAGGCAACCAGATCACTGATTTAGATCCCAGTGCCATCATTTCCACCACCAAACTCCAGAGGGAGGATCCCGAGGATCCAGAGGAGGGGGAGCAGCTCTTTCATTCGTAGATGTGGGTAACGAGTTCTCCACTGCAAGTCATTTTCGATAGCGGAAGCCAAATGAACCTAATTTCCACAGAGGTCATGAAGAAGCTCAAGTTACCAACCATAGGACACCAAAAATTGTATACCATTGGGTGGCTTCATTATGGAATATATCTCTGCGTCCGCTAGTAGTGTCGCCTTCCGTACAACATCAAGCCATTCACGGATGAGGTATTATGTGATGTTGCTCCTCTTGATGTGTCTGATGTATTATTGGGACAACCATACTTGTGGAAGTGACATGATGTGTATGATTCTAGGCCTCGTTCTGTTGTTATTACTTTTGTAAATAAATTGTACATGATACCGGAGGTAGTACTGCCTCCTACCATCTCTTTGATTACTACAAAAAAACACAGTAAGATTGTTTCCCCTACTAGGAAATTTGTTTTCATTACAATTCGTCCACAGGGCATGAATAATATTATGGAAATATCCTCAAAATAGGGCTCCCCTGCATGGAAGAAATAGATGTACAAAGTCGTGGAGGAATACAAGGACATTTTCTCCTCACCCACAGAGGTTCCTCTACACTGCCAGGTCAAGCACTCCATTGATCTGACCCCAGGTGTGCGACCACCTGATGTTGCCATACCTCATGTGAAAAAATAGAATAAATCCACACATGTACTATCTGAAGCTAATAAAGCAACCAATTTTATTAAACACATCCTACATGTTTTCTAGCAGGTCCACGACATCTTCGATAAATCCAATACCAAGTTCAACAGAATTTTCTTCATCTCATGGAGGAACTCAATGCAATGGCGACCATTGCTTCGTAAGGGGGGAGGAATGATCCAGGTGGATATTGGTGGCCACCCACCTATTCCATTTGAACTCCCACCATCGGTTCTTTTAGTTTTTCAATTTCAGCACAACTTACCATTTTAGCAGGTTTTCGGGTCCTAAACTTCCGGAGCCATTTTGAGGCCCTATACAATGTTTTTTGGGAAAACCAGGAGAAACATGGAATATTTTATGATATTTCTCACATCAAAAGTTTTAGTGCTCTGATATATATTTCTAACAAGGTATTGGGTGCAACAAACAAAGATCATATGCCAAAGTTACGTCCTTGGGAATTGACGTACCAATTTACCCAAACGGGGCCCATTGTTTTGGTGCTTCATCTCCTAAGGTTAGGTTTTTGGATTTTTATGGTTTTCCATTGTTTATTAACAATAAATATGCCTTCGAGCCTCATTTCAACATGGTTAAGAGGCCCGTAGTATCCACATCTCTTCTCAAAGATAAGCTACCAGCGCCCTACCTAGTTTATTTTCATTATGTCTGTAAGCATATTTATGTTATTTGATATTAATGAAATGAAATATTATTTCCAGTGCATCTCTATGTTTATGTTTATTTCTGTATTTTATTGTGTTCCTGCATAAATCCGGATCAATATCACCTACAACATGATTAAATAATACAACATAAATAATTGACATCAAAAACATACTACTAGATTTCCTTGAAGCTAGGGTTTGAAAATAAGCATTAGAGAAATTTTGATGTCTAAAATGGGCCTGCTAAGAAAAATGTACAAACAAAATAAACTTTATAAGAACCAATAGGATTCAAGATGATGACTTCATCCATGGGGGATGATTCACCATTTTTGGGGTAAAAAAGTAAAAGATCAAAATAATAAAACTACCTTTTCAACTTATATCCCTAAGGTTTTACTCAAATTTCGAGTGGGAACTCGTTGGATGAAAAATTTAATTGATCATCCAATGAGTACCCATTTTTCATACTTTATATGGACCCTTCTACACAAAAAATGAGAAATACATTAAAAATGTCATTACAATCATGTTTTTCATGTATTTCTCATTTTTTGTGTAGCAGGGTCCATCAAAAGTATGCAACATGGTGACTCGTTGGATGAGGAACCAAATTTTGTATCCAACATGGCAACTCCTTGGATGAGGAATCAAATTCTGAATAGGCCGATAAGTTGAAAATACGAGTTTAAAAAATAGTTTTTTTTCTTTTTTCCCTCTAAAATTTGATGATATAATCTAATCTTAGTTTATTATTTCCACTATTATTTTGTAATTTCATTAGGAGGCCCATTTTAGACCTCAAAATTACCCTAATGAAAATTAATTAAACATAGCACATGAATAAACAACTATGTACAGGAATTTTAATATTGATCTAATAGTAAGGATACAACTAGATACAGACTCTCCATGTTCCACCTAGTTGTAGACCATGCGGCTCATAAGTTCAACCATAGGTCACCGATGAGTTGAGGCAATAGTTTTAGGCAAAAATTTAAAACAAACAACCAAACCTTGACCACAGCACCAACCCCAACAGCCTCAGTCTCCAGCCATAGGCTCATGTTTCCCTGACTCGCACCTAGGTGGCGCAGTTTGAGTCCCTTAGCATCTCTCACAATTTATGGAAAATTACGGTTCGCTAGAATAGTCTCATCGTGAAACTCCAGGAGCCCAGTTATTATCCAGTGTCCAACTGTTGAACAATCGAACCAAAATAAACCCCATAGTTAGTGCCAGATCCAAAAACAAGACTCTCAAACTAACTCTAAACTAATTTTCCCATCCATGGAATCCCACCATAATCGGGGGCAAAAAACTCTCAGAGACACCCAACTCCCGGAGCTAATTAGGTGCTCACTTAAAATCTAATTGCATCCCATTGGTACATTTAACTGAATAACCACATCCAATCTAGTTTGAGATTCCAACCACAGGACTCCCTAACTCCTAAATGACCAAATTGAGTTTCTTCTCCATCTAACCATGAATGGATGAATGAATGAATCACAACAAAACAATTTTTTATTTGCATGGATTTAACTCTACATGTGGTCCTTTCTAGAGCCACGTGGGCCCTAGGGTGCACTTTTCACCAAAACAACCCAATTGTTTCCTTTTTCCTTGAGTTTCACCCCCATACTCTTTCCGTGGAGTGGGATCCACATCTAGCCTTATTTTATTAATATATAAAAATATGTATAAATTTACAATATTTACATTGTGGCTCCCCTTTCCACTTAGCCAAAACTAGCACATCAATATCTAGTGCAACTAGATGGGCACATAGGCCCTACAATATATCATCTAATTTAGCAAACTAAGAGTCAAAAGTAAATGTATTTACATCATCAAAATCATGTAGGAGCATTACACTATCAAGGGTATATCCTCCTCAAGTTCCTTTTTTTAATGGTTCGCAATGGAAATGCAAGATATTCTAAGAAATTAACTCAATTTCTTGGCTCCCTAGGGCTTCAATTTTTTTAAGGGAGGAAAACAATTCATTACGACAGGATAGTAAGGAATGCTTGTGGATAAATTCTCATTTAGTTTGAGTATGAGAACATATATTTTTCAAGTATTGGCAGTGTTAATTTCCCAATGTGGCCATGGGATCCAATAATTTTTATGGGGGAAGGTTTACAATATATTGGATTGCTTCATGGAATGATAGAGAGGGATAGTGATACTAGAGTCATTTTCATTACGGTGGTACAAAAATCATATGTTGGAGAATTCTACAATAATATTTTCGATTTTGGTATTTATATGCATGTTTTGGATTGCTTAAGGGAAATAAATCTCAGGAAGGGAGGATTTTAATGTCCCTTTCCAAGAAAATCAATTTAATTTTTCATTTTCACTTGGAGAAAAGAAACATAAAAAAAATGAAATGAACAATTAAATTAAAATACAGTTGTCAAAGAGAAAACCCATGGTATTTTGATGACCCATGGTATTCTGATGAGGCATGGTATTATGAGCTAAAGTTATAAAAGATAAATGGGTCTTACTTTTGGGACATGAATTGATTTTTGGCTTTTCTTATTTATTTTGAACACTTGAAGCTTAGTCAAGTGAGATCCCATGTGAGGAGGGCTAGTTTCGGTGTTGAGAGATCCACTCTAGCTGGTCTGACTAAAATTGGCTTCAGTCTTGAAACTATACACCCTATTTAATCTACAATGAGTGATCATATCAGTTCTCTTGTTTGTGCTTTAGTGGATACAAAGGAAGGATGGTTCATATAGATCCTTCACTAGTGCTTTAGATTAGAGAAGAGGAGGAGTCAAATAGACTTCTCAACTAGGTTGAACATTGAAGACCTATCATTTTGGAGGCAACAACAATTTTCAACAGAAGATACAGCCAAGCATCCCATTACTATAGGAGTTTCACAAGTTCATTTTTTTGCATAGGAAATAATATTTATTAGCATGTAATATTGAAAAAATAGTAAAATAATTGGTTTCATTTTTACTTCCCATTCTAAGAAATTTCTTTTGTTTATTTACTGCATATAGTTGACCTGTTAATTGGATACAAAATTGTTATAGCATCATTTTCCACCTTTGTTAACTTGATGCTCTGAATCATGGCCTTGGGCATCCCTTTCCCTTCAGAATTGTTCCTTTACCTAAAACCCATTATTTTGAATTCCATACGTGGCTCTGCCCTCTCAAAGGCGCGTGCACACGTGGGTCCAGTTATACCCAACCCGCGTATATAATTTGAAATATGAAAAAAATATATAATTATGTATTTCCTGCAGGAGGTTTACAGGTTACGCCGGAAGCCTACCTACAAAATCGCGTGGCCTAACTATATCCCAACTAAAACAACTATTTTGGGGTGGTATAAATACACCTCATGGGAAGGCCTTAAGGGGAGAGAGAGATGGGTATTGATATTATAGTCATTTAATCCATGATCAAGCCTTATTTATCCTTATGCCTCCTGCACTTCCCGGATTGTGGAAACCCTTGTTTCCCTCATGCAGATGTTCATTCCTCTTATATGACATCCATATGTATTCTTTTGTAAGGAGAATGTCGAGGCTTGCGCTAGACGGATCTGGAGGACGGTTTTTCTTGGAGTCTTCACTAAATCAGGTGGTATTCCTCCACACATCTTTACATTCATCAATAAAGAAGTTATGTCATGTTTCTAATGTTCGTTATCTTAATGCTTCATACATGTTATGATCATGTTATGAATGATTTCATGTTATTTTACTTAAAAAATTATATGATCTAATGCTAACATCTTTAACATGATTCCATTTATTACTAGTATATGTGTTTTTCTTGAGTGATTTGCAGGTTTTGGAGCACTAGGAGAAGTAGAGGGTTTGAAACTTCCAGAATCGCCTTCAAACGTACGACCTACATGTACAACATATTCTTCCCATTTTACTAGTTTAAGCATTAGGACTGTAAATTTTCTTGTTCTTGTTGATGTATGATTCTTGCTCTATTGGGGTCCTCAACCAAAACCCTTGTTGGAAATGTTTTCATTGATGGCAAAGGAAAGGAGATGGAAAAGGAGATGGCAAAGGTAAAGAAAGGAGCAGCACCTAAAACTATCCATAAGGCAAAAGAGACAGAGAAGTAGCAGAGGCAGCAGAAGAAACAGAGGAATTGAAGCAGAATTGGTTTATCTATGAATTAGGGGTTTAATACAGTTTGCAGATGAATTATTGAGAAATTATTCATCAATGATAAACTAAATCTGTAGTAAAGACTTAATATGCTTGGGGATGAGTTGGAGTATTGCTTAAATGGCAGAAGAGGGCTGGAGTACAAGCAACATATATACATATATTTGTTTATGACGAATTGTGCATTTATTGGTGAAATTCTTGTGTGAAATTCCCTTAAGTTCTTATAGAAGCTGGACTGTGTAAATCAAGCTACAAGTCTGCCTGTGTATTCAGAAAGGAAAGGGTGTGATAATGTGTAGATATGTACTCCACAATTTGGGATAAATTGCGCTCTATATTTAGTTGAAGAAATCGACTTTTAGTCGATGTTGTGGTTTAATCATACGTGCCTAGATTGAGTGTGCTCTGAAGAAGAATAGACTATTCAAACCGAGGCTGGAACCCTGGGTCAGATTAAATAAATGAAAAGAACCTTTTCATATATAACAGGTGGAAACCGGAGTAAAAGGACGAAGACGGAACCTGGAGGAAGCGGAACCATAGTCGTAACAAAATATATAAATAATAAAGGAGAACCGGAACCTTGACCGGAGGAACCATGAGGGGACTGAAACCACGAGCGGGTTCATGGAGGCGGATTTCCCAATTCCGCACCACCTTTCGACCGTAAGGTGGTTTTGCAGAAATCGCAGCGATTCCATAGACTTCGTGACACGTGGCATAGGCGGTATTGGAAGCCACCGTTTAACTTGCAATTTCACGCGTTATAACTCGACTGAAGACGTGGAGCGAAATTAACATACACCGTTGATCCGGAGGCTCGATATCTAACAGTCATCGCTTGTTGAACCCGCACGAAGGTTAATAATGGAGTCCGGTGGTTAACAAAGAATTGGTGAATTTTCCCGCTGTGGTGGTGAATTGGTGGCGTACTGGCGGTGGTGCATGGTGGAGCCACCAGAAAGTAGTGTTTACGGGGGCTCCCAGTTCTCCGTACACATCAAATGGGGTGAGACCCCGCAGTTCATCATAGCCGTTGATCGGCGATCAACGTGTGATCGGCCAGTCAACTACGGGGGTTACCCTCTGTGTTAACCTCCGCGCTCTTCAACCCCCCGCACTCCGTCGATCTCCAATCAACCTATGTGTTGTTTAACCTGCACCTGTTCACCATGCTGCCGCCTGCAAATTGATCTCTCGTTCGAGCAGTTGGAATTACATTCCAACAAGTTGTATATGGTTAATTGGCGTGATATGAAATATGAAATATGTGAACGGGGCGTAATAAATATACACGGAGATGGACTGTCAGGTTATAATATTATATGGCGACGGTAAAGTTAATTCCTTGGGCTTAATAACAATACCAGAAGTCTATAATTCTAGAGGCGGTATTATATGCATACCTGCTCGAGTTTGCTACCCCTGCGGAACTTAAAGGGAATGGAGCTCCGTTTGATGCGAATTGATACAACTATGATTCAAACCATATATAATTCAAGGAGAAAGAGGAAGTATATGATATGATTAAGTTATATCAAGAGCATGCTGAGACACACAGGAACAAATTTGACAGGTGTTCAAGCACAGGAAACTGGAAAATATTCAAAAGTGCAGTAAACAGGTGAAATGTGCAAATGACAGTAAACAAAGAAGATGCAGAACAATTTCTTAACAACATTAGAAAAATAAAAAATCCAGTAAAGTCAAAGTTCAGAAGAGGAGCTGAGTGATATTGAAATATGAAATTAAGAATGTAAATGTAAATGATGTAATTATTTTTTATTGTTTGTGATGCAAAGGCAAGTATCCTAAAGAAAAGACAAAATCCCACTGTAGCATGAAATTGTGTACATCTTATTATGATTTAAATTGAGTTGGATAAAGAAATGAGGAGGCAGAAGACCAAGGGGTATGACCATCCATTTCGAATTCCTAGAGGAATACAAACAGTCATGTGAGGATTTCTATAAGTAATATCATTTTGACATGCAAAGGGTTGAGTAAGAAGAGAAAGAGAGAGTGAGTGAAGAGAATGCAGAAATGAAGCAGTGAAGCAGAGTAGAAGGAGGAGCTGATCAGAGAAGAAGGAGAAGCTGATAGAGAATCTGAAAAGATGCAGAGATGATTCAGGGAAGATATGAGAATAGAAGAATAGCAGAGCAGATGTAACAGAACAAAGCCGATATCTGAGGTAAATCAGCAAGTGTTTCTCTTTTGAAAGAGTAAGGAAGTTGGAGCTTCCCTATCAAGTTGTAGCTTGATAGATGTCAGTTGGAGCTGACTGAGGTAGGAGCCTCCTGTAGGTTGGTGCCTGCAGAAAATAGATGGGAGTTGGTGCTTCCACATCAAGTTGCAGCTTGATAAAATGTCAGTTGTAGCTTACTGAGGTTGGAGCCTCCTGTAGGTTGGTGCCTGCAAAAATTAATGGGAGTTGGAGCTTCCTTGCAAGTTGTAGCTTGCAGAATTGAGGTTGGAGTCTCCTGTAGGTTGGTGCCTACAGAAAACAGTGGTGAGAGGGAGTTGGAGCTTGCCTTTGCATCACAACAATAATAAGATGTGGTTTTCTCCCTTTATGGGTTTCCACTTATATCTGGTGTCTTTTTGCATGTGTTGATGTGATTTATCTAATCTGCTTAATACTTGTTGCTCACATATTAAGACTGTTGTTACATTAACAAATATGTTTGATACTTGATACTCACTAATAAATATTGCTCACATATTAAGTTGATCATGAAGTAAAGGTGTAAATAAGTTTTAAGAGAAAAGTTTTAAAAGTCCATGTATGTGTTAAAATGATTCACCCGCCCCCCCTCTGATTTTAACTAAGGGTTCAACAATTGGTATCAGAGCCGGTTCCTTTGGTGCAAGCCTAATAGCTTGAAGGAAATCTGGTTAAGTCATGGACTATCAAAATGTACCTGTGTTAAGTACAACAAACTTTCCTGAATGGGGAGATAAGGTTAAAACAGGATTATTGGCTTATGAACCTGAAGTATGGAAGCTTGTATGTGATGGTTACTACACAGACTCCCCCACGGTGAAAGAACAACAGAGGAATGCCAAGGCAAAATGTGTAATATATAACAGTCTTCATAACAAGGACCTTGAGTTGATAATGGATTTAACCTCTGCAAAAGAAATCTGGGATAGATTGCACTTCATACATGGAGTAGACACTAAGGACTGCACTGACAAGAAGGATAAGAGAATTAAGAAGAAGAAAAATTCATGTCAACAGGAAAATATTCAATCAAATGAAGTACCTGCTAGTATGAATGGAGATAAGAACCATGAAGAAATTATAGCTGAAGAAAAAGGCAAACTTGACACAGCTCTGACTGAAATAGAAAAATTGAATAATGAAAACAAAGACCTCAAGAGATTGGTACAAATATGTGATGAGAAAGAATATGAAGATAGAAAAGAAATTATTTTCCTGAAGACACAGATTGAAGAGGCAAAGAAAGTAGAAGACACTCTGCTGCAACAAATGAGAGAGAAAAGTCAGGAATGTGAAAGATTGGAAGAAGAAGTAGTGAGCCTAAGAAAGAACTTAGAAAAATCCCAAAGAGAACTATTAATGAATACACCTCTAATGAAAGGCTCTGGACAGTTGGATCAGATTCTAAATGCACAAAGGTCACCTCTCATAAAGGCTGTGATAGGATATGAAGGAGAAACTAGTAAGCCCAAGGTTGAAGACAACAAGAAAATCATTTTTGTAAAAGCTGTAAAGAACAGTGAAGCAGCTTAGCAAACTCCTACAAAATCAGAAGCCAGCAGGAACATGAGCTGTAAAGAAATAAACATAATCAAGCAGCAACATGAAAGAACAGAGAATGAGAGGATGAAACAATCAATTGCTGAAGGCTCATATGCTCCTAAGGATGTATTGAACAAATTCGGAAGATGTCAAAGGAGGTTCCCCCCTCCTATGAAAAATAGCACATGTTTTTCCTGCCACAAACAAGGACATAATGCAGCGTATTGCAAGACAAAGCCAATCTAGTCCAATCAGCAAAGGATGCAGCAAAAGAGAAGACTCCCTCAAGCAAGCAAATGGAAAGAACAATCTTTCACCAGGTACACAAATCATTTCCATGGCTACTGTTATGCATGCAATAATTTTGGACATAAAATTGTTGATCGTAAAATGTATTCAAGAAGAGGAACAAAATATTATACATCAGCTCAAATGCACCTTGGTCAAATAAGATTTTATGTATGTCTCAAGCTTGGCCACAAAGCAAAGGACTGTAATCTGCCATATACATTAAAGAACTCTAGACAGATGATGGGATCAAAGAAAATCAAACAAAACTATGAATTTAAAAGAAGTGCAGACATTATGAAGAACCCCAATAAAGTATGGAAGGAAAAGAGAAAGGGGGAGCCTATTACCTCAATAACATAATGAATCCTTCATAGTCTCAGGGGGAGCTTCTCTAGGAAACAAAGCTCAAATCCATCTACTGACAAATATGAAGCAACATCCCAGGGGGAGAGCAGTTCATATATAGACCCCATGAAAGTAGCCTGAGAAGAGCTCCTTGGAATGAAAATAGTTATAAGATTAGGAAGGGAAAGAAAATTTCTCTAAAAGAAGACTATAGAGGAAGAAGATCATCTGAAGTATTAAGTAGCAGACAAATTGATGAAAGAAGAGAAGACAGTAAGAAGCCTTGGTGGTAGAGAGAACATCAACTATGAACATGTAAGCTTGGAAGACATCAGCACATTAAGTATTGATCACATTGTGTATCATTCTACTAGAATTAACAATGAATCACATTAAGAAGATTAAGTAAGAAAAGAGTCTTCTATCTTGATGTTAGTACATAATTGATCTATGAAAAGTCTCCTTGGAGGAATGAAGTCAAATAAGTGACAAATATCTGAGTAATTAGCCCATGAAGACTCATAGTATAGAAATTGAAGATGTCCTTCTGAATATCATCATGTCAGAACAGTTGAAGTGGTATATATAAAGCAATATAAAGCAGCAATGATTCTGGAATTGTCATAGCAAAGGAAAATGCAGTGACATTCCTTTGAACAGAATGACAGAATAAGAAAATAGTTAATGATGAAAAGATCAGATTGAGGATATTAATGACTATTGAGGTGAACAATGGAAAGCTCAATAGAATAATTTATGAAGGAAGTCTTAAATTATGGGTAAATGTGCAAGCTAAAGTGAAATTTCTGCATATTTTATCAAAATAATATCAATTGATGGTTAGGTACGAGCTGCATGCTTATCAAAATATTACCAAGCATTATCAGTGGAGCAGCAGTATGATACAGGTCCACGGGATCAAAGGACTATGGCAAGATTGCATCAAGGTAAAATTCCCAGGGTTATCTGCATTCAGCATGAAAAGGTCAGTAATAGAGCTAAAAGATCAGTGCTTTGTTTACACTTGAAACATTATATTAGACATTAAAGAAGTCTCTGTTTCTATATATATAACTGCATGCCTTCTTGAAGTCAGTACATATATCTTCAAGGCCTCTATCTGAAGATTGTTCATAAATTGGATGAAGTTTGTTAGCTGAGTTTTCAATTAAACATATTGACTATGCTTTTGTGGAAGTTCATTTTGATAGAACAGTCAAAGTATCTGAAGAGTAAAGGACTAACTGTGATTACCATCTGAAGCTCAAAAGTTTTTTTTTAAATCATCTAAATCCTACTTCAGCACAAAGGATTTACTGGTAATCCACCTTTAAAGAGAGATTGATTATTGACATACATACCATTATGTTATAAATAAAACTGCATAGTTGATAAGTGAAACTGACCAATGCATTGAAGGGTTTGTTTTGAAAGCACATTGTACAAGAAGGAAAGTCAGTTGGCCTCTAATATTGAAAGATATTGCCTATTCTTATAATAAGCTGTAAACTCTGGTTTGATTCATTGTTCACAACAACAACAAGGACCTTTCAGTCTTTAAAAGTAATATCCTTGTCAGCATCCTAGTTCATGTCATCAACAACAGGCAGGAAAGGTGTACCATAGCAATAAAAGGATATATTGGCATCATTATCATAATTGAACAGGTGTGTGACTGCAGATGAGTATTGCAGGAAAAGACATATTCAATCTACAATCTTATTCAACAGAAATATATTAGCTCACTACATCAGACAGAGACAGAATCATATTTGAAGCCTTCTCAGTATTTTAATTCTTGATCCAATCATACATCTCTGATTAAATAAAGCTGGTACAATGTGTTCTATGAAGGATCATTATCCTCACTTTCAGCCTTATACTAGTAAAAGGAGATTGTGATTTGGATTGTATCAATTTACAGTGTATATTCAAGTCCAATAATCCTCAAAGTGTTCTCTCAACAAGTCTTGTACATCAGTCTGGAGCAGAATGGTACAAAGTCAGCAGAAGATGGCCTAAACATAACTCAGAGAGAGGAAATGCAGAAAGAAGACCAGGAAATGAGCAACCCTTTGCCATTGATGTTAAAGGGGGAGAAAAAAAAAAACGGGGGTTTTCAAAAGGCAAGCAAAGGAAGTATGTTGCCATCAATGCCAAAGGGGGAGACTGTTCGAAATGTTGTCATTGATGGCAAAGGAAAGGAGATGACAAAGGTAAAGACAGGAGCAGCACCTAAAACTATCCATAAGGAAAAAGAGACAGAGAAGTAGCAGAGGCAGCAGAAGAAACAGAGGAATTGAAGCAGAATTGGTTTATCTATGAATTAGGGGTTTAATACAGTTTGCAGATGAATTATTGAGCAATTATTCATCAATGATAAACTAAATCTATAGTAAAGACTTAATATGCTTGGGGATGAGTTGGAGTATTGCTTAAATGGCAGAAGAGGGCTGGAGTACAAGCAACATATATACATATATTTGTTTATGAAGAATTGTGCATTTATTGGTGAAATTCGTGTGTGAAATTCCCTTAAGTTCTTGTAGAAGCTGGACTATGTAAATCAAGCTACAAGTCTGCCTGTGTATTCAGAAAGGAAAGGGTGTGATAATGTGTAGATATGTACTCCACAATTTGGGATAAATTGCGCTCTGTATTTAGTTGAAGAAATCGACTTCTGGTCGATGTTGTGGTTTAATATACGTGCCTAGATTGAGTGTGCTCTAAAGAAGAATAGACTGTTCAAACCGAGGCTGGAACCCTGGGTCAGAATAAATAAATGAAAAGAACATTTTCATATATAACAGGGGGAAACCGGAGTAAAAGAACGAAGACGGAACCTGGAGGAAGCGGAACCATAGTCGTAACAAAATATATAAATAATAAAGGAGAACCAGAACCTTGACCGGAGGAACCATGAGGGGACTGAAACCACGAGCGGGTTCACGGAGGTGGATTTCCCAATTCCGCACCACCTTTCGACCGTAAGGTGGTTTTGCAGAAATCGCAGTGATTCCATAGACTTCGTGACACGTGGCATAGGCGGTATTGGAAGCCACCGTTTAACTTGAAATTTCGCGTGTTATACCTCGACTGAAGACGTGGAGCGGAATTAACATACACCGTTGATCCGGAGGCTCGATATCTAACGGTGATCGCTTCTTGAACCCGCACGAAGGTTAATAAAGGAGTCTGGTGGTTAATAAAGAATTGGTGAATTTTCCCGCTGCGGTGGTGAATTGGTGGCGCGCTGGCGGTGGTGCATGGTGGAGCCACCACAAAGTGGTGTTTACTGGGGCTCCCATTTCTCCATACACATCAAATGGGGTGAGGCCCCGCAGTTCATCAGAGTCATTGATCGGCGTTCAACGTGTGATCATCCAGTCAAATACGGGGGTTACCCTCCGTGTTAACCTCCGCGCTCTTCAACCCCCCGCACTTCGTCGATCTCCAATCAACCTGTGTGCTATTTAACCTGCGCCTGTTCACCGTGCTGCCGCCTGCGAATTGATCTCTCGTTCAGGCAGTTGGAATTACATTCCAACAAGTTGTATATGATTAATTGGCGCGATATGAAATATGAAATATGTGAACGGGGCTAATACATATACACGGAGATGGACTATCAGGTTATAATATTATATGGCGACGGTAAAGTTAATTCCTTGGGCTTAATAACAATACCAGAAGTCTATAATTCTGGAGGCGGTATTATATGCATACCTGCTCAAGTTTGCTACCCCTGCGGAACTTAAAGGGAATGGAGCTCCGTTTGATGCGAATTGATACAACTATGATTCAAACCATATATACTTCAAGGAGAAAGAGGAATTATATGATATGATTAAGTTATATCAAGAGCATGCTGAGACACACAGGAACAAATTTGACAGGTGTTCAAGCACAGGAATCTGGAAAATATTCAAAAGTGTAGTAAACAGGTGAAATGTGCAGATGACAGTAAACAAAGAAGATGCAGAATAGTTTCTTAACAACAGTAGAAAAAGACAAAATCCAGTAAAGTCAAAGTTCAGAAGAGGAGCCGAGTGATATTGAAATATGAAATTAAGAATGTAAATGTAAATGATGTAATTATTTTTTATTGTTTGTGATGCAAAGGCAAGTATCCTAAAGAAAAGACAAAATCCCACTGTAGCATGAAATTGTGTACATATTATTATGATTTAAATTGAGTTGGATAAAGAAATGAGGAGGCAGAAGACCAAGGGGTATGACCATCCATTTCGAATTCCTAGAGGAATACAAACAATCATGTGAGGATTTCTATAAGTAATATCATTTTGATATGCAAAGGGTTGAGTAAGAAGAGAGAGAGAGAGTGAGTGAAGAGAATGCAGAAATGAAGCAGTGAAGCAGAGAAGAAAGAGGAGCTGAGCAGTAAAGAAGGAGAAGCTGATAGAGAATCTGAGAAGATGCAGAGATGATACAGGGCATATATGAGAATAGATGAACAGAAGAGCAGATGGAACATAACAGAGCTGATATCCAAGGTAAATCACCAAGTGTTTCTCTTTTGAAAGAGTGAGGAAGTTGGAGCTTCCCTATCAAGTTGTAGCTTGATAGATGTCAGTTGTAGCTGACTGAGGTAGGAGCCTCCTGTAGGTTGGTGCCTGCAGAAAATAGATGGGAGTTGGTGCTTCCACATCAAGTTTTAGCTTGATAAAATGTCAGTTGTAGCTGACTGAGGTTGGAGCCTCCTGTAGGTTGGTGCCTGCAGAAATTAATGGGAGTTGGAGCTTCCTTGCAAGTTGTAGCTTGCAGAATTGAGGTTGGAGCCTCATGTAGGTTGGTGCTTGCAGAAAACAGTGGTGAGAGGGAGTTGGAGCTTGCCTTTGCATCACAACAATAATAAGATGTGGTTTTCTCCCTTTATGGGTTTCCACTTATATCTGGTGTCTTTGTGCATGTGTTGATGTGATTTATCTAATCTGCTTAATACTTGTTGCTCACATATTAAGACTGTTGTTACATTAACAAATATGTTTGATACTTGCTGCTCACTAATAAATATTGCTCACATATTAAATTGATCATGAAGTGAAGGTGTAAATAAGTTTTAAGAGAAAAGTTTTAAAAGTCCATGTATGTGTTAAACTGATTCACCCCCCCCCCCCTCTTAGTTTAACTAAGGGTTAAACAACCCTAGGGTACTTCATCTCGTAACAGAATTGGAGACTCCACTGGGGACAACCAGGAGGGGTAAAATCCATCAAATGTATACATTATGAGTACTCATGTTGATGTTGCAATGAGGTCACGTGATTATGGTGAATCCAAATCTTCTAAGGCTAAGGCCACTCCTGATATTTCTGAGCCACTCCATATAGAGAGGCCCATAGTTGAGCCTATACCTCACATGCTGAAAGGCTCTGCTAAACGTTCGATGATTAACCCTAATTCCAAGGGAGCTCAGAACTACTCCATTGTAGAATATCTGGCTCAGATTCCTTGTGTTATGTCTACGTTGGAGGTACTCCAGTCATGCCTAGCACAAATGAGTGTGTTTCTCACTGCAATCGGGGCGGTAGATCCAGAAACCTCCCTTGTGATTACATTTGACATGTAAAATATTAAGAAGATACTTCCTCATCATATGGCTTTTTAAATTAAATCTACATATCCAAAGATCAATATTTTTCTAATTGTAGATGATGAAGGAGTGTCCACATGTGTCATGTCTATTTCATGTTGGAAAGTTATTGGATCTCCTCAATCCATTCCTTCGCCTACTCTCTTGACTGCATTTGATGGTCATTCTCACAAGACACATGGAATTTTTCCTGCCATGCCCATCTATGTTGGGGGAGATATAGTCAATATCTAAGTAGAAATAGTCGATTCTAATTTGGATTATAACCTTCTATTGGGAAGAAATTTGATTTATGAGATGGCTATCATTGTATCATCATTATTCCACATCCTATATTTTCCCCATGAAGGGAGAAACGTTACTATTGATCACATAGATTATTCTCCGATATATTCCAATGCATCCTCTGATTCTACTCTTCCCTTGGTGAAGAATTCCATGCAACCTGCTGAGAATCTAGGAGTCGATATTTATTCCTCGTTGATGGGTACCTTTGATCTTTTGCCTCCTATTTTTCATGTAAATTCTATTTCATCTTCCAAGGTTCCTTCTCAAAGAGAGTTCTTCCGAACTCATTATTTTTTGTATCCTTGGCCCTTACCCTCTTCTACGACCACATTAGAAGAAGGGAAAGTGGGTGGAATGGCATATCCTATGTCTGCAATCGAAATTTCTTGTCAATCTATTGTTAGAATTGCAGCTTTCGATCTGGTTACTCTTTCACCGAAGGATTTGGATGGAGATGTGGCTTTGGCTTGGACCCTTAAATCAACTTATTCTTTGGACTACCTTGATACTATTTTACCATCTAAGGAGGAAATCCTAGAAGCAATGATGAGTGTAGAAAGACTGTGGGATGATTTTCATCATCGATCATATTTTCTCCCAGAGATGCGTGAAGTTGAGTCAATTTTGTCTAGCCCTCTGTCAACTGGTCATGTTCACCCAATTCTAAAGCCTTTGGCTCCACCACAGATTTTTTCCAAAGGTAATATGTCTATCATTTAGGAAACAATTATGGTGAACATTTCTATGGATACCAATGTAATAGAGAATGTTTTCATCAGAGCCGAGTGTTCCTCTGCAGAGATTCAAATCTATACCGATCTACTTTTTGAAGAAATATCTCTTTGTGTTGGTTCGTTAGTAGTATACTTGGATTCACAACTGGTGGTGTCTCAATTGAATAAAATCTATTTCATTAGGGATCCTTATTTATATTTCCAATTTCTGAGAGTGCGTTTATTACAGAGATCATTTAATTTCATTACATTTATGCATATCCCACAATCAGAACACACATTTTCTTATTCATTAGCTAATCAAGCATTAGATTGGCATATAATTCATTCACTACATTAAAAACATAAAAAATCATCAATCATCATTTGTATATATGAGAGAGTCACATTACGAAACTGATTGTATATAAATAAGATTCATATGTTCAAAATGTTATACAAAATTGGGAAAAAAATGTCCTACAAAATTAGGGCTTATTCTCGATCATGTCCATCACAAAAAAGATAAAGTCATCCTAAAATCTATGTATGAGGGCCCTGCCCTGGATGAGCATCCCAGAAGAAGACTATGGAATTTTCCACACTTCGGAAGAGTCACACCCAATCCCATGGTACACCAACCATGTGCCTCTACATAGCCTGTGGCAGATCCTCCACTGCAGCCATAGGCACTTGGAGGGCTAAACCCTCCAAGTTCCTCTGTATGGCGTGAAGGACTCTCTTAGTGTCAGCTGTGGCATTTTCCACATCTCTTCCATGGAATGCGTGCCTCGGCAGACCCTTGGGTCTTACAGGTCCCATGTCTATGTCATGATCAATAATTTTGTCCTATCAAAAATAATTTCATTTCATATTTTTGAAAATCTAAAAAAATCAAATGATATCAAAAGTCATAAAAGAAATATTACCAATATCTCCCCAAGAAACACCAAGTGGAAAAGGCATATCTAGGTCTTCTCTGAATTCCATACCTACGTAGGGGTATTCCTCAATGGTGATGACTTTTTCTCCCCAACAAAGGAAGAACTCATCATCAAATGTAGTCCAGGGGACCTCGCCACCCCCTAGTCTTTTCATCAAGTCAACCCACCTTGCTATTTTTGGATCTATTGGGATGTTGATCATTGAAATCACCATGGGTCGAAGCCAAGGTAAGCTATCAAAAAATAAAGTGCAAAGGATAGTGCCATATCCAAAGTTCTTGGTCTTGTTCTTGTAAGTCGAAGTCAACTTCTTTTTTAGGTTGGTCAGTAAAGTTGTGCACCAGTCATATAATGTGGTTAGGAAATTTGTCACCAAACTCATTGTAGCTCGTGAGGCTTGATGAAATGAAGTTGATTCGGCTACCCGGATAATTGTGAAAATAAGTATTCTCACATGTAGACCCTCTATATCTCTGATTGGGATCTAAGTCCCAACCTTCTGGGTATCTGCTGAACAGTAGAGGCGAATGTAGTCATCCACATTGAGACCTCTTGGGCCTTCCCCTGCAAGTTTACTAGCTCTCTTCTCTGGGAAAGTCCAGTGATGAAGTATATATCCTCTACCTCAATCCACAAAGGTATATGATCAATCGTAAAGGAATCCTCTTTTGGATCCCAGTAATTTACAATAATTTCAAGAAATATTGTGTTTGTCTTCATGTTTTCCATTTTGAAGAATTTTAATAAATGACATCCTCTAAGGGCATCCAATGCCAAAGGATATTCCATCATTTCATTATCAATGGAATTTTGTTCCCTGTCTCTCCAACTGATATACATCCTAAATCATTCAAGTTTCTCATTTCATTAAACCCTTTATTCAAAAGATTGTGTTGCGCATACGTGGGTTACTTTCATACACAGTCGTGTCTACATGCGACTTCAATAAGATCAACCCGCATATACGCAGAGGGTAAATAAAAAATAGAACTCCTACAGTCAAATCATTAGAAATTTACTTGAAATGATTATGAAATTCACTAAGGATAGGATTGAGGGCATTACCTGGAAGATTTGTGGTGATCCGGCTGAGAAATTGGGGAGATTGAAGTTGTTGGTTTTTTTATCCAAATATTTTTTCAACAAATTCACAATGCAAAAATGGAAAATGTAAGTCAAAAAGGTGTATTTATACTAAAATTTCAAAAAAAAAATCAAAAGCCCACTTTTATAAAGTTTGTGTCTATTTTTAGAATTCATTAAACTCTATGAACTCTTTGGCTTTCAAGTGTTGGGATAGGTTGTTTTCAAGACCAGTTGAATATTTTGAGAAATTTTTTTACTGCTTCGATTCCATGACCGCTAACCTGTCATGGCAGGTATTTTTTTCATCACTGGCATATAGGTTACGGAAAACCATCTTCCGCTGCATTTTTCATTCTAGCCTCCATACTATGATATCTTTCTAGAGTATCGACCCCATCATGTTATGATTATTAAAACCATTTTCACTCACCGATTTATAAAATCATAATATGATGGTAGAGCCATGCTTAACATGGGCTTCCTAGTTAGATCCTTGCTAGCATATGTTTCCCATGCTGCAAAAATTGTGTAGGCTCGAGTGTCCTCTTTAGTCCCACCATGCCCTTTTTGATGAAGCTTCATTCTCCTTCTTCTTCTCTATATTTCTGGATTTATACCCTAGGGGCTCCCTCTTGTTGAATTGTTCTGCTACATTACATATTGACTATTTGTATCTTCTAGCCTTAAGCCGACTTCACTTGGACTCGTGTATAAGCCACTTTGTGACCATGTCTTTCTACAAAATTAGCCTTGCAATCACTTAGCATCTGAAACTTGACATCCTTTTCCCATGGAGAGAAGACTCTTTTGAGTTTCATTTACCAATTTCCCCACCTTGCATTGAGCATAAGATTGTTTGAACCCCAGTAAATAGTGCATATGTATCCTGAAACTCGTTCTTTCCAATATATTATAGGCATTATTTTATTCATTTTCAAGATTTTAATATGAAAAAGACAAAAAAAAGGAGCGGGAATGGGACATTACTTCCATGGTTGATGGCAACTAGAGTCAGTTGTGTCGCCCTTGAAAAAGGAAAAAAATGCAAAGTTTTTTCTCCATTGGGATGGGTTTTAGTTTGACTTAGGAGAGCCATAACCTTGTTATTGAGTCAATATTCCCCCAGTTGGTTATCTCTTCCAATCATAAGGATGGTTTGTTCATGCCTCCTGCATGACAAGCTTATACAAAGTTATTATATGCTGCCATATATTCACATTTGAGTCGTGCTTTTGTTCAAGGGAAGTAAACCTAAGTCAACCATTCTAAGGTGTCTCTTAACTCATTTTTCACTCGGCCATACCCGGTCTATCAGATTTGTGTTCTATCACATTAGCTATTTGGTCCTTTTCTCATGCTAGTTAAGAAGGTCTCCATTGACTTCTTTATGGCAGGTTTTCTCTTATCAACTTCAACAAATTGCTCTGAGAGTAAACCTAGAGCTGCACCCTGGCCCTATTTCCATCATTGATAGGTGAATTTGTGCTCAGAATCAATCAACATCATGGGTCTTTGACTGAGTGGTTTCCCTTGTGTTCAACATCAGCTTTCATTATCACACATTGGGATTCATGCAATACCTTGGTTTCCATTTGACCCTATTGGTGGATACCTCAACTGTATGTCAACTTTCATTATTGGTTGGTTTAGAGGGTTTTTTTCATGCACTAGCTACATTTTGTGTGCACTGGAAACGTGCTTCGGGTTGGTTACTTCATATTTATTCGTCTGATTCCTTCCAAATCATTGGCCTGCGGATTACACTTATGCTATATTGGTGTGGGATGCCTTAATGCCTTCCCTCTGTCAAATCGTTTCCCATTAAATCTGACTCATTACTCTAGGAACAAGGTCTAGAGTAATTTTTCAATACCTTAGGGTTTGCAATCGTTAGTGGCAGACTCCTTCGCTATTGAAACTGAGAATACATCAATGTCTCCTGATTGGAAGATTCTCTCAAGTGTTAGACTTCAAATCATTCATTCGCATTTGTTATATTGTACTGGGGTACCTTGACTCTCATAATCATTATCAACGATTTGTCTCACATTTGTTAATGGTATACATCAATGACCGATAATCAAAAAATTTCTCACATGGTCAACTTCATCCCATTTATTCCCATAGTGTAGAAATGTACCATGGTGATCAATGAAGACCTTGGGTTCGCATCGGCATGTTTTCCAGTGACACCATCAACCTTATATGTTGCAATTTGTTAGTCATCAGTATTTTTTACTTGTTAGTGATGACTAGTTCTAACAGCCCAGTTTTCCAACAGCCGATCTTAAAAAATTTGTCAAAATTGCCAGCTGGGAAAACACCCATAAAACTTTTTTGCTCTCCTTACTTTTCATTCCGCTCATGACAAGATGAAACCCCATTATCAGATCTTACCTAGCCTCAACCATACTAGTCTGCCCATCAGCTCTAAAAAGACAATCCAAATCTGTTCAAAAAGCCTCCCCTAAGTTAGGAAGTGGCGCTTTAAGGCATTTCACCCTTGGCAACCATCAAAAGGCCAAAAAACCCCCATCTGCTACAAACCAGTCCCAAACAGACCTCTCACTCTGCTAATGAAGTCATTCACAGCCCTAAGTCGCGCCACTTATACACCCTTAAGTCTCAGCAATGCATAGACCATAAATCTCAAGCTGATTTTAGGTGTTTTATACTGTTTATGGATTTTACAAGCACATGAAACATGTCAGCATCTCAGAAGAAAATTCTTGACTCCACATTAGAAGAACAACTGCTTCTCAATGTTAACATGAGCCTGAGATGCATCTACAGGGCAAAAAGTTACTCATCAAGATCTTGCAGCTTCATTCAGCCTTAAAACACAGCAGAAGAAAAACAACACTGTCAAAATGGCTGTTGATAAGTCATGGTTGAGAACCTCCTTCATTTATAAGCAGAGGGTTAAGGCACCTCCTTCATCCATAAGTAGAGGGCGATGGCCAATGTTGACTTAAAGAATTGAAAACTGATTGTAAGACAGGTTTGTTTTTAATAAACAGTGAAACAGCAACTAAAGGTTTCTAAGGGAAAGTGATGATCAAAAACAGGGCTAAGATCAGAAATGTTCAAATCAAGAGAAAGTAGAGTTTTTAGTTCTTATGTCCTAAGAAAGAAGATCAATTGAAGTTTTAGGCATCATCATCATGGAACAACAAGAAGAGACTCCATTAATCAAAGCTATTGTAACAAAACATCTCTGCAGGGGTGCTAGTATGAGTGGCTAAAATCAGTGCTGAGCAAGAAGACATTTCAGTAAAAAGACCTCTGTGTATTCTTGTGTTTCTGTTGGGTTGTGGAATATAGTCTGTGGTTTCTAGTTAAACATAGAGAAAAATTAGACATGTCATCATTTCCACATGAAAGCAACTCCATTTATAAACATGTGCTTTTCAAATGTGCTTATCACAGCTGACTTAGAAAATCTGGGCTTATCTCCTCAAGAGGCTTTACAACTGAAACTATTGTTCATAATATGCAAAATGGGTGCTTTGACATACTGTCAGTTTTTAGATAAACATCTTAAAACACAGTAAATTTTTGGCACTTATAGTTGGAGAAAAAATTGATGAAGCACCTGGAGGCGGAAATTGTCAAACCAAGTTAAAAAGATAAGCCTTCTCCTTTCAAAAGGACAAAGCAGTTTTCAATGCTTTTCTTCAGATCTTGAGTGGATTTTCCGTGTTAAAATATCACCAAAAGTGTTAACAAGTGGCAGAGGATGGTCTATAGGTTATTGAGGTATTATCCAAAGTTGGAGTTTCTGTGCTAAATTATCACCAGAGGGACATATTAGCAAAAATCACTTTTTCAAATCTATATGCATGGGTGAAAACAGTTTTGACCTTTTCAAAATAGGTTTGTTTTTTATAAAAAGGTTGGTACATTTTAACACGGTTTAAGAACATGAAGGACTTGCTGCCAACATCATTTCAAAGGATAGACCCCTCTCAAATGCAGGCTATATCATTCAGTTTTCAAAAGAAAACAAGTCCAAGCATTGTTTCCAAAAAGCATAACCTTCGAAACCCTTAAGAAGAATAACCAAGGAAATTTGATTTCATTGTGCAAGTGACCGTTGGGGTTTTCACTATTTCAAAGGAGTAAATCCAAGTGGCAAATTCGTTTTCAAATTCCCAAGCAAGATCGAGCCATTCCTCTGCAGTTTCCAAGCGGTGAACGAAGTTTTCAAACCAATTTTTTAAAGTTTTCAGGTTATTTGCGCCATGCAGCGCTCCTGGACGAAGTTTTTGCATTGCGCAACAAAGGCGCGCGGCGCTCCTGTAGCCGCGTGCGACACTCCTGTAGCCGCGGGTCACGGGCGCCCGACATCGACCCGACAACCCAATCCTGCACGGCGTTCTTCCTCCTAAGAGTGCCGCGCATATATTTCGGCCTCCAAAATGCCTTCAAAATCCCTCCAAGGTGTTTTTGACTCACGAAAAATGTTTTTCATCATGTTTTGAGGTACTTTGCACAGCTCCCCCTTGAATTCACTTTTGTTAGATAATGTTTGGGGCCAAAGAAATCAAGTTTGAAACAAGTTGTGCTAAGTGACTATGTTAAAAGAGGAATAGGGTATTTTATTTCAAAATCCGAGTTTGAAATAGCTCAGATTCACCAGCAGAAAGCATATCCAAAAAGGTGGTTCCTCCTTAGTGTTTCAAAAACCTATAAATACCCTCCAAACAGTCAGTCCTTGGTAAAGAAGCAGTGTGGTCAATTGAAGGTGTTTCAGTCAAACCTTGTATGAAGACAATAGAGTATAAAGAGGAGCTTCTCGACATTGAACTGTTATAGGTTTTTGATACCACAGTACAGAGACATTTTTAAACCCTGTCTCCATATATGTAAACAGTGTTTTTTGCTCTGTGGATATCCGTTATTTAAAACTGTGGTAGAGTGTTGGATATGCTGATAAAGTGCCTACAAGGAAAAGGGTCTTGAACTCAAAACTGTGTTTTCACCTTGCCTCTTCAAAGGACAAGGGTATCTTATATCTTCAAAGCATCAAAGGGCAGGTTACCCTTACCAACCACAGAAAATATAGTTGTTGTCTGTGTATACTACTTAATTATCTTGTTGTTCTTCAAGATCATTTGTAAAGTTGATATTTCAGAGGGTGCAAAGGCATTTTTCTAGAAGGACAAGGGTTCTATATTGAAAAGGGAGCCTTGATTGTTTGAAAGATAAAATTCCTACAGCCTTTTGTTTAAACTTTTGAAGCATTTTAAAGATTTGTCACATTTTTTCTATAAACAGTGAAATTGACTGGATGTCTGCACTAAAGGTGACTGTATATATGGTGTGAGCTTTGTTGGTTGATTTTCATACTAGACAAGGGTAGGATTGTGAAGTTGAGAAGTTTACCTTGGTCAAATATACAAAAATAGGTTGTTGACCTCCAAACATCACAGAGCAGGGTGACCTTGTCACTATACACAACAAATTCAATTGACTACCTATCTTCATTTCACTGTGATTTTTCTTCTAAAAAGGTCTGCTTGTTGAATTACATATCAAAGGATGAGAAGGCCACCTTTTAAAGGAGCAGAGGTTTTATACTGAAAGGGAAATTTTGCACAAGCATCCAAAGACATTGTTTCCTTATAAAAAACAGTGGGTTGACAGAGTTTAGCTTAAAGAAGGCATTTTAAAGACAGTAAGGCAGTTTGGTGCTTCAAGAGCATATTTAGTCCAAAATGCCACCCAGGAAAGATAGCAGAAGTGGTTTACACAAGAGATATGAGCCAATTTCTACTGAGGAGGTCAATGCACACCCATCCATCCTCTTCAATTTTCATGAGGTGGGTTGTTTGGATTTCTGCCAGAGAGTACAGGAGGTCAAAATTTTCTCACCCTTGACACACTTATGCGCCTTGAGGTTCAAAAGCAAACATTTCCAAGTGGCAGGCCTTGATTTCAAGTTCTCCTGGAGGTCTATATCCAAAGCCACTAAAATCCCATACCTTGGCGAAAAATGGTTCAAGCAGGCCTATCTAGACTTGGATGACTACAAGCCTTTCATCAAGCCCGAGCACAGAGAAACATGCACTGCTATTTTTCCTTTCTCTCATCTTCTTGCCAGCTATGCTCCTCTTATGAAGATCATAATGAATTATTTTACTTGTGAAGGGAGATTTACCCGAGTTTATGCCTACCATATCCGGCTGTTGATGCACTTCACTAGAACAAAGCAACTAAATCTCCCTTACTACTTATGCAAAAGCATTGAGAAAATGGCCTCCTTAGTCCAGAAGAAGCCTCCATCACAGCAAGTGGTTTCTCTTTTCCATCATTCTCTGATTAAAATCATCATCCTTCACCAGCTAGAGAAGAAAGAGGTTTCCTAGGATATCTTCATTAGTCACCCGGATTTCTACACTATTCCTCCGATCCATACATCTCCCACATCACCTACTCAACGCCCGTTACCTTCCTCCAGCAAACCTGCTCCTAGAAGGCTCAAATTCACCACTGAACAGTCAAGAGAGCATGGAGAAGGAGAAGGAATTGGACAGCAAAAAGAGGAAGGGCATGAGCATGAAGGATGGGATGAAGAGCAGCGAACTGAAGATGAGGAGCAGCAGCAGGACAGTGGGGAAGGACAACATTTTGGACAGCAGTTTGAGCAACAGTTTGAGCCACAAAGTGAGCATGAAATTGAAACACAACAGCAGTTTGATCTTGATGCTCAAAGGCAGCAGTTTGAGCCACAAATTGAACAAGGGATTGAGGCAGAACAGCAACATGGTATTGATGATAAAGGGCAGCATTTGAGAATTATGATGTTGAGGAACATAGGAAGCATAAAGAAGACAAACAGCACTTTCATCATGATGCATAGTCTCCTCAAGTTTCACAGTAGCTTCAAGAAGAGTGGCAACTTCAAGAAAGTGATAAACAAGATGACAAAGGCAAAGCCATTATACCTCCCTCTCCTGAAAAGGCTAAGACCAAGACATCAAGAAGGCAAGTGCCCAAAGTGGTCACTTCGAAAGTAAGAAGAACCATCCGGAGCGAACGAAAATTGCCAAAGAAGCCTCCCACTAACTTGCCTAGAAGGAAGAGCGCAAGACTAGCCTTCAAGGGCAGAGGAAAGGGAAAAGTAGGAGAAAGACACAAGCACGGGAGTGCTTTGGATGCCATTTCAATTCAAAGTGATGACAATGACAACGAGGCCCGGATTCTCGAAAATCTCTTAATCCATAGAGAGGGCCAAATTGAAGCATTGGAGAATGACCTTCATCGGGCAAAGAACTTCAATCATTTCTTGGAGATCCAAAATAGAAAAATGAGTGTCCATATGGCTGTTTATGAGACACGAGCAATTAAATACAAGAAAGAGGCTGCTAAAGCACAAGCAAGAATAGAGGAGCTCATAGGTGATTTTGACGAGGATGAAGAAGAAGACCAGCCTAGGCGGAAAAGGCCTAGAACCATAGGGCTTAGAAGAGCCCTTGAAAAGCAAAAGGAAGAAGAACAAGCCCATCTTCAATCCACTCCCCTCACTGCACTACTTGAGCAAGAAATTGAAAGAAATAAGGAGGTATGGCTAGAAAGAGCCAATAAACATTTGGAGATGAAGCTTGAGAAGGAAAACAGAGACTTGGAGCTACAAAGGAAGATGGCACAACACTATCAAAAGCTAAATCAGTTTGCCCGACGCAAGCTAAAGGCCACTCAAGAGAAACTGAAGGAAGCAAAGGGGAAGAGCCCAGCACGGAAAAAGAAGAAGGGAAAATCAGCACTCGACATTTTGGCTTCAGTTTCGGAGCATGTTGCCGAGGACCCTTGAGGGTCATGCACACCAATTTTGGGCCCATTTTGACAACTTTTGGTTTTTTTGGCATTTTTGAGTTTTTGATCAAAAACTCATAAATTCGCCATTTCATTTTGAGGATTCATCAAGGGAGGAGAATGATATCATTGGATGCCATAATTTCATGAGCATGCCCTCAGCGATTTTCAAAACATTTGGAGATCATTTGGCCCCTTAAAACGGTGAAAAAGGCTCTCTTTTTGCACACTCTGCCCGGTCTATCAGCAGACTGCAATTTTCTGGTTTTTTACACACAGGTGCATATTTGGAGGACTTCTAGGCATCAGATTGGGGAAATTTCATTTGCGCCAGAAATTAGACACTCAGAGCTTTCCAACGAGCTATCATGAGCCTCGTTTCGACACCGGGAAGGCTGCCAAATGTTTCCGGCAAGTCGGGGGACCTTTTGCTGATGAAAATTTGAAGTATTTTTGTAATTTTTGAACCTCTAAAATCTGCTTTTTCCAAATGTGCGTTTAGCTATTTTTTCACATGAAAAATTATGCAAAGTCAATTAAATTCCCTTTTTTAGCATTTTTTAGATATTTTATGAGATATTTTGTGCCTTGGGCTTTGCAAAGCCTCAAGGACAAGTTTAGATATTTTGATTAGGCCAATGAGGATGGAAGTTGAACCATGAGGTTTTCCTCACTTGAGCCTATTTATTCCACAAGCTCTCATTTGTAAACAAGGCTGAACTTGAGAAGAGAAGCAATATATGGTCATATGAGCTTTGGAGAAAATACTTGTGTTATGCTTTTGGATTGCCCCTTGGATGTTCTTGGATGAATGATGAAGGATTGTTGATGGATTCCATGACTTGGTAGAATGGTATAGTGTCTCTTGCTTTGTTGTTGTCTTCTAGTTTTCATTTATGATACATGTTTCTTACTTTCTATAGATCAGTAGAGAAAAATTTTAGATATGCCCATGGAGGCACCTCAAATTTCCTGAATCTTCATAGCTTTCATGTTTTCATCTTCCTTAGTTGCATTAAAGAATTCTCAACTGCTCTTTAACAACTTGAGGATATTGTTTGCTCGTTTCATTCATGGTTTTATACATGCTAAGAAGGACTTACGGTACGCCCTGCTTACCTATGGCTAGCTATAGTTCCATCCATGAAATTTCTCTTTGACTGATTAGATTATCATTTTGTTTGAACCAAGGAGGCCTAGTTTTGATCTAGCCCTTTGCCTAAAACTATGCAAATCTTGTTGTTCAAAGTGCCCAATAACTTGAAGTACTGTGTTTAGGCGTTCCGGCATAGTGTTTTGAGTTGTTTGTCTTCCTTAAGTGTTTTTCCCCAAAGTCTGAAAGCCATTTCCCAAAGTTAGAGGGTCTTATACTTCTATGCATGGCTTGAATGTTTATTTCTATGTATTGATTAGCTTATAGTTACATTTTTCATGATTAATGGTTTGTCCTACCATGTTTATGTCTGCTATTAAACTAGTTATGCTTGAAATCCTTCGTCGTTCACAAACTTGATGTCCATTTACTCCATTTTTCCCAAAGATCCTTTTTACCTTGAATCAAATCGGCCCTTCAACAGCCTTGTATCGTCATCTAATAGCTTTCTTGACCTTTTGACCCCATAGCCCAGTTAATCTAACATCTTGTTACCTATTTCATATCTTTGATCAGTTTCATCCCTCACAACTTAAAAAAACCAAAACCAAAAAACATACTCCATAACTAGCCTAAAATCATAAAAATAATAAGAAAACACACAGATATCCCTTACACATATAGAGAGAGCCCTCTCTGAGTCCAGGAAGGCTAGGTCCTTGGGCTCCAAAGCTTGGTTTGATGTTACACTGTCATTTGGCTTGCCAATCAGCCAAATCACGGGAACCTAACATAATGGCGATCACGGTGGGACCTTCTAAGTTAGTGACAATCTAAGGACTCCTTAGTAACTCTCGAAGTCTCATTCAAACTTAGAAAACTTAAGTGTTGTCTGAAGAGTATAAAATAGCTCCTTCACCATCTTAGAAAAATGATGAGTCAGTTATAGGAAACTTTTCCAAACCTCAAGAATACATAAAACTTAGAAAACCCCAAAAAAATCTCTTAGATTGGTTTTTATCAAGTACTGGTGGTGGACCATACACATATACCTCAAAACAACTAAAAATCCACCTGGCAAATCCACTAGCCTCCAGTAGGCCTTACTATTTTACCAAACTCTAGGTAAATATCTCTGATCGGGAGCCACGTCTTCGCCACACTAACATAATGGCGATCACGGTGGGACCTATTGAGTATATGACAGTCTAGCAAACTCTTATAGACTCCTTAGTCCTTCAACTTTTAAACTTAGACCCTTAGCCTTTAGAATCATCTAGAGTAAACACTCTTTTTCACCACCCTAGCAAAGTGTCGAAACAAGTTTAGAATACTTTAGATAAACCATAGGCTGCATATAAAAACTCAGAAAAACCCCAAAATTTTTCCCAGATTGGCTTTTCCTTAGTTACTGGTGGTGGACCATAGATTCAAAACAACCAAGTTCCATCTGGTGACTCCACTAGCCTCCAGTAGGCCTAAAACTCCATTCAAACCAAAGTTCATAAACCATACCTTTCTGCTCACTCATCCTTCCAGACTCAAACTTAGGGTGGAAATCTTATAATCTGTGACAATCTAAGTATAACTTAACGATTCAAAAAAGCCTCACCTAAACATAAGAGATAAGCAGAAACCTTCTTGCCAAGAGAACCATTAGCTAGTTCATGCAGCCTAGCAAATGGTAGAAACCAAGTGAAACACCCTTCTTTGCAAGTTTTCCATCTCAAAGCTTGCTTCTGAAACTTTTTCCATAAAGCAGCTTTGATAGTTTTTGGTGGTGGACCATAGTTTTCATAAAAACCCACCTGGCGACTCCACTAGTCCATCCTTTTTGACCATCCCTCACCTTAGTAAAACTTTAGAGAGGCCATCCATCCAAAACATTCACCAATATCCAACTCTCTAAACCCTTGACCCAAAATCTGGCTTCACGAAGAATCCACACCAGATCTCATCCAAACCCAAATCCCCCTATCATAGTAGATGACCCAGAGAAGATTTTGTGGCAAGTTTCCAAGACTAACAATCTAGCTACTAATAGGTCCATCCGTAAAACAAGATCGGTACCTGAACATCTTACTACCTTACTAGATTCTTCTTTTGACTTAGAATCAGCAAAAACTCTTGTTAGAAGCAAGTCACATAGTAAGATAAAATTTGATGATCTAGAGCCCCTAGATCCGCCATAGAGCCCTAGTAGAGAAGCCTCACCTACCACACCTCCCGACTTTCAGCTTCTCTACCAATTTGGCTCATACCATCCCAGATCTGCTCAAAACTAGATCACTAGTCCAAGTACATCTGCCACACCTGTCCAAACCACTACTGTTCAAACCACCTCAGCTCATCCCACTAGTCCTCATCTTGTACATCATACATTAGCTCCCATCATGGCAGCCTGGTATGCACCTTTGGTGTTGCCACTACCTTTGGCTCCTCTCCCAAATAAATATCAAGACAAAATCCCACACTTTACCGAAGAAGACACCACCACACCTCAACAACATATAAGTAGGATGAGCGATGCTTTTGAATACCTGGAAGTACAAGATGAGACCGTCAGAATGAGAATATTCGCCCAAAGCCTGGGTGGGGAACCCAAAACATGGTTCAAAAGCTTGCCTCCAAACACCATCCACGACATCCCAAAACTATGTCAAGTCTTCAGAAATAGGTGGGAAGTCCGAAAGAACCCGATTCAAATCCTGTCAGAATATAACAACCTAAAATGGGAAAATGGGGAAAGTGTCCAGGCTTACTGCACTAGGTTCAACAGTGTGTATAACTCCCTCCCACCTCACTTCAAACCCCCACTTGGTTTAGCCTTAGCAAAATTCCCCGAGGGTTTTGATCCAGACATGACATATCATCTGAGAGACAAGGATCCCCCTACCTTAGAGGAAATGCAACAAATAGCCATTAAAGCAGATGCCAACTTAGCAGAAAAAAGGGCTAGGACTAGATCAGAAAGAAAGGTCACATATAAAGATGAGGTCTCCACTTCATCCCCTTCCCTAGATCCTAGAATAGATGACTTAGTCAAAACCATGGCCAAAATGTGGGAAAGGATAAATGAAAAGGCCCTTGTTAGGGACAACCAGCCAAACCCTCCAAACAGAAACCGAAACCAAAATTTTAGGAGGGAGCAGCCGCAAAACAGACCAAGGGAAAATGACCAACAAATTAGGCCACCATTTAATGAAAATTATGTGGAAGAAGAAAATAGGGATATAGAACCCATTAATGAAGGTCATTTGAACCTCATAGGGTCTGATAATGAGAGCGAGGTGTACCTCACAGAAGAAGAACAAGCGTTCTTTTCTCCTAATCAAGATGAGGCCAACTACGAAGATCCCGATGACCCTGCCATAGATTTTCAGAATGCCATAATAGAAGCTCACCGGCAGTATGACCTTAGAAGCAAAAGAAATCAAGATAGTTCCAAGAAAGGTAACTCAGATACTGCTAAAACCCCTGATACCATCCTTAGGAAAGCAGTAAACAGTAACAAAATCGTGGTTGAGAAAAATGACCAAAACTAAACTAAAATTACCCAAAATAGTCCTGACTTAGATGCTCCTAGTACTTCCACAAAAGTTCCCGAAATGACTGTGGCAAACAAAATCCCAAAACAAATCCAACAAAATTTGAACATAGAGAAGGTTGCAGCCGAAAAAGCTGAAACAAACATGTCCAAACTTCAGTTGCCTTTTAGCTTTGAGGGCGAAATCGCCAAGATCAATATCACCATGCCTCTTACTGAGCTCATCGCCCAAAGCTCTTATAAATCCCAAGTGTTAAAAGTCCTAAATATAGGGAATGATGCAAACACTGTTAATCTAACTGATGACACCCCTGAAGTGTTGTTTGGTCCGAAAATAGAGGGGAAATTCCAAGAGGGAACTACTCTTCCCTTTTACATCAGTTTAAATATCCACGACCAAATCCTTCATAATTCCATGCTAGACTCTGGTGCCTCGCATAATCTTATGCCGAAGGTTGTAATGGAAAGACTAGGCTTAGAAATCACAAGACCATACAAAGACTTGTATTCATTCGATTCAAGTAGAGTCAAGTGCCTAGGTTTGATCAAATACCTTTGCTTCAGTCTGGCCCAAATACCTGCGAAACATCTAATCATGGACATAGAAGTGGCAGACATCCCTCCCAAGTATGGGATGCTTCTATCCAGATCTTGGGGAGCCAAACTCCAAGGAAACATTCAATTGGATATGTCTTTTGCCACTATTCTTGTGTTTGACCAAACAAGAATACTCTATCGAGAGTCACACATGAAATACATGATCAGTATTCAAGAGAGGCCAGATAATATTCCAATGTATTCCTTGCATTCTAACCTGAACTCTTTTATTCTGCATACTGATGAGGAAACAGAAGAACAGTCAGAAGAAACTGAAACAAACTTAGACCCATCACACCAGCTGCCCCTAGTTCTCTATGACGAACTAGACACTCAAAACTACCATGATCACGAACAGTTGTGTCTTGAAGAAAGTAAGTATGTTCCTTCTAAAGTGGGATTAGAGCAAGAAGCGCAAACTCTTATGTACTATCAAGTGAATTGCTCAAGCCCTAGTCAAACACCAGCAGTAACCTTCGGGAACTTCTTCCGGGTAAAAGCTTTAGAAGACTTACACATCATAAACCTGTTTGGAACCCAGGAGCAAGGGAGTTTAATGTTTCTACCATACCTCAAGGATTTACCATCATATAACTCTTCCACTGCAAATAAAACTTTGACTATAGCCCCAGCAATTCAAAATCTAGGAAAAATGCCTGATAAACTTCTTATGAGCAAGGATGACAACTGCAGTCCCAGCATACCTGAATTACTAAAATTGGCTCATATTCTGTCTTTTCATAAAAAGCTTAGAAATGCTAGAATTAGAGATCTCATGCAGAATACCATTCCATACAGGAAAAACAGGGGAAAACACTGTGCCACTACCATTCCTTCAAAGAATAACTTTGACAAGAGAAAACATAACAATCTGAATCAAACTGTAATGATCAGGGATAAAATAGCTGGTCGTAGAGCCTGTATTGATTTTAGAAATACTGCTGCAAGTCCCTTTAACAGAAATTTTTCCTTTTCTACCCAAGATCATGATATACAAATTAAAAGTGCGTTTAATCATGTGTTTTTACAAGATGATATTTCAGGTTATAATCAAAAGATTCCCTTGCAAAGTAGACAGCTTAAAGATTTTTTTCAGTATGCTGGAGGCAGTTCTAATTTCAGACTCCAAATTGCAAAACCACCGGATATCAGAAATCTGTTCATGAAAGCCATGTTTCCAGTCCTGAATTTCTACATTTTTGCATACCTTGATGATGTCATTATCTATTTCAAGAATGACCAAGAGTACATGCATTACTTAAAGAAGATGTACAGTAAGGAAAGGAGTGGAAATCATATATACAAGGAGGTACAGCGGGATGATACCAGTCTGTTTAAGGATTCTTGCATGAATCCTTATGTCATGTTAGAAAGAGAAAACTTTCCAAATTTCTCTTTTCAGGAGTTGAGTGGGCCAAGAGTGAGAAGAGATCCTTACGAGGATAAGATGCTTAAATTTCGTCATTTCCAAGATTTCTGAGCTTGAAACACTTTCATTTATTGTACATACCACTGTTTGAAAAATAGATAAACATAAAAGTCAAAAAACATTAAAATATAGAAAAGAGGGCAGTTGAAAAATAGAAAGGGGCCTCATGTTCCAAAAAATAGTTTTTCAGAAAGCGAGCAAGTCTAAATGCCGCTACTTGTACTCAAATGTCTTGTTCAGCTATCTAGCCTAATCATAGCTGAGCATGTTTAAATTTAATTGCTGATAAGTTAGTGAGTGAAAAAGATGGTCAACATTGTGTAAGATTGACTTATCAAAGAGAGTAGATTAGGAAAAGATACTGGTTCCACACGCCCAAAACAGAACCAAAGAGGGAAGCGGGATGAAAAACAAATTGTGCATCTTAGCCCTGTTTTCCTAGTTTCCATTTTATGCAAAATAATATTTGTGTGCAGCTTGCCTTTCATGCCGCAAATGCATGACAAATCAGATTGTCTAACCCTGAATTGATCATTTTTAAATTTCTTGTCTTAGATTAGAGAACAAAATCCTGTCAAACAGTTTAATCTTGACAATTGATCTAGTTTAGGTGGAATAATGAAGGAGTTCATCCGTTTAATCTGAACTTCCGGCAGATATAAGGGTAGAAATAGATAGGTTCATTTTACAAAAGAAAAATATGCATTGTCAAAAGGCTGCTAGTTCAAATGCGCCAAAACGAAGAAAAAATGTTAGGAAAGATAGTGGGTAGGTAGAGATATCATTGATGCTAATCATGCTGTCACTTTTCAGAAGTAGCATCAAAGGAAAGTGAAAATTTGTGCCAATGGGTAAGGCATTGGTCTTCATAAGCCAAAGATCTGAAATTATGGACACCTCCTGAAAAGGAGCTGCCCTCCCCAAATGGAGCCACTGTTAGTCATCAGTATTTTTTACTTGTTAGTGATGACTAGTTCTAACAGCCCAGTTTTCCAACAGTCGATCTTAAAAAATTTGTCAAAATTGCCAGCTGGGAAAACACCCATAAGAATTTTTTGCTCTCCTTACTTTTCAGTCCGCTCATGACAAGATGAAACCCCATTATCAGATCTTACCTAGCCTCAGCCATACTAGTCTGCCCATCAGCTCTAAAAAGACAATCCAAATTTGTTCAAAAAGCCTCCCCTAAGTTAGGAGTGGCGCTTTAAGGAATTTCACCCTTGGCAACCATCAAAAGGCCAAAAAACCCCCATCTACTACAGACCAGTCCCAAACAGACCTCTCACTCTGCTAATGAAGTCAGTCACAGCCCTAAGTCGCGCCACTTATACACCCTTAAGTCTCAGCAATGCATAGACCATAAATCTCAAGCTGATTTTAGGTGTTTTATACTGTTTATGGATTTTACAAGCACAGGAAACATGTCAGCATCTCAGAAGAAAATTATTGACTACACATTAGAAGAACAACTACTTCTCAATGTGAACATGAGCCTGAGATGCATCTGCAGGGCAAAAAGTTACTCATCAAGATCTTGCAGCTTCATTTAGCCTGAAAACACAGCAGAAGAAAAACAACACTGTCAAAATGGCTGTTGATAAGTCATGGTTGAGAACCTCCTTCATTTATAAGAAGAGGGTTAAGGCGCCTCCTTCATCCATAAGCAGAGGGCGATGGCCAATGTTGACTTAAAGAATTGCAAACTGACTGTAAGACAGGTTTGTTTTTAATAAACAGTGAAACAATAACTAAAGGTTTCTAAGGGAAAGTGATGATCAAAAATAGGGCTAAGATCATAAATGTTCAAATCAAGAGAAAGCAGATTTTTTAGGTCTTATGTCCTAAGAAATAAGATCAATTGAAGTTTCAGGCATCATCATCATGGCACAACAAGAAGAGACTCCATTAATCAAAGCTATTGTAACAAAACATCTCTGCAGGGGTGCTAGTATGAGTGGCTCAAATCAGTGCTGAGCAAGAAGACATTTCAGTAAAAATACCTCTGTGTATTCTTGTGTTTCTGTTGGGTTGTGGAATATACTCTGTGGTTTCTAGTTAAACATAGAGAAAAATCAGGCATGTCATCATTTCCACATGAAAGCAACTCCATTTATAAACAGGTGCTTTTCAAATGTGCTAATCACAGCTGACTTAGAAAATCTGGGCTTATCTCCTCAAGAGGCTTTACAACTGAAACTATTGTTCATAATATGCAAAAGGGGTTCTTTGACATACTGTCAGTTTTTAGATAAACATCTTAAGACACAGTAAATTTTTGGCACCTACAGTTGGAGAAAAAACTGATGAAGCACCTGGAGGCGGAAATTGTCAAACCAAGTTAAAAAGATAAGCCTTCTCCTTTCAAAAGGACAAAGCAATTTTCAATGCTTTTCTTCAGATCTTGAGTGGATTTTCCGTGTTAAAATATCACCAAAAGTGTTAACAAGTGGCAGAGGATGGTCTATAGGTTATTGAGGTATTATCCAAAGTTGGAGCTTCTGTGCTAAATTATCACCAGAGGGACATATTAGCATAAATCACCTTTTCAAATCTATATGCATGGGTGAAAACAGTTTTGACCTTTTCAAAATAGGTTTTCTTTTTATAAAAAGGTTGGTACATGTTAACACGGTTTAAGAACATGAAGGACCTGCTGCCAACATCATTTCAAAGGATAGACCCCTCTCAAATGCAGGCTATATCATTCAGGTTTCAAAAGAAAACAAGTCCAAGCATTGTTTCCAAAAAGCATAACCTTCGAAACCCTTAAGAAGAATAACCAAGGAAATTTGATTTCATTGTGCAAGTGACCGTTGGGGTTTTCGATATTTCAAAGGAGTAAGTCAAAGTGGAAAACTCATTTTCAAGTCCCCAAGCAAGATCGAACATCCCTTTGCAGTTTTCAAGTGGTGAAACGAAGTTTTCAAATCACTTTCCAAGGTTTTGAGAGTTTTTGCACCGCGCGGCACTTCTGTATAAGCGCGCGGCGCTCCTGGGCATAGTTTTTACACTCCACTACAAAGGCGCGCGGTGCTCCTATGCGAGTGCGCGGCACTCCTGTAGCCGCGGGTCACAAGGGCCCGACAGTGACCCGGCAACCCAAGTCTGCGCGACGTTCTTCACTGCCAGAGTGCTGCGCATGTTTTCAACCTTCGACACGCCTCCAAATTGCTCCTGAAGGTGGCTCAAGCTATTCAAAAGGTTGTCCACCGATTTGCAGAGGTATTTATGAACCTCCCTTGAGTTTTTCAAAATTTTTGAAGTAGTGAGGAGGGTTAGCCATCACATACAAAGATCGCAGGTTTAAATTTTTGTGAAATAAGACTAGTTGTGGTTGATTAAACATCAAAGGCTTGTGAGTCTTATTTCTGTAAAAGGACCATCAAATTGTCCTCACTACCGTGGTGAAATAAGTTGAACTCTGTCAGCCATTAACTTTGTTTTTGAAACTATAAAAAGGGCTGATGTGTACATTTTGAAGGTATATGAATCAAATTGGTAAAAAAGACTATAGGAGTTGAATAAGGCAGAATTTGGTCGAAGGGGTCTATATGGTCTAACGCTGCAAATGTCTATTTTACCAATCAAAACCAAATAAAACTCTGTCCCTTATTGAAACAGAGAACCTTGGACTGTGCATTGTCACTAGTTGAAAGTGACTGAGTTTATATATCATTATATATTTGGTGAGCTGTGTATGAGGGGGTTAATGTTTTGATCAAGGAGGAGTTTCTCAGCATTAGACTGCTACAGGAGATACCCTTACCAACCATACAGAAAAAGATAATTGTTGACTGTGTATACTAGTTGATTATCTTCTTAAGCTCATTTGTAAAGTTGATATTCAGAGGGTGGAAAGGCATTTTTCCAGAGGGACAGGGGTTTTTATATTGAAAGGGAGCCTTGATTGTTTGAAAGATAAAACTCCTACAGGCTTTGTTAAAACCTCTGAAGCATTTCAAAGATCTGTCACCTTTGTTCTATAAACAGTGAAATTGACTGTGTGTCTGCACTAAAGGTGACTGTGTATATGGTGTGAGCTTTGTTGGTTGATTTGCATACTAATACAAGGGCAGGATTGTGAAGTTGAGAAGTTTACCTTGGTCAAAGATACAAGAATATCTTGTTGGCCTCCAAACATCACAGAGCAGGGTGACCTTGTCACTATACACAGCAAATTCACTTGACTGCCTATCTTCATTTCACTGTGTTTTTTCTTCTTAAAAGGTCTGCTTGTTGAATTGCATATCCAAGGTCGGGAAGGCCACGTTTTGAAGGAATAGGGGTCTTGTATCAGAAAGGGAAATTTTTCACAAGCATCCAAAGACATTGTTTCCTTATCAAAACAGTGGGTTGACAGAATTTGACTTAAAGAAGGTATTTTAAAGACAGTGAGGTAGCTTGATGCTTCAAGAGCACATTTAGCCCAAGATGCCGCCCAGGCAAGATAGCAGAAGTGGATTACACAAGAGATATGAACCAATTTCTACTGAGGAAGTAAATGCACATCCATCCATCCTTTTCAATTTTCATCAGGTGGGTTGTTTAGATTTCTGCTAGAGAGTACAGGAGGTCAAAAATTTCTCGTCCTTGACACACTTATGCGCCTTGAGGTTCCAAGGCAAACATTTCCAAGTGGCAGGCCTTGATTTCAAGTTTTCCCCGAGGTCGGTATCTAAATCCACCAAATCCCATATCTTGGCAAGAAATGGTTCAAGCAAGTCTACCTAGACTTGGATGACTACAAGCCTTTCACCAAACCCGAGCACATGGAGGCATGCACTGCTATTTTTCCTTTCTCTCATCTTCTTGCCAGCTATGCTCCTCTTATGAAGATCATAATGAAGTATTTTACTTGTGGAGGGAGATTTACCCGAGTTTATGCCTACCATGTCCGATTATTGATGCACTTCACTAGAACTAAGCAGCTCAATCTCCCTTACTTCTTGTGAAAAAGCATCGAAAAAATGGCCTCTTTAGTCCAAAAGAAACCTCCATCACAGCAAGTAGCTTCCCTTTTCCATCATTCTCTGATTAAAATCATCATCCTTCACCAGCTGGAGAAGAAAGGGGTTTCTTGGGATGTTTTTATCAGTCACCCGGATTTTTCCACTGTCCCTCCGGTCCATACATCTCCCACATCGCCTACTCATCGCCCCTCACCTTCCTCCAGTAGGCCTACTCCTAGGAGCCTCATATTCACCACAGAACATTCAAGAAAGCATGGGGAAGGAGAGGGAAGTGGCCAGCAAAGGGAGGAGGGACATGAACAGGCAGGAAAAGATGAGAAACAACAGGAAGAAAGTGATGGGGGATAGCATCTTGATAGTGATGGAGGTGAGCAGCAACAAGAGCAAGAAGAAGAGAGTGCTGATCAGTAGCAACTCAGTGGTGATGAACAGCAGGAACAAGTGGAAGGGCAGCAGTTAGAACAGCAACTTGAACCACAAAATGAATAGGAACTTGAAGAACAGCAATAGCATGATGTTAGTGATCAAGGGCAGCATTTTGAGCAGCATGTTGTTGGTGAACAGGAGCAGCAGTTTGAGCAGCATAATTTTGAGGGGCAGCAGCAGTCACTTCATGACAAACAAGATGACAAAGGCAAAGCAATTGTGCCTTCCTCTCCTGAAAAGGCTAAGCCCAAGACATCAAGAAAGAAAGTGTGCAAGGTTGTCACTCCAAAAGTCACAAGAACTCTCCGGAACAAAAGAAGTTTGTCAAAGGAGCCTACCACTGATTTGCCTAGGAGGAAGAGTGCAAGATTAGCCTTCAAGGGCAAAGGAAAAGGCAGGATAGGAAAAGGACACAAGCATGGGAGTGCTTTGGATGCCATCTCAATCCAAAGTGACCATAGTGACAACGAGGCCCGGATTCTTGAAAACCTTCTAATCCATAGAGAGGGCCAAATTGATACATTAGAAAATGACCTTCATCGGGCAAGAAACTTAAATCAAATTCTTGGAGGATCCAAAACGACCAAATGAGTGCCCATATGGGCATACATGAGGGTACGGCAATCGAAATACAAGAATGAAATTAGTGGCAAGCACAAGCAAGAATAGAGGAGCTCATAGGTAAGTTTGACGAAGATGAAGAAGAGGAGCTCATAGGTAAGTTTGACGAAGATGAATGAGGACTTGACCTAGGCGAAAGAAGCCTAGAACCACAGGGCTTAGAAAAGCTCTTGAGAGGCAAAAGGAAGAGTAACAAGCCGTTTTTCAATCCACTCCCCTCTCTGCACTACTTGAGCAAGAGATTGAAAACAATAAGGAGGCATGGCTAGAAAGAGCCAATACACAAATGGAGATGAAGCTTGAAATGCCAACAGAGACTTAGAGCTTCAAATGAGGATGAAAAAGCATTATCAAAAGCTAAATCAGTTTGCCCGGCGTAAGTTAAAGGCCACTCAAGAGAAACGAAAGGAGGCAAAAGGGAAGCGCCCGTCACGAAAAGAGAAGAAAAACACATCAGCACTTGACATTTTGGCTTCAGTTTTGGAGCGTGTTTCCAAGGACACTCGAGGGTCATGCACACCAATTTTGGGCACATTTTGACAATTTTTGGTTTTTTGGCATTTTTGAGTTTTTGGTCAAAAACTCATAAATTAGTCATTCCATTTTGAGGATTCGTCAAAGGAGGAAGATGGTATCATTGGATGCCATAATTTCATCAGCACACCCTCAGGGATTTTCAGAACATTTGGAGATCATTTGCCCCCTCAAAACGGCGAAAAAGGCTCGCATTTTACACACTCTGCCCGGTTTATCAGCAGACTGTTATTTTTTGGTTTTTTACACACAGGTGCAGATTTGGAGGACTTCCAGGAATCAGATTGGGGAAATTTTAGTTGTGCCGGAAATTAGACATTCAGAGCTTTCCAACGAGCTATCATGAGCCTCGTTTAGACATCAAGAAGGCTGCCAAATGTTTCTGGCAAGCAAGGGGACCTTTTTCTGATGTAAATTTGAAATATTTTTGTAATTTTTGAACCTCTAAAATCTGCTTTTTCCAAATGTGCGTTTAGCTATTTTTGCACATGAAAAATTATGCAAAGTCAATTAAATTCCCTTTTTTAGCAGTTTTTAGATATTTTATGAGATATTTTTGTGCCTTGGGCTTTGCAAAGCCTGAAGGACAAGTTTAGATATTTTGATTAGGCCAATGGGATAGCAAGTTGAACCATGAGGTTTTCCTCACTTGAGCCTATATATTCCGAAGGTTTTCATTGTAAAACAAGGCTGAACTTGAGAAGAGAAGAAATATATGTTCATATGAGCTTTGGAAGAAAATACTTGTGTTATGCTTTTGGATTGCCTCTTGGATGTTCTTGGATGAATGATGAAGGATTGTTGATGGATTTCATGACTTGGTAGAATGGTATAGTGTTCCTTTCTATGTTTTGTTTTCTAGTTTCCATTCATGATACATATTTCTTGCTTTCTATAGATCAGTAGAGAAAAAAATTGAGATATACCCTTGGAGGCACCTCAGATTTCCTGAATCTTCATAGTTTTCATGTTTTCTTCTTCCTTAGTTGCATTAAATAATTCTTAACTGCTCTTTAATAACTTGAGGATATTGTTGCTTGTTTCATTCATAGTTCTATACATGCTAAGTATGACTTACGGTACGCCCTGCTTACCTATGGCTAGCTATAGTTCCATCCATGAAACTATCCCTTTGACTGATTAGATTATCATCTTGTTGAACCAAGGAGGCCTAGTTCCGATCTAGCCCTTTGCCTAAAACTATGCGAATCTTGTTGTTCAAAGTGCCCAATGACTTGAAATACTGTGTTTAGGCGTTCTGGCATAGTAAGTTAAGTTGTTTGTCTTCCTTAAGTGTTTTCCCCAAAGTCTGATAGCCATTTCCCAAAGTTAGAGGGTCTTGTACTTCTATGCATGGCTTGAATGTTTATTTCTAAGTATTGATTAGATTGTAGTTACATTTTGCATGATTAATGGTTTGCCCTACCATGTTTATGTTATCTATTAAACTATTTATGCTTGAAACTCTCTGTTGTTCACAAACTTGATGTCCATTTACTCCATTTTGCCCTAAGATCCTTTCTACCTTGAATCAAATCGGCTCTTCAACAGCCTTGTATCGTCATATAATAGCTTTCTTGACCTTTCGACCCCATAGCCCAGTTAATCTAACATCTTTTTACCTATCTTATATCTTTGATCAGTTTCATCCCTCACAACCTAAAAAACCAAAACCAAAAAACTTACTTCATAACTAGCCTAAAATCAAAACATAATAAGCAAACACATAGATATCCCTTACACATATAGAGAGATCCCTCTTTGAGTCTAGGAAGGCTAGGTCCTTGGGCTCCAAAGCTTGGTTTGATGTTACACTGTCATTTGGCTTGCCAATCAGCCAAATCACGGGAACCTAACATAATGGCAATCACGGTGGGACTCTGAGTATTAAACAAAATTAGATTCCCTAGACCTTAAGAGACCTTTGAGAATACTATCTGATTGACTTATCCCACCGCTCACTAACATAATGGAAATCACGGTGGGACTCTGAGTATTAAACAAACTTAGATTCCCTAGACCTTAAGAGACCTTTGAGAATACTATCTGATTGAATTATCCCACCACTCACTAACATAATGGCGATCACAGTGGGACCTATTGAGTACATGACAGTCTACAAAACTTTTATTGACCCTTTAGTCCTTCAACTTTTAACTTAAATCATCAGACTTTAGAATCATTTAGAGTAAACTCCCTTTTTCATCACCCTAGCAAAGTGTCGAAACAAGTTTAGAATACTTTAGATAAACCATAGGTTGCATATAAAAACTCAGAAAAACCCCAAAATATTCCTAGATTGGATTTTTCCTTAGTTACTGGTGGTGGACCATAGCTTCAAAACAACCAAGTTCCACCTGGCGACTCCACCAGCCTCCAGTAGGCCTAAAACTCCATTCAAACCAAAAGTTCATAAACCATACCTTTCTGCTCACTCATCCTCCAAAACTCAAGCTCAGGGTGGAAACTCTGTAATCAGTGACAATCTAAGTATAACTTAGCGATTCAGAAAAACCTCACCTAAACATAAGAGATAAGCAGAAATATTCTTGCCAAGAGAACCATTAGCTTGTCCATGCAGCTTAGCAAACTGTAGGAACCAAGCGAATCACTCTTCTTTGAAACTTTTCCATCTCAAAGTTTGCTATAAAATGTTTCCCATAAGCAGCTTTGATAGTTTGGTGGTGGACCATAGTTTTCATAAAAACCAACCTGGCGACTCCACTAGTCCATCCTTTTGGTTTTGACCATCCTTCACATTAGTATAACTTTAGAGAGACCATCCATCCAAAACATTCATAAATACCATCCTCTCTAAACTCTTGACCCGAAATCTGGCTTCACAAAGAATCTACACCAGATCTCATCCTAACCCAAATCCCCCTATCATAGTAGACGACCCAGAGAAGATTCTGTGGTGAGTTTCTGAAACTGACAGTCTAGTTACCGATAGGTCCATCCGTAAAACACAATCAGTACCTGAACATCTTACTACCTTTCAGGATTCCCCTTTGGGCTTAGAAATAGAAAAAGCTCTTTTTAGAAGCAAGTCACAAAGTAAGATAGACTTTGACTGCCTTGAGCCCCTAGATCTGCCACAGAACCTTAGTAGAGAAGCTTCACCTACCACACCTCCTGATCTTCAGCTTCTTTATCAATTTGGCTCTTATCATCCCAGATCTGCTCAAAACCAGGTCACTAGTCCAAGTACTTCTGCCACACCTATCCAAACCACTAATATTCAAACCACCTCAAACCATCCCACAAACCCTCATCTTGTACATCATCCATTAGCTCTCGTCATGGCAGCTTGGTACGCACCTTTGGTGTTGCCACTACCTTTGGCTCCTCTCCCAAATAAATATCAAGACAAAATCCCACACTTTACCGGAGAAGACACCACCACACCTCAACAAGATATAAGTAGGATGAGCGATGCTTTTGAATACCTAGAAGTACAAGATGAGACCATCAGAATGAAAATATTCGCCCAAATCCTGGGTGGGGAACCCAAAACATGGTTCAAAAGCTTGCCTCCAAACACCATCCACAACATCCCAGAACTATGTCAAGTCTTCAGAAATAGGTGGGAAGTCTGAAAGAACCCGATTCAAATCCTATCAAGATATAACAACCTAAAACGGAAAAATGGGGAAAGTGTCCAGGCTTACTGCACTAGGTTCAACAGTGTGTATAACTCCCTCCCACCTCATTTCAAACCCCCACTTGGTTTAGCCTTAGCAAAATTCCCCGAGGGTTTTGATCCAGACATGACATATCATCTGAGAGACAAGGATCCCCCTACCTTAGAGGAAATGCAACAAATATCCATTAAAGCAGATGCCAACTTAGCAGAAAAAAGGGCTAGGACTAGATCAGAAAGAAAGGTCACATATAAATATGAGGTCTCCACTTCATCCCCTTCCCTAGATCCTAGAATAGATGACTTAGTCAAAACCATGGCCAAAATGTGGGAAAGGATAAATTAAAAGGCCCCTGTTAGGGACAACCAGCCAAACCCTCCAAACAGAAACCGAAACCAAAATTTTAGGAGGGAGCAGCCGCAAAATAGACCAAGGGAAAATTACCAACAAATTAGGCCACCATTTAATGAAAATTATGTGGAAGAAGAAGATAGGGATATAGAACCCATTAATGAAAGTCATTTGAACCTCATAGGGTCTGATAATGAGAGCGAGGTGTACCTCACAGAAGAAGAACAAGCGTTCTTTTCTCCTAATCAAGATGATGCCAACTATGAAGATCCCAACGACCCTGCCATAGATTTTTAGAATGCCATAATAGAAGCTCACCGGCAGTATGACCTTAGAAGAAAAAGAAATCAAGATAGTTCCAAGAAAGGTAACTCAGATACTGCGACCCCTGATACCATCCTTAGGAAAGCAGTAAACAGTAACAAAATCGTGGTCGAGAATAATGACCAAAACAAAACTGAAGTTACCCAAAATAGTCCTGACTTATATGCTCCTAGTACTTCCACAAAAGTTCCCGAAGTGACTGTGGCAAACAAAATCCCGAAACAAAGCCAACAAACTTTGAACATAGAGAAGGTTGTGGCCGAAAAAGCTGAAACAAACATGTCCAAACTTCAGTTGCCTTTTAGCTTTGAGGGCGAAATCGCCAAGATCAAGATCACCATGCCTCTTACCGAGCTCATCGCCCAAAGCTCTTATAAATCCCAAGTGTTAAAATTCCTAAATATAGGGAATGATGCGAACACTGTTAATCTAACTGATGACACCCCTGAAGTGTTGTTTGGTCCGAAAATAGAGGGGAAATTCCAAGAGGGAACTACTCTTCCCTTTTACATCAGTTTAAATATCCACGACCAAAACCTTCACAATGCCATGCTAGACTCCGGTGCCTCGCATAATCTTATGCCGAAGGTTGTAATGGAAAGACTAGGCTTAGAAATCACAAGACCATACAAAGACGTGTATTCATTTGATTCGAGTAGATTCAAATGCCTGGGTTTGATCAAAGACCTTTGCTTCAGTCTGGCCCAAATACCTACGAAACATCTAATCATAGACATAGTAGTGGCAGACATCCCTCCCAAGTACGGGATGCTTCTATCCAGATCTTGGGGAGCCAAACTCCAAGGAAACATTCAACTGGATATGTCCTTTGCCACTATTCCTGTGTTTGACCAAACAAGAATACTCTACCGAGAGTCACACATGAAATACATGATCAGTAGTTAAGAGAGGCCAGATAATATTCCAATGTATTCCTTGCATTCTGACTTGAACTCTTTTATTCTGCATACTGAAGAGGACACAGAAGAACAGTCAGAAGAAACTGAAACAAACTTAGACCGATCACATCAGCTGCCCCTAGTTCTCTATGAAAAACTAGACACTCAAAACTACCATGATCACAAACAGCTGTGTCTTGAAGAAAGTAAGTATGTTCCTTCTAAAGTGGGATTAGAGCAAGAAGCACAAACCCTTATGTACTATCAAACGAATTGCTCGAGCCCTAGTCAAACACCAGCAGTAACCTTCGGAAACTTCTTCCGAGTAAAGGCTTTAGAAGACTTACACATCATAAACCTGTTTGGAACCCGGGAGCAAGGGATTTTAATGTTTCTACCATACCTCAAGGATTTAGCATCATATAACTCTTCCACTGCAAATGAAACTTTGACTGTAGCCCTAGCAGCTCAAAATCTAGGAAAAATGCCTGATAAACTTCTTATGAGCAAGGATGATAGCTGCAGTCCCAACATACCTGAATTACTAAAATTGGCTCATATTATTTCTTTTCATAAAAAGCTTAGAAATGCTAGAATCAGAGATCTCATGCAGAATACCATTCCATACAAGAAAAACAGGGGAAAACACTGTGCCACTACCATTCCTTCAAAGAATAACTTTGACAAGAGAAAACATAACAATCTGAATCAAACTGTAATGATCAGGGATAAAATAGCTGGTCATAGAGCCTGTATTGATTTTAGAAATACTGCTGCAAGTCCCTATAACAGAAATTTTTCCCTTTCTACCCAAGATCACGATATACAAATTAAAAGTGCTTTTAATCATGTGTTTTTACAAGATGATATTTCAGGTTATAATCAAAAGATTCCCTTGCAAAGTAGACAGCTTAAATATTTTTTTCAGTATACTGGAGGCAGTTCTAATTTCAGACTCAAAATTGAAAAACCACCTGATATCAGAAATCTCTTCATGAAAGCCATGTTTCCAGTCCCGAATTTCTGCATTTTTGCATACCTTGATGATGTCATTATCTATTTCAAGAATGACCAAGAGTATATGCATTACTTGAGAAAGATGTACAGTAAGAAAAGGAGTGGAAATCAGATATACAAAGAGGTACAGCGGGAAGATACTGGTTTGTTTAAGGATTCTTGCATAAATCCTTATGTCATGTTAGAAAGAGAAAACTTTCCAAATTTCTCTTTTCAGGAGTTGAGTGGGCCAAGAGTGAGAAGAGATCCTTACGAGGATAAGATGCTTAAATTTCGTCATTTCCAGGATTTACATGGCTTGAAACACTTTCATTTATTGTACATACCACTGTTTGAAAAATAGATAAACAGAAAAGTCAAAAACAACAAAAGATAGAAAAGAGGGCGTTAAAAAATAGGAAAAAGTCCCATGTTCCAAAAAATAGTCCTTCGGAAAGCGAGCAAGTCTAAATGCCGCTACTAGTAATTCAATGTCTTGTTCAACTATCTAGCCTAATCATAGCCGAACATGTCTAAATTTAATTGCTAATAAGTTAGTGAGTTAAAAATATGGTCAACATTGTGTAAGATTGACTTATCACAGAGAGTCGATTAGGAAAAGATACTGGTTCCACACGCCCAAAACAAAACCAAAGAGAGAAACGAGGGATGGAAAATACATTGTACACCTTAACCCTGTTTTTTCTAGATTTCCCTTTTTGCAGAAGAATATTTGCGTGCAGCTTGTCTTTCATGCCGCAAATACATGACAAATCAGACTGCCTAATCCTGATTTGAGTCATCTTTTAAATTTCGTGTTTTTAAATTAGAGAACAAAATCCTGTCAAACAGCTTAATCTTGACAGTTGATCTAGCATAGGTAGAGTAATGAAGGAGTTCATCAGTTTAATCTGAACTCCCGACAAATATAAGTGTAGAAATAGATAGGTTCATTTTACAAAAAGAAAAATATGCATTGTCAAAAGGCTGCCAGTTCAAATGCGCCAAAAAAGGAAAAAAAATGTTAGGAAAGATAGTTGGGTAGGTAGAAATATCATTGATGATGACCATGCTGTCTCTTTTCAGAAGTAGCATCTAAAAGAGTGAAAATTTTGCGCCAATGGGTAGGGCATTGGTCTTCATAAGCCAAAGATCTGAAATTCTGGACACCTCCTGAAAAGGAGCTGCCCTCCCCAAATGGAGCCACTATTAGTCATCAATATTTTCTATTTTGTTAGTGATGACTAGTTCGCATAGCCAAGTTTTCTAGCAGCTGATCCAAAAAAATTTCATATTTTCTAGCTGGGAAAACACCCATAAAACGTTTTTCTCTCTCCTGCCTTTCAGCCCTCCCATGACAAGATGAAACCCCATTATAAAATCCTACCTAGCCTCAGCCATACTAGCCTGCCCACTAGCTCCAAAGAGACGATCCAAACCTGTTCAGAAAACCATCCCCTAAGTTAGGAAGTGGCGCTTTAAGGCATTTCACCCCTGACAACCATCAAAAATCCAAAAAACCTGCATCTGCTATAGGCCAGTCATAACAGACCTCCCACTCTGCTAATGAAGTCAGTCACAGCCCTAAGTCATGCCACTTATACACCCTTAAGTCTCAGCAATGCATAGACCATAATCTCAAGCTGATGTTAGGTGTTTTACATTGTTTATGGATTTTACAAGCACAGGAAACATGTCAGCATCTCAGAAGACAATTCTTGGCTCCACATAAGAAGAAAGCTACTTCCCAATGTGATCATAAGCCTGAGATGCATCTGCAGGGCAAAGAGTTATTCATCAAACTCTTGCAGCCTCATTCACAGTCTGAAAGGACAGCAGAAGAAAAGCAACACTGTCAACAAGTTGTTGAATAAGTCCTAGCTAAGAACCTCCTTCATCTATAAGCAGAGGGTTAAGGCGCCTCCTTCATCTACAAGTAGAGGGCGATGGCCAATGTTTGACTTAAAAAGTTGCAACTGACTGTAATCAAAGTTTGTTAACAAACAGTGAGAAGGTGACACAAATTTTCTGAAGAACAGTGATGATTGGAGACTGAGGTAAAAGCATCAATGTTTTCACTATTGTTTGTCTGTTATCATATGTAAGAAAACCCTTGTCAATATGTTCATTAGGCAGCCTACTTGTGGCTGGGACAGAAGGTTGACAAAGCACAGATATTTTGCCAAGAGAAAAAGGCCTCCTTCATTCATAAGCAGATGGCCAGAGCATTAAATGATTTCAAGGTACTGTTTGATCTGAGAAACGAGGTAAGAAACCAAATGGAAGGCAGGGGTACCACTGAAATAAAATAGGTCAAAATTATCTCAAAACAGTCCACAGCTCCAACAAAATAATTTCTGAACAGTGATTGATAATTTGTGTCGTTACATAGGCAAAGAACTAATGATGATTGTGTTCTAAAAGATGTTGATTCCCCTACTCCTAAGAAGATGTCCTTCAGGTCACTTACCACAAGTTGACAAGGAAAATTTGAGTTTTTCTCTTCCCAAGAGAGGTATCACAGCTAGACACAGTGGTTCATAACGCACAAAGAGAGGTTGTGGCATTTTTTCAAGATCTGGAACTCATTGAAGCGAAATCGGCATGCCACTGCCACAAAGGAAAGCAGGTTCCCTGTAAAAACAGGTCAAGGTACTCTACTGTTACATTTTGAATAAAGGTAAAGTAGTATATTCCAAAATGACTGCAAGAGTTTCATTGCCTTTGAGTCACAAGGAAAAACCTATAAACTGATAGTTTCATCATCATTGGAGAAGGGTTGTGAGAGCAGGTAGTCAATATTCTCAATAACCAAATGCTGGATCAGTTTGGGAATTTGTAGATAATTTGGCATTGTTTGGGTTGATTGGCCCTTTGTAAAACAAGGTCTGCACTTACAGTGACCAACAGAATTTTTATCCATAGTCAAAAAGGAGGTCTCTTCACACATTGCTACAACAGATAAAGAGTACAAAGGTAATAGGTGAGTTCGAAAAGCAAGGTTTAAAGTTTTGATTTGAAAACAAATGCATCTTCAAACTTTTCAAATAAACCCTCTCCAAATCAAATGACAAGTGACCGTTGGGGTTTTCTCTATTTCAAAGGAGTAAATCAAAGTGGAAAACTCATTTTCAAGTCCCCAAGCAAGATCAAACATCCCTTTGCAGTTTTCAAGCGGTAAAATGAAGTTTTCAAACCACTTTCCAAGGTTTTGAGAGTTTTTGCACCGCGCGGCAGTCCTGTATAAGCGCGCGGCGCTCCTGGGCATAGTTTTTACACTACACTACAAAGGCGCGCGGCACTCCTTTAGCCGCGGGTCACAAGGGCCCGACAGTGACCCGGCAACCCAAGTCTGCATGACGTTCTTCACTGCCAGAGTGTCGTGCATGTTTTCAACCTCCGACACCTCTCCAAATTGCTCCTAAAGGTGGCTCAAGCTATTCAAAAGGTTGTCCACCGATTTGCAGAGGTATTTATGAACCTCCCTTGAGTTTTTCAAAACTGTTGAAGTAGTGAGGAGGGTTAGCCATCACATACAAAGATCACAGGTTTAAATTTGTGTGAAACAAGACTAGTTGTGGTTGATTAAACATCAAAGGCTTGTGAGTCTTATTTCTGTAAAAAGACCATCAAATTGTCCTCACTGCCGTGGTGAAATAAGTCGAACTCTGTCAGCCATTAACTTTGTTTTTGAAACTATAAAAAGGGCTGATGTGTACAGTTTGAAGGTATATGAATCAAATTGGTACAAAAGACTGTAGGAGTTGAATAGGGCAGAATTTGGTCGAAGGGGTCTATATGGTCTAACGCTGCAAATGTCTATTTTACCAATCAAAACCAAATTAAACTCTGTCCCTGATTGAAATAGAGAACCTTGGACTGTGCATTGTCACTTGTTGAAATTGACTGAGTTTATATATCATTATATATAAGGTGACTGTGTATATGGTGTGAGCTTTGTTGGTTGATTTTCATACTAAGACAAGGGTAGGATTGTGAAGTTGAGAAGTTTACCTTGGTCAAAGATACAAGAATATATTGTTGGCCTCAAAACATCAGAGAGCAGGGTGACCTTGTCACTATACACAGCAAATTCACTTGACTGCCTATCTTCATTTCACTGTGTTTTTTCTTCTTAAAAGGTCTGCTTGTTGAATTGCATATCCAAGGTTGGGAAGGGCACATTTTTAAGGAACAGGGGTCTTGTATCAGAAAGGGACATGAACAGGCAGGAAAAGATGAGAAACAGTAGGAAGAAAGTGATGGGGGATAGCAGTTTGATAGTGATGGAGGTGAGCAAGAGCAAGAAGAAGAGAGTGCTGATCAGCAGCAACTCAGTGGTGATGAACAACAGGAACAAGTGGAAGGGCAGCAGTTTATGCAGCAGTTGGAACAACAGCTTGAACCACAAAATGAACAGGAACTTGAAGAATAGCAGCAGCATGATGTTAGTGATCAAGGGCAGCATTTTGAGTAGCATGTTGTTGGTGAACAGGAGCAGCAGTTTGAGCAGCATAATTTTGAGGGGCAGCAGCAGTCACTTCATGACAAACAAGATGAAAAAGGTAAAGCAATTGTGCCTTCCTCTCCTGAAAAGGCTAAGCCCAAGACATCAAGAAAGAAAGTGCCCAAGGTTGTCACTCCAAAAGTGACAAGAACTCTCCGGAACAAAAGAAGGTTGTCAAAGGAGCCTACCACTGATTTGCCTAGGAGGAAGAGTGAAATATTAGCCTTCAAGGGAAAAGGAAAAGGTAGGATAGGAAAAGGACACAAGCATGGGAGTGCTTTGGATGCCATCTCAATCCAAAGTGACGACAGTGACAACGAGGCTCGGATTCTTGAAAACCTTCTAATCCATAGAGAGGGCCAAATTGATACATTATAAAATGATCTTCATCGGGCAAGAAACTTCAATCAATTCTTGCAGACCCAAAACAGCCAAATGAGTGCCCATATGGCTGTCTATGAGGCACGAGCAATCAAATACAAGAATGAGGTTGCTAAAGCACAAGCAAGAATAGAGGAGCTCATAGGTGAGTTTGACGAAGATGAAGAAGAGGACCAGCCTAGGTGAAAGATGCCTAGAACCATAGGGCTTAGAGAAGCTCTTGAGAGGCAAAAGGAAGAGGAACAAGCCCTTTTTCAATACACTCTCCTCACTGCACTACTTGAGCAAGAGATTGAAAAAAATAAGGAGGCATGGCTAGAAAGAGCCAATACACATTTGGAGATGAAGCTTGAGAAGGCCAACAGAGACTTAGAGCTGCAAAGGAGGATGACAAAGCATTATCAAAAGCTAAATCAGTTTGCCCGGCGCAAGTTAAAGGCCACTCAAGGGAAACTAAAGGAGGCAAAAGGGAAGCGCCCGTCACGAAAAGAGAAGAAAAGCACATCAGCACTTGACATTTTGGCTTCAGTTTCGGAGCGTGTTTCCAAGGACCCTCGAGGGTCATGCACACCAATTTTGGGCACATTTTGACAAATTTTTGGTTTTTTAGCATTTTTGAGTTTTTGGTCAAAAGCTCATAAATTAGCCATTCCATTTTGAGGATTTGTCAAAGGAGGAGAATGGTATCATTGGATGCCATAATTTCATGAGCACACCCTCAGCGATTTTTAGAACATTTGGAGATCATTTGCCCCCTCAAAACGGAAAAAAAGGCTCGCATTTTACACACTCTGCCCGGTCTATCGGCAGACTATTATTTTCTGGTTTTTTACACACATGTGCAGATTTGGAGGACTTCCATGCATCAGATTGGGGAAATTTCAGTTGCAACAGAAATTAGACACTCAGATATTTCCAACGAGCTATCATGAGCCTCGTTTCTACATCAGGAAGGCTACCAAATGTTTCCTGCAAGTCAAGGGACCTTTTTCTGATGTAAATTTGAAATATTTTTGTAATTTTTGAACCTCTAAAATCTGCTTTTTCCAAATGTGCGTTTATCTATTTTTGCACATGAAAAATTATGCAAAGCCAATTAAATTCCCCTTTTTTAGCATTTTTTAGATATTTTATGAGATATTTTTGTGCCTTAGGCTTTGCAAAACCTTAAGGACAAGTTTAGATATTTTGATTAGGCCAATGGGATAGCAAGTTGAACCATGAGGTTTTCCTCACTTGAGCCTATATATTCCAAAGGCTTTCATTGTAAAACAAGGCTGAACTTGAGAAGAGAAGCAATATATGGTCATATGAGCTTTGGAAGAAAATACTTGTGTTATGCTTTTGGATTGCCTCTTGGATGTTCTTGGATGAATGATGAAGGATTGTTGATGGATTCCATGACTTGGTAGAATGGTATAGTGTTTCTTTCCATGTTTTTTCTTCTAGTTTTCATTCATGAATACATGTTTCTTGCTTGCTATAGATCAGTAGAGAACAAATTTGAGATATGCCCTTGGAGGCACCTCAAATTTTCTGTTTCTTCATAGCTTTCATGTTTTCCTCTTCCTTAGTTACATTAAAGAATTCTTAACTGCTCTTTAATAACTTGAGGATATTGTTGCTTGTTTCATTCATAGTTCTATACATGCTAAGTATGACTTACGGTACGCCCTGCTTACCTATGGCTAGCTATAGTTCCATCCATGAAATTTCTCTTTGATTGATTAGATTATCATCTTGTTGAACCAAGGAGGCCTAGTTTCGATCTAGCCCTTTGCCTAAAACTATGCAAATCTTGTTGTTCAAAGTGCCCAATAACTTGAAGTACTGTGTTTAGGCGTTCCGGTATAGTGTTTTGAGTTGTTTGTCTTCCTTAAGTGTTTTCCCCAAAGTCTGAAAGCCATTTCCCAAAGTTAGAGAGTCTTATACTTCTATGCATGGCTTGAATGTTTATTTCTATGTATTGATTAGCTTATAGCTACATTTCGCATGATTAATGCTTTGCCCTACCATGTTTATGTCTGCTATTAAACTAGTTATGCTTGAAATCCTTTGTCGTTCACAAACTTGATGTCCATTTACTCCATTTTTCCCAAAGATCCTTTCTACCTTGAATCAAATCGGCCCTTCAACAGCCTTGTATCGTCATCTAATAGCTTTCTTGACCTTTTAACCCCATAGCCCAGTTAATCTAACATCTTGTTACCTATTCCATATCTTTGATCAGTTTAATCTCTCACAACTTAAAAAACCAAAACCAAAAAACATACTCCATAACTAGCCTAAAATCAGAACACGATAAACAAACACATAGATATCCCTTACAGATATAGAGAGAGCCCTCTCTGAGTCCAGGAAGGCTAGGTCCTTGGGCTCCAAAGCTTGGTTTGATGTTACACTGTCATTTGGCTTGCAAATCAGCCAAATCACGGGATTCTAACACAGATAGTGGAAAATGTTGTGGTGAGGAAGGAACATGCGATGAGCGAAGTTCCGATGTCCACTGATTGGTCCACGTGTTGGCTGAGCTGGCAGTGGGACCCAGCTTCCTTGTGACTCCAATTCAAAGCTCTGGCATGTAAACAAAAAACTGACGTTTGGTTCGTGCGGGATTTAAAGGCTTGATTTGATTGTGTTTTAAGACTAGTGTTGTTGTGTGGTTTGGTCCACGAAGTCTTCAATTCCTTCTCTGCAAAGGTGGTTGTGCCCATAAACATAAAACCATCCTTACTGCATCATTAAAATTCTGTTAAATGCACGAAGGTGTGCACTCAACCTTCTCTGCCCCTGTTGTACTTTCTTTCATTCTCCTGCACGTGGTATTGCAAGTGAATTTAACATTTTCAACACTCCCCCTTAAATTCAGCTGCTGGGTTATCAGTCATACCCATGAATTTTCTGAAATATTCAAAACTCTTTTGACCCAATGGCTTTGTCAGAATGTCTGCAGATTGTTCTTCGGTTCTGCAATGTTTCAAAATTATTTCTCCATTGTTCACTAGCTCCCTGATGTAGTAAAACATGGCATCTATGTGTTTCATTCTTTTTTGAAACACAGAATTCTTTGACAATACTATGGCTGAGCTATTGTCGCAACAATTTATTGTGCCTTTTACCTATTCTTGACATAAATTCCTCAACATTCTTCTCATCTAAACTGCTTGACACACTGCTGCTGTAGCTGCCACATACTCTGCTTCTGCTGTAGACAATGCCACAATAGGTTGTTTCTTAGAAGCCCATGAAATATCTCCTGAACCCATATGAAAAACATATCCATATGTGCTTTCCCAGTCATCAATACTTCCAGTCCAATCACTCTTAGTATATCCAATCAATTCATAATTTTCTGAAGTAGTATATAAAATTCCATACCTTTTAGTTCATTTGACATACCTTAGAATTATTTTTTCTCCTTGCCAATGTGCCTCCTTTGGCCTTTCCATAAATTTGGAAATAAAACTAACAACATGCATAATATCAAGCCTAGTTGCAGTCAAATACATAAGGCTGCCAACTATGCTCTTGTACAAACTAGGATCAAAATCCTTGTTGTTGTCCTCTTTGCTGAGTTTCAATCCCATTACTGTTGGAGTAATTGATCCCTTGCAATCCTGCATGTTAAATATTTCCAAAACTTCATTTACATATTTAGCTGGAGAAATAAAAATTGTATCTTCATTTTTCTCTACTTCTATTCCTAATAAGTATCTCAGCAATCCCATATCAGTCATTTCAAATTCATCCTTCATGACTGTTTTAAAATTCTCAATGAGGTAATCATAATTACCTGTGAATATCACATCATCAACATACAAAAAAATAATGAGCATCTTACCATCTCTCTCTTTGATGTATAATGTGGGTTCTCCTTCACACTTTTCAAACCCATTCTCTAGTAGATAGGAATCTATCCTATTGTACCATGCTCTTGGTGCTTGTTTCAGCCCATAAAGAGCTTTCATCAATCTGCATACTTTTTGCTCTTGGCCTTCTTTCTCATAGCCCAGAGGTTTTTCAACATAGACCTCTTCCATCAAAATTCCATTTAGGAATGCTGATTTCACATCCATTTGGTAAACCCTCCACTTGTGTTGTGCTGCTATGGACAACACTGCTCTCACGGTTTCCATTCTTGCAACCGGTGCAAAGGTTTCCTCATAGTATCTTCCATGTTATTGCTTGTAGCCTTTGACAACAAGTCTGGCCTTGTGCCTTTAAATCTTACCTTCAACATTGCTCTTGGTTTTATAAACCCATTTAACTCCAATGACTTCCTTACCTTTTGGGAGTTCAACCAAATCCCATGTTTTATTTTTCTCTATGGCATTAATTTCTTTATCCATAGCATCTATCCATTTCTTATCTTTCACTGCTTCTTCCAAATGAATAGGATCATCTACATGACAATAAAATTCAAATAAAGATTTCATACCCTCATTTTCTGCTTCTTTCTCATAGATTTCATTCAAATTTATGAATCTAGTTCCTCTTTAACTTGGTGTACTTGTGCTTGAGGAAGCACTCAAATCTGCTCCTTGTGATGTGCTTGCAGAAGCACTCTCATTTATTCTCAACAGTGTTCTCATACCTGCTTGTGGTGTTCCTTGTTGTCCTTGTGTTGGTGGAGGTGATGCTACTAATGAGGTGTTCCTTTCAGCCATCTCTTCTTCATCATCATCATACAAACAACTCTTTACATTGACTGTTTTCTCAATGCTTCCATCCCATGCTTCTTCTTCAATGAACTGCACATCTCTGCTTATAAAAAAATTCTTGGTGGATGGGTTATACAATCTATAAGCCTTGGATTATTCACTGTATCCAAGAAATATCCACTTCCCCTCCTTACTGTCCAACTTCTTCCTCAACTGATCTGGAATGTGTGCATAAGCCACACAACCAAAATATCTCATGTGGGTGACACCTTGTTTTATGCCACTCCATGCTTCTTCTGGAACTCTGTTCATCATAGCTTTGGTTGGGAATCTATTCAAGATATATGCTGCACAATTTGTAGCTTCAGCCCAATATTCATTCGGCAAATGTTTTGTGTTCAACATACTTCTTACCATGTCCATTATGGTTCGATTTTTCCTTTCAACTCCATTTTTCTTTGGTGTATATGTTGCTATAAATTGTTTTTGTATGCCATTTTCTCTGCAAAAATGTAGGAATTATTTTGAGATATACTCACCTCCTCTATCAGTCCTTAAGACTTTGATATGCTACGCACTTTGTTTCTCTACAAGAGCTTTAAAGTGGAAAAACTTCTCAAACACTTCACTTTTATATTTCAAGAAATAAACCCATGTTTTTCATGTGAAATCATCAATGAAGGTCAGCATATAATGGCTACCTTAATTTGATGGTGTTTGCATTGGTCCACACAAATCTGAATGGACAATTTCTAAGGGTGCCTTTTCCCTTATGCTCTTTCCTGATGGAAATTTTTCTCTGTGTTGTCTACCCAAGATGTAGCCTTCACATATGATGTCCGGTATTTCTATCAATGGTAGTCCACTTACCATTCTTTTCTTGTGTAACAAATTCATTCCTCTGAGATTTAGATGTCCAAATCTCAAATGCATAACTAGTTCTCATCTTTCACTTCCTTTTAAAATATTTCTTGTGTTACAGTTGCTACATTTCTTCTTTCCTTCAAGTCTGCCTTGAGCTTGAGTGGAAACATCCTATTGGTTGTCATATGCACCTCTGCAATGAATTTCTTGCTTGGAGGTATGTCCATAATTGTGTGCACATCATTTTTGAAAGATACATTGTAACCTTTGTCAATGAGCTACCCAACAGTCAAAAGAAAACATTTCAAGCCAGGAACATAGTATACATCTGGCACAAATTTCTGCTCTCCATTTCTTGTAAGGATACTTACTCTGCCTTTTCCCTTGACAGATATCTTACTATTAGTTCTTGTTGTTACTTCAGATTTAACATTTTCATAAAGATTGGCAAACATTGCTATGTTTCCAGTCATGTGATTACTGCAACCTGAGCCTAGGAACCATACATCATCTTGTCTATCTTGTGCTACATTGCATGTTAACAACACATTACTCTGATTCTTATTTTCTTTTGTAAAATTAGCATTCTTCGTATTATTCATGTCATATTGATTTTTCCTACACTCATTGGCATAATGCCCATATTTTTTTCAATAATGACACTGGACTTGGGATTTGTCATACCTTTGTCCATGTGCTTAATGTTGTTCACCTTGTTGGCTACTGCTTTGGCCTTGGTTCTGATTTTGATTGCTACCCCTTCCTTGAGTATTTGCAGGGTTTTTTCTTCCTCCTCGGTTCTGGCTTCTGCCTCTACCTTTTCCTCTGTTGTTTCCTCTACCTTGACCTATTCCTCTTCCAAAAGAAATTTGGGTCTTGAAGGCATGATCCAAAGATGAGTTTTCATTTCTACCCAATCTTTGTTCATGTGTCATCAGTGATGCATGAAGCTCACCAACTGAAAAGTTTGAGAGATCCTTTGTCTCTTCTATGGTTGTGACTATCACATCAAACCTTGAGGGTAAGCTCCTCAATATTTTCTCTAGCATCCTTATTTCTTCAAGTGTTTCTCCATGAGACCTTATCTATGTGACCATTCCAATCACATGTGTGAAGAATGAGTCTATGTTATCAGACTCTTTCATACATAGATTTTCAAAATCTCTCCTCAGCAATTGTAGTTTTGTTGTCTTCACTTTCTCCATACCTTGATAGGCTGTTTTTAGAGTATCCCATGCATCCTTGGACCTCTTAGCTATTTCTACCCTTGGGAATACACTTTCATGCACTACCTAATAGAGAAATAAGAGGGCTTTCGAGTCCTTATTCCTATTACTCTTCAGTAAATCTTTCTCTGCTTGTGACAAGGCATTAAAGGCTTGCTCATCTGCTAGTTCTTCAAGACCATCTTCAACAATCTCCCATAAATCTTGATAGGAAAACAGGGATGTCATGGTAATGGCCCAATAGTCATATCTATTCCCATTAAATTGTGGGAGCTGAGTATTTCCAATACTCATGCTTGTGCTGGCTCTTGCCATGGCTAGCACTCTGAACTATGCTCAAGTAACTTGACTGTGTTTTGTTTTTAAACAAACTTCTCTAGACTATTATTTAAAAAAAAAACTATGTTTTTGAGAAATACCTTGGAATTTAGCTGAGCCTTCACTCTGCTGTAGAACTGCTGCAACAAATCCTTCCTTCAGCTTCTTTGACACCTTCAAAGAGCCTCGACTAGCTCTGATACCATGTTGGAATTTCTGAATATTCCAAACACACAGGGAGAATAATTATTCTCCTCTACAACACAGAGTTTCAAATATGAAATTAGCTGGATGTTGGACAGAGATGACAGAAAATAGTTCTACTTCATTAAGAAAAAAAATAGTACAAAATGATGGAATTCTTCCTCCTCTAGAGGGATTTACAAAATGAGTGTTTGACTGCTTCAACACGCAGTGCTCACAAATCTTCTAATTCTCTCAGAACGCACATACAGTGCTTTACAAACGAATTGTGTTTTTGTCTCTGGACACACAGTCTCTCTCTATCTCTGTGTAATATATGCATAATAAGCCTTCAAGATTTTTCATATATATATATATGGCGTGAAAACAAAACAAAAATAAACGAAAACATAAGACATAACAATAATAAAGTTTCGGGTCCGCATGATGATTTGAATTAACTCTTCGGCGCATTGGTGCATCGGTGATTGACGACCCAATGTTGTGCATGGCTTGGACATTGGTGCATGCGATATGTGATGTGCGTTGTGGGGACCACATCGCACCGCAATATCACACTGTGGTGAATGATAAGCCATGCGGTGGAGCAGAGGACTTTGCAAGTGCGATGAAGTGATGAGTGATGGCTGGTGGGGACGACATCACATCGCAAGTGCGACGGCGGGACTTGAGGTGGTGTGGGGAACTGCGATGTGCGATGTGTGATGTTTTGATATCGCAATATCGCATCGCAGCTGGAAACGATGGAACATGTTGTGGTGAGGAAGGAACATGCGATGAGCGAAGTTCTGATGTGCACTGATTGGTCCACGTGCTGGCTGAGCTGGCAGTGGGACCCGACTTCCTTGTGACTCCAATTCAAAGCTTCGACGCGTAAACAAAAAACTACCGTTTGGTTGGTGCGGGCTTTAAAGGCCCGATTTGATTGTGTTTTAAGACTAGTGCTGTTGCGTGGTTTGGTCCACGAAGTCTTCAATTCCTTCTCTGCAAAGGTGGTTGTACCCATAAACATAAAACCATCCTTATTGCTTCATTAAACTTCTTTTAAATGCACGAAGGTGTGCACTCAACCTTCTCTGCCCCTGTTGTACTTTCTTTCATTCTCCTGCACAAGGTATTCCAGGTGAATTTAACATTTTCAACAAAATAGGGTCACACAACATTGGAAGGTAGTGTTTAATTTCCATGCCTTTATTTTTAGAACATTGGAAGGTAGAAGTGCTTAATTTCCATGAATTTATTTTTAGAACATTGGAAGGTAGTAGCGTTTAATTTCCATGCATTTATTTTTAAAACATTGGAAGGTAGAACTGTTTAATTTCCATGCATTTATTTTTAGAACATTGGAAGGTAGTATTGTTTAATTTCCATGCATTTTTAGAACATTGGAAGGTAGTATTTATGCAAAAATCTATATTTGATTTAATAAATATTTCAATCTGATGCTGCAGATGCACATTGTGGAGTTCTTAGACTGCTGGAACGGTATATTATATGCAACTCTTTAATTATATTCAATAATAATCTTTGATTCGGTACTCATTACATATAATATATATTGTTTAATTAGAATCATTCAATAATAATATTTTATTGGGTCATGACATAATATAATAATATATTGTAAATGGGTAAATAATTTTGCGTTCATGACTAGTTTAGATCACTTGCAAAAGAAATCAACGCAGGCTTTTATATTCTGTGATAAGGGGGTGGACGCCCAACTAATAGTGATAGCCTTCAGAGGCACAGAGCCATTTGATGCAGATGACTAGGAAACAAATTTCGATTTCTCATGGTATGAATTGAGCCAAATGATCGGAAAGGTTCATCTTGGATTTCTAGAAGCTTTGGGTCTTGCAAACCTTTCACAAAACCCCCTGATATTCAATTATAATTATCATGATAGTAATTCCATTCATCATGTACCAGCTTCGGTTGATATTGATAAAGAAGGAGCTGATCATGATCCTGAAAAACCTTTGGATTATTATGTTCTTTGTAAGAAATTGAAATAATTACTACAAGTTCACAGAAATGCAAAATTCATAGTGACAGGGCACAGCCTTGGTGGCACCTTGGCAGTGTTGTTTCCAGCAATACTATTTATACATAAGGAAGGGACGTTGTTGGAGAAAATTTTTATTGTTTATACATTCGAACAACCAGGAGTTGGAGATGAAGCATTCACTAGGTCTATGAACAAAAACATTAATGAATCTAGATATTTTAGAATCGTCTACTACAATGATGTTGAAAATATTAAATTCACCTGCAAACCCCGTGCAGGAGAATGAATAAGAAGTAAAAATAGGGGCATCTTAGGTTGAGTGCACACCTCTGTGCATTTAACAGAGCCATGGAGAAATTGTAAGGAATTTTTTTATTGTTTATGTCCGCAACCATCTTTTGCAGAGGAATTGAAGAAATTGTGGTTCAAACCATGCAATAGCAGGTTCTTTTCAAGAACAGACAAATCAGGCTTTAAGGCCTCACCAACCAGTTTTTTGTTTACGCACTAGAGTTTTGAATCACAGCCACATCATGTTGGTCCCCACAGCATCTCCATCTGCCCAACCACAAGGTTTTTCTCTAGCCGCGATGTGATATTGCGATATCGTTACATCGCACATCGTAGTTCCACACATCACCAAAAGTTCCATTGCCGAACTTGCGATGCGATGTGTTCCCTACCACCATTGCACATCGCAATCGCTCATCGCTTGAGTCTTTCCACCGATGCGCCGATGCGATGTGGTCCCCACATTCATCGCTTCACCGCACTCGCAAAGTTCTCTGCTCCACCGAATGGCTTAAAATTCATCGTGATGCGATATTGCGATGCGATGTGGTCCCCACAATGCACATCGCATATTGCAATCGCCAATGTTCAAGTTGCTGCAGCATTGTTTCCCTGATTCAAAACTGGACCCGAAACTCTTTTGTCAATTGCAGTTTATAGTTATCGCACGCACAATGTGATGACATCACAAACCAAATTTGTTACGCGAATTTTCAATGAATTTTGGTTCGTAAATCATTTTAGTTCCGATGGGGCCTAGCGCTAGCCAATCAGGTTGCGTTCGCATTGGCTTTAGCCTTGCTGACGTAGGGGTAATTTTTTATGCAAAAATAATGCAACATGGTTCAACTTTTGTTTGAAATCCAGGGTTTATCAATAGTTTAAAACTTTGGGTCAAAGTTATGCAGCATAGTATTAAAGTTTTTTTTAAAACCTTTTTATATTTCTTTTTGTTTTATGTTTTTAAATGTCGCGCCATATAAATAAAAAGCCTGTAGGATTAATGTAATAGAATACTGTGTAAATAAAAAGCCCACAGGCAGAAGAAAAGAAAAACACAGTGGAAGTAAAACAGAGCACTGTATGTGTGTATTGAGATAGAGAGACATTTTGTTTGAGAGCACTGCATTTTGCAGCAGTCCAGTCTATTTTGTAAATCCCTTTTATAGAGGAAGATCACTATTTTTGTAATATCTTTTCATATTAATGAAATAGTTTTAAGTTTGCCATCTCTGTCCAACAAGAAATTTTTTTTAATCTCTGTGTTGTAGAGGAGAACTTCTATTCTCCAGTTTTTTCGGAATATTTAGAAATTCCAACAAATGACCTCGTTCCCAGATTGCCTGATGCATTTTACCCGCCGGATGCATTTTACTACTGTAGTGCCCCAATGCTTTATAGATAATACGCACCGGTGCCTCACAAAAAAATTCACGAAAACAGAAACCGCCCAGAACGGAATGAAAAAAATGCAACGGTGCACCCGTAAACCCCGCACACTAGAACAAGGTTAAATAAAAAAAAAATTACAGCCAAAAAACCGCACAAAACATTGGCACACCAGAAAATATGCGCTTCGTACACACCCGCCCAATGCATTTTATTACTGTAGCGCCTCGGAGCTTTAGAGATCATCCACACCGGTGCCTCATAAAAAGCACGCAAAAACAGAAACCGCCCAGCGTGGAATGAAAACGCACCGGTATGTCCATAAAATTTGGTGCACTGGAAGGGGGTTAAATAAAAAAAATTACGGGCAAAAATCCACGCAAAACATTGTCACTCCAGACACCGTGTGCTCCGTACAAACCTTCCCGGTGCGTTGTATTTTTGTAGCACCCCTATGCGTTATAAAAGCCCTGTGAAAACAGAAACCGCCCAATGCGGAATGAAGAAAATGCACCTGTGTGCTTATAAAACCTCACGCATCGGCACAGGGTTAAATAAAAAAAAATTACGGCCAAAAAACCACATTTGTCAATTTTGTCAGTGCTACAGAGCTCTCAAGCACTAGTGCAATTTATCCTTTTCTGAGCCACCTTGACATCAGTGCTCCCATTACACTCATTGCACGCACTGCTACTGTGCATTGCCCACCAATCTCCAGCTTGAATTTTGTAAAATGGTTGAAAAAATTTCTTTTACAAATTATACAAACAAATATGCCTCCTTGATTAGCAAATGTACAGGTATTTTTCTTGTTTTTCAATAATCAAGCCTTTTAGCAGATTAGAATTTCAAATAAGCTTAAAATTGACCATTTAAAAGGAAAAAAAATAAAATTGTCGCGCAGTGTGCTTGAGCCATTTGGTTCCCACCGGTTTGCGGTGCTGCTTGTAAATTTACAGGCTGCACCGCAACCAATGCTAACGGTATCCACACCTATTTCGGGGCGGTACCGATAGGCACACCATGGTATTTTAAATTTTTTTAAGAAGTGCGGTACGGTCGTTTACCAGGCCGCACCGTTGACAATGTGGAATAGCGGCAACACAGTGCATTGACTAAATTATCCACCCTGGGGTTGGTAATGTTATCAACGCACCGTGTTGCTACTATTCTACATTTTCAATGGTGCAGCCTGGTAAACTGGTGCTAACGGTATCCACACCGGTTCTTGGGCAGTACCGAAGGCGCACCGTGTTACTTTAATTTTTTTTTAAAAGTCTGGTGCAGTCGGTTATCTGGCCACACCGTTGACCTAGTGGAATAGCTACGATGTGGTGCGTTGACCAAAATAGCATCCCCGAGATGGCTATTTTTGTCAACGCACGACTTTTCGTATTTTACCTGGGTCAAAAATGCGGCCTTATAAAAGGCTGCATTGTTCACTATGTCATGATGGAAAGAGGTCGGTTCACTGACTTAACTATACGCCTCAGGGCGTAGATTTTCGTCAGCACACCGCCCTCCTGACACCGTACATAGAAAATGGTGCACTATAAATTCTTCTGGAGCACCGTCCTCGGGGCACTTTATATTGTTAGGTGCATCGAGGCTGGTGCGCTCCATTGCAAGACGCACCGGGACTGGTGCGTGACTATTTTTTTGGCGCATCAACTGTTTTTTATTTTGTTTTCAAAAAACATTTATATATCTATATTTCTAAATAAACGTCTCATTTAATAAAAAAATTGTGTTTAATATGTCAATCATTCACAGACGTGAATGGAGAGAAGAGGGGGAAAAACAACAACAACAGGCGGAGCAATATAACATGGTTCGCCTGAGGGAAGCATGAGAGAGGGAGAGAGATGCATACCCTCACCCTATTACAGCAGCTACGCAGGGGCTCCTAAGGAAAATAGGCCTCCTCAAGTTCTATGAGGAGGCTACTTCCATAAAGGGCCATAGTTTGTTTTTGAAACATCTTATACGAAGGTGGAATGCCCAGCAGTAGCCTTTCCTGGTTGGTATCAACCAGTGGTACACGTCCACTAAGGAGGATATATACTTCATTACAGGGCTATCGAGGAGAGGGGTAGATTTTCCCTTGTTCCCAGAGGTTCTGGCTGGCTATGTAGCAGGGAGTCAGTTAGTTTACTCCCAGAGATACATTGGAGAAAATGTATTGTCTCCTTTAGAGTTTCAGGTTGATGGAGGTCAGTTACGTATTGGTGCATTTGGCAGGGAGGAGGTGCAGTGTCTCTCACTTATCATTTTGACCATTTCACACAATACCAATGACGGGAAACACATTAGTTTCTCGCTTCTATATTATTTTAATTGATTAGTACAGGAGCCACGACTTGTTAGGTGGTCTGCCATTTTTTT